>VZDJ01000090.1:11260874-11402190 GCA_008694505.1 Cyanoderma ruficeps | reverse complement strand
ACCCAACCAACCAACCAACCAACCAACCCCAAAACCTAAACCATGGCATGGCCTGGTATTTCTTGTCATCTTCTGACCAAACCTCCTCTCCTTCCTGCAATCTAGAGGGTTATTTATGGTGTTCGATGCCATTCCTGACATACATAGCGCCACAGGTATTGGCACACAGTGCTATTTCAAATGGGCATCACCAGTTTTGCTCTTTTAAATGTTGATGGCAGTTGGATTTATGGTACCCTATGAGGCAATTTCAGCTGCTACACTCACAAGTGTATATGGACTGTGCTATTTGCTTATTTATCTTTGATTTCTTGCCATTGAACAAAAGATTTAGGAGGTACATGGGGGTCTGATTGATACAGCAGAGTACCACACCACTGTTTTTGGATACCAGGTCTCTCTCATGGGGTTTCTTGTTGGGTTTTTGGTGATGTTTGACTTCAGAAAGCTGGTCTCAGGGCCTCCCTCCATGCCAGCAGTGGTGCTCTGAGGACAGGGAAAGTTCCCAGACATTTGAGAGCTGGATGCAAAAACAAAAATTCCAGATACAAGAGAGCATCAAGGGTGAGCTGGTCTTAAAAGCATCCCTTGCAAAGAGGCACCCCACAGTCCTTGGACATGGTGTTCATGACAGAGGGAACTTGCAGGGATGGCAAGATGAAGAAATCAAAAATATGCTATAGAACAAATTTTCGGGGCAGAGCTGTGCCCTGGTGGTTCCTCTCAAAGTCACAAGATGACACTAACACCAATGAGTAGCTGTAGGTTTGCTCCACCATGACTGGAGTTATGCTTCTGTTGGATTTGGTCCATGAGGTTTCAGAACTGAGGCTGGGCCAGACCATTTTCTTGCTGGCTAGTGAAGTTTGGAAAATAATGGTTCCCCTGTTCATCCATCTCACCCACAAATGGGGGGAAAAAAGGAACTAATTTTGCTTCATATAAAGAAAACTCTATATTTAGGATGGTTTTAAATATTAAAAAGAAGCTTGAGCTTGAACTAGTATATGGTAATTTTCTTTTTCATATATTAAAAAGTAACATTCTGTTATACAAATATTTCCCTTCCTCAGATTGAACTACAAGCTGGATTTCTCAATTACTTTGGTCATCTTTGAATTACTTGGTCTATTCAAACATTTATTTGAAACTCCTCAAGCATCTTTTGCTAACATTTAATGACATTTAAAAAAAGTTCTTTTACGTCCCAAGTGCTGTAAATCTCCTTCCCTTTCCTATGCTTTATTTGATGTTCTCATTTGAATCCTTATGTCTTGTACCTGCCAGCTTCACTGAAAAATCCACACATGAGCAGCTATCTGTGATTTTTGGCACAAGGAAAATAACAGCACACAACATAGGACACTGAGAAACTGAGCACAGAAAATTTTAGGACAACCAGTGAAGAACATATTTGAATGTCTGGGGCTTAAAAAGAGATATCTTGGACTGGGAGTTCTTCTTCTAGGATGTGGTCTCCTTCCCTCCTAGAGAATATAAATAATTTTTTACAGTTGTCATTCAAAATTACAGCATGTAGATTTCTTAGTGTTGACCTTCCTTTCCCTCCTTAACTATCAAACGTTGTTGCTTGCAATACAGAAGCCTCAAAAGGCATAGCAAACTGTAAAAAAAGAATTGGGAGAAACGGAGAGTTCTCCCTCCCCACATCCCAAAAAATTGAAAACAATCATTGACACTGTGTGAGAATAACACAAAAGCCCTTCTGAAAATTCAGGTGCTTTGCAGACTGCTGTAGTTTAGCATGCAGTTCTCAAGACACTCTAGCATGTACTAAAAAAACCCAGAAAAATCCTGCTTTCAATAATGTGTCAAAATAAAAAATCATTTTCAATTTAAAAAGACGTGTTCCAGAGAGAGATCAGTGAAGTTTAATGATAGAAGATTTTATGGCCTTTTAAGAAATGTTTCTCTAGGAAAAGATAAGTAGTTACACACAAGAATTATTAAAACACAGTGGGTAAGCTTGTCTCTCTCAAGTTTGCTCGTGATTTACAAGACCACTCCAAACAAGAATCTGGCTCTTGTAGGCCATTTATTTACAAATTAAAATGGAAGAGATGGACATATCTGAGCTCTTTCCTGGCCTCATAACCAAAAATATGGACCCTCCTCCATTTCCCTGTAACAATGCTGACTGAATGTGCTGTTCAGATATAAGATGGTCCCAAAGTAGATCATCAAAGACCAATCGAAGATGATGACTGCCACAAGGAACTAGGTTTTTGGATGATTCATTGCTTTGGAGACAGCTGACAGGGATAGATTGCCTGATGACCAGCACAACTCTGCCAATACTTTTTAACTGAGTTTTTACAACTTGTCCCTTGGCAAAATGAACTTGTGTTCTAAAGCACAGACTTGGAGTGCTGGTTTACATCCAGCTGAATGTGAGTCTGCATCTGCCCAGGTTTTCAAGAAGGCCAATGGGACCTGGGCTGTATCAGCAATAGTGTTGCCAGCAGGACCAGGACAGTGATTGTCTCCCTGCATTTGGCACTGGTGAGGCCCAACCTTGTGTGCGGTGTCCAGTTCTGGGTCCATCGCTACAAGAAGGACATTGAGGTGCTGGAGTGAATCCAGAGAAGGGCAGTGAAGCTGGGGAAGGGTCTAGAGCACAGGTTGTGTAAGCAGCATCTGAGAGAACTGGGGTTTTTCAGCTTGGAGAAAAGGAGGTTCAGGGGTGACTTTATTGCTCTCTACAGCTATCTGGAAGGAGGGTGTTCATCTCTTTTACTAAAAGAAGTGACAGAACAGTAGAAAAAGGCCTCAAGTTGTGGTCGGAGATGTTTAGATTGGATCGTATGAAAAATTTGTTCACTGAAAATATGGTGAGACATTGGAATAGGCTGTCCATGGATATGGTGGAATCTCCATCCCTGCAGGCATTCAGAAAAATGTCTGGATGTGGCACACAGGGATGTGCTTTAGTAGTGAACAGTATAGCACCGGGTTACTGGTTGGACTGGAGGAATGTAGAGGCTTTTCCCATCCTTAGTGATGCTGTGGTTCTAAAGCTGAGCAAAACTGTCTGTGAGCTGATAGCACAAAACTCCTCAACGACTAGTTGGCACAGGCATGGGAAGACTGGTTATGTGAGATGAGGTTTCAGGTATACTTGAAAGCAGTACTGTCTGTCTTTCAGGTTATCAAAGAAAGCTTTGAATTGGTCAGGAGCATATCTGGGAAAGCACGATGATGATGAAGCTTCACGCCTTGGGTTCAGTCCTTTTTGTGTTTTCACACCAGTAAATGTGAACATGAAGATCCATGGATGTATATACAGACACAGCACACATCCGGGGAGCAATAAATCCATGTAGGAAGCTGTACAGCACATAGGATGAAAAGAACGGCACCTGATTGTATGATAAACTACTGACTAAATACAAATAGGGAGACAGAATTTTGAAAAGCTCCACTTGTGATTCTACAAAAGAACATTTTGATTCTCTCATCCCAACGTTATGCATCTGAGCACTGGAGATGACCCAGCGAGTATCATATCACATCCTCTTCTAACTGAACCATAGCATCCCTGACTTCTGAATGCTAAAAGAAGCCATATCCACAAGAACTATTAACTGTTTCCAATGAATAATTCAGCAAGCTCCAGCCATGAAACCCACAGCAAGCACTGCAAAGAAGACGAAGCGTTTTTGCTGCCCATCATTATGTATGTTCATGCCACAGGGATTTTTCAATTATTGAACAGTGTAGAGTTGCCTTTGTTTGTAGAAGATGTCAATTTGAATTGTGTAGCTTCTATGCATTCATTTATGTTTGCCAAAGGCTGCTTAACATTAGCTTGGCTTTTTATTTCTTTGCCACATGAAGGTGCAGATCAAAACGACTGAATGATTACTAACATTTTACAAAGCATCTTAAATTAGATGCTTTAATTTTCGAGACATTTCTAATAATTTCTTCTGATGTTTTCTTATCAGAAAAAGCCCTATTTACTTTATTTTTATTCACCAACCTAACTATTATAAACAGCTACTAATGTTACAAAAGTTCCAGTGTCACAAGTAACAAGACAAGAAAGGTGAAGCAGCTACTATTAAATTTATAAGCTTATAACTGGAATATGTTGCTGCTATTACTTAATTCATCTTGAAATTCTACCCACAGCTTAAGAAGGAGCTGTCTTTTCAATTTACAAAGGGTATGAGAACAGTGCTTTGTGCAAGAATATTTTGCATGCAGATATACTTGGCTTCAGTTTGGTGGTGCAAATGGCTTTTTTTACCTAGTGATGATAGAAATGAGGGAGTTCCTGATGTGTGAGCTTGGAGGCAAGCATCTACCACTTCCTGGGGCACCAGCAAGTGTGGAAATACACCTTAGAACTACTGTTATGTGTATTGTGTGGCAAGAGCCAATTTCATTTAATTTATTTGTGAGTGATGACAAAGAAACTCAAGTTTGTTCTATAATTATAATTGTGGTGTAAGCAAATCTGTGCCTGCTTGTACATCCAGTGTCTTTATGTCCTTAATTCCTTGGACTTTAACAGATTCAAGTTAACAGAACAGGTTTGTTTCTGCACAGAAAAATCAGTGGACAGGTAAGAGAAAAATGGATCTGATGGTGTTGACCCAACTCCTAGTCTGTATCACAGCAACACAACTGTCTCAGGAGCTATTCAGGAAGGAATTTTGGAAAATGTTATATTCCCCCAGGTAGATCCCTGCTATGGGTAGAGCAATGTCTGTGCTTTGGTGTGCTGATGAGCACCCAAGGTGGGGTCTGGCTGTCCCAGGGACTCTCCAGGCAGCTCCTGCTGCATGATTGAACAGTTGCTTCATAGGTGAGACTTGGAAATAGTAAAAATGTTTTCTGCTGGTGTAGAAATGTTCACCATCACTTGAACTGTTCAGTACTCTGAGTAAAGTTTAGATACTCAATAGTTATGGATAAAATGTTGCCACAAAGCCCCTCCAATGGAGAGTCCTGTTGCCATCCAGACTACAACCAACCATCCTGTTCAAGAGATTTGAGTCCCCCACAGTCATTACCTTTACTCAAAGGATGCTCTCACCTATCAACGCACTAAGTTTTCAAAATAGGTTTTGTTTTGATCTGGTTTTTAAGCACTCTGTCCAGGTCTGCATCACCTGAGTGCAACAGGACTGAACATCCTGCTCTCCTCTGGGTGATTCCTCCACTGGATCAGAAAGTCTGTGCATATGCTACAAGTCTTACGTTAAGCAGAGTTTTCTATTAGTCAGACGAGTCCAACAGATTGTGAAAACCACAGCTTTTTTAGAAAACAAAACTGAGAAATGTGGAGCAGCAGGTTTGTTGAACCAGGACATCCCAGCGGGCTCCTTTATTTCACAATCTCTGTGTCATCAACATCCACACATCATAAATCATACTCCAGAGCAAGCTACGGCCAACAAGGCAATGACAAAAATCACAGACAGAAACTTTCCTGGGAAGTCAATCTTTCCGATTAATTTAAACTTAAAAATAATCTCCATAGCCTAAAATTGGTCACTCTTGACATTGAATCAGCTGCTAAACATCAGATACCAGATCTTCATGATCAGCTTCTTGAGTAGAAGCCCAGAGAATCTTTCAAAGACAATCCACACTTTCCTAATTGTTTAATAACTGACATGGAACAAAATGGTCCTTGTAGAGCCAAACACTGTCACCTTTCTTAACACTAAAATAAACTTTGAGGTTCTTGAAGTGATTTAGTTGTCACTGAGACAAAGTTAATGCCCCTCAGTGAGACACGAGACACAACTCTCAATTATGATAAATTTTAACTGAGCAAAATAAACTCTAAAACACAAATACAACAAAGTTATTGAGAAATTATGGTTAAATAGTTCAAAAATTTTGTATGTAAAAATTTTGTCTGTAAAATGCATTCTCAAATACAGAACTGTTTGTGCCCATCCACACACTGTTTTATTTTTTTTTTATTTACTTGATGCTCTCTGAGTACTTTCTGCTGTAAAGTAATTGGGAAAAGCCAATGAAGGAAAATTCAGAAGAAATGAACAGATATTGTTGCATATAAGGATTTCCAATTAAAGATTCTACTAATTAACACATTGCAGCAAAAACTGACAACGCAATTGGCAATTAAACATCATATGCCATTTCTATTTCTAAATGTGTGTAATAATTTTATTTTCCCCCTCAGTTCTGCAGTCTGTGCCATAAACATTAGAAATGCATACTCACCCCAAGACACTTGCCAGATATCACTGGATACCTGTGATAGGCATTATGAGCATCCAAATCTATTGCACTTACATCCCAGATGCATTCTCAAGACAGGAATGAGTGTAAGCACACATCCTGATGGGCTCTGCTGACCCAGCTTCCCTTTTGTGAAATGCAGCCAGAATCCCTGCCCTTTTCCTTCTCCGCAGGGACACCTTAAGTGAGAGTCACTCCTTTAATAACTGGTTCCTTACAGCCATCACCTTAACCCGATCGCAGTAAAGGGAGCACAACTATCACCACAGGCTTTCCTGACAGAGGCAGAGCATGATCTCAGACCAGCATCTCAGGAAGACTAGCCCAAAAATCCATTAAAGCAAGCTACAATGCTAGGTTATTGCTAGGGCTGCTCACAGAGCCCCCTTATACCCCACCCTGGGGTAAGATCTCAGGTCAGCTGTGGTGGTTCTCATGCACACACTGCTGCTTTCTCTGTACCAGTGCCCCCTGGAAACCAACCTGCAGCTTGCTGAAAAATATTTATCTGATTATATGATACAGCGATTTCTCATTGGCCTCATTTCTCCTTGGAGAAGTGCATTTGAATGTACACTGTATCTGACTCCACAACACCAACACACAGGGAAGAACTACCACTGGAGTTATCCACCGCTGGTAGAGTTAATTTAACTTGTGTGATCCTCTCTAGGCACCATCTCCTGCTAAGTGCTTATCAGTGTATTTTTCAAAGGTACAAAAAGAACAGTGCAAAGGTAGTATTGAAGGGACTTATGATGAATATGAGGTCGTGAGCAATCACAGTGTCCTGCTCCTGACCTTTCTGATAATACACCACTTCATAACTCAGAGATATTTATGACATCCCCATTACCTAAGTCCATTTCCCCACTTCTAATTTGCATAAATCAGAGTGACTGTTATGAATCTGTCCTTCCATAGACATTACGACAGTACTTCTAAAATATGTTAAATAAGGTAACTAACAAATAACAAGCTCAGCCTTTAACAAGTTCAGCTGCAAATCATTGTTGAATCTTCCATGCTTCAGAAAACAGTTTGTCCTGAAACAAGCAAGCCAGGGAGCTTGTATTCCTGAAAGAAATCTGGTTTTCTGTGTATATAAGAAGAAACACAGAGATACTCTTCAGACTCCAAATACCCCAACTCTGCTCTCAGCTCCTGCAGGCTTGGTAAGCCTGGTGAACCAGCTTCACCTCAGCATCCTTCAGCTTTCCACACAGAAATATGAGTTCCTATTTCCCCTCTGTTTTCCTTTAGGACAGGATCCCTTCATCTTACCCATCAAGCTTGACAGAACCGATTATTCTAGCTATTGATATCCCACACAAACTTCATGTTTGAGCTACACCAAGTAAAAGTGCCGATTTCAAAGCCAGCCTGGCTTCAAGCCAGCATTTCTCCTGTGGGGTCTGACAGAGAGCCACAGGATAATTCAGGCTGGAAGGGAACCCAGGTGTTCCCAGTCCAGCCTCCTGCCTCAAGTGGGGTCTGTCACGGAGGGCTCAAATCCTGAACAAAAGTGAGGGAGGTGTTGCAGCATTGCTGTGTGCTGGGAGAAAAAAGACATAGTCTCACTGCATAGACAACAGCTTTTAACAGAGACAGGATGTTTTGGTCAACCCCAGCCTTGGCCCAACCCCTTATCTGGCTCTGAAACAGACTTTGCATGTAGGTGCAGCTCAGACTGAAAAGGTACATTGCTCACAGGAAATACTGCAAACTTCAGACTGCTGACCTGGGGAGACTTTCAGAAAGTGGTCTGACAGAGCTTTGGGTGATTTTTACCACAGTTATTAATTTGAAAATTTGTGCAACAACAGCAACACTGTGCTTCTGTTATGGGTAGTCTTCTGGCCCTCTTTTATCATAAAAATGTCGGCTCTACCATCTGACCTCACTTATCTTTCTCTGGCTGCTGCTTGAACCTTCACTGGTACAGAGCCTTAAGGACACAATGGCTTGCCTAAGACAGCTTCTTTTCTACAGAGGCCCATAAAAAGCTCATGCATTTTACTGGGTACTTATCATGTCATGATATATTTCTCATTATTGTAACCTGAAATTTCATTTCCATGTCAATGGCTTTCAGATCTGTCTTAGTGATGGAAAAGCCATAAACTTCTCTGTGTTTCCAAGCTGCCTTTCGGAAACATAAAGACCAAATCAGTCCAGGCTTTGATTCTCAAATGCGTCCTGCTGAGGCTTCAGATGGGTGCTGTGTGTTCTCAGACTTGGTCCCTGACCACTGCCTACATATACTGGTGCTTCAAAAGCATCGCTTGATGTCTGAGCAAAGATCATGTCTGCAGGGAGAAAGGTCATACTGAGCTGATATTTAATTAGCTTTTTAATTAGGCAGACCATGAGAAAGATGGGGCTATCTTTCAGACCACTGTGTTTTTTCAACCAGGTCTTTTGGTAGCTTCCATAAAACCAAGACTTTGGACATGATAAGAGCAGGACTCATGTGGAACACCAGCTCCACGTAAAATGAACTCTCTTCTTTCATCAGCATCTTTGCAGCATGGCTGCCACAGAGCGTTGGTATGAAAGATGGTTCAGCAAATATAGCAACTTTACTTGCAATAGAGAATGCTAAAGGAAGAAAGATTAATTTCAAGGTTATGGTGATAATGTGCAAAACATTTTTAAGGGATAAACGCTGACTGTATTTGCAGTTTCATATCTGGGTGCAATTTAGTTCTGTTATTAATGGTCTGGGTAGTCACTCCTCCTGAGTCTTGACATCCACGTGTCTTAACAACTGTGACTTGCTAGATTTGTGTTCTTGCGACTCTAAGCCTGTGAATAAACTCTTTTACTTTTGGCTCCTGAATTTTCTCTTTCTATTTATTTCCCCTTTTGGAATGGTTGCACTTGGGACATGCAAGTGCAACTCAGGCTTGTAACAGGCAGGTGTCATGCACTGAAGTAAGCAATTTGGCAAGACTGAACAATGAGGTTAATCAAATAAATTAATAGCACTGAAGAGAAAGACTATCTAAAACAAAAAGCCCCCCACAAACCCACATAGCCATTATGTTCGTGTCTCCAATTTTGGAGGCATTTATTCTTATTTCTTGCCTTTGCATTATTATGGATAATTAATTGCATGCCTTGGTCAGATACGGCTGTAGAGAGAAAGAACTGAAGTCAGCATGGCAATAAGGACAGGGAAAACACAGGATTCTGAACTGAGTTGGAGACACATGCCAAACTCTGGGACAGTGCCTCTTTCTATTGGGAAATTTAGGTCCAGCATGCAGTGCAGTGTCTCCATTGGAAAAATATGTTTAGTCCTAACAAACCCCCAACACCAACCAACCAACCAAATATGATTAACTGCTACTGAGGTCAGGTTTCCACTTGCCTCTAAGGCCAGAACTGAAGTGCTTTGTAATTTACAGGATTTACATTAGATAGAACATGGTGTTAATGCTCGCCAATAGGACCAAGAAAGTTTTCAGTCGTGTAAAGAAAGGTTTTTTTCAAGCCTCTATGCTTTTAGTTGAACTTATTATTAGGTGGTGCAAAGAAGGTTTTCCTTTATCAAACACATTAAGTGAGAATGGGAGAATCCTTCTCTTGCTCTTGTTTTGCTTCACACATATACTTTAAGTCAGATCAGGAGTGTAAACAGCCCACATTGTTTCTAATGAAACCATGTGCATTTTATAATGAGACAGAAAAAAGCTTGATTTATTAATCAGGATAAAATTCTGACTGACTAAAATTAGCAATTCTGTTTTTAATCTACAGAGTAAAAACTGAAGTAATGTATTTTTATGAAGACAAGGATAATTACAGTATAAAACTAAGCAAGCAGGTCAGCAGCTTCACACTCGAGCGGGTGAAAGCTGTTTTAGGCCTAAGCAGGTTAGATTTTAGAGGATATTTCATTCCAATATTGTACTAAGACCAGTGATTTATTTCATCCAGGTCAACAATCCTTGCTGCCTTTGCTTGAAGAGCAGGGATCACATGGAAGGCTGCTTTCTTGCAGGCAGACACCGCACAGATGGATTTTTAAAATGCGTCAGAGATTGATTCCTAAAACCTACATCCTTGCTTTCTCTGCAATCAAAGCTCATCACACACCTCTCAGCTGATATTCTATTTAAAATCCTGAAATTACAAAGTCTTCATATGATTTTGTCTTGTTTTCCATTCCATTACTTTATAGCAAATTGCCACACTTAAGTAAGTTGTTTTGACATGCTTTCAGGAGGGTCTGCATCAGCCACAAGGACAGGTTTATAACAAGTGTGATATTAATTTTCCTCAGTCTCAGCGTGCCTGAAGAAGGAAAAGCCAAAAAGAAGTGACATGAGTTATCAGCATCACCATTCTTCATAGGGGCTCTTGTGAAGAGGATGGTGGAAGAGTTTCAGAGCCACGTTGCCCAGCCCACAGGATGCACCTCAGCATCAGGGTGAGGGGGAAGGGGACAGCAACAGAATCTCAGGAGACAGAGATGCTCACCCATTTCAGAAATGAGGATGCAGGTTTCAGCTCTCAAAAACGACTAGTGCATGGAAGCCCGGTTAGAAGGAAAAGTGCAGACTTTTGGTGACAGTTCAGGGACCTATAGGACCTCCAGCAAAAATGTGGATAAAATGCATCCAGATACTAGAAAATAATCCTGTCCTGTTAGTACATTTTAAGCACATCTAGTCTCTATACCTCAGTGTCAAGCTGTGCCGGAGACTTTGTGCCCTGGCCCCTGCAGAGAAGGAATAAAAAGGCCTAATATCTCTCTTCCTTTCAGGATCAGGAAAAATCATCAGCCCCTGAAAAGACCTTAACAGACCAGCTCATACATAGGCGTCTGTTTTACACTCAGAACAGTAGCTGAAGGAAGGAACACAGAGATGGAACAAAAAGAAAGAAAAGAAACTAATAACATTGTCAAGATCTAACACCAAGTTCGTTGAGTGTGGCCAGAATTCATAACTTTTGTGCAGAATCCTTAAATACCAGCAGTGTCATGAACCTACTACAGTAATTTTGCCACTATTTTTTCAGGCTAAGAAGAGTCAGTAACTCTCGGGTTTGGTTTTTCTCACCCGAGATTTAGGTGGTGGGCCTGGTGGTGGTTCGAGTGAGTCTTTTTTTGCCCTCTGCCCCCTGAAGGCTTTGAGGCAGACACGAGAATGAAACGGAGTCTTCAAGGTCTTGTTGTTTCTTGGTTTCTCATGTGTTTATTAATTCTTATCTTACAAGTTTTTCTCTGTGCCCGGCCGAGATGTTCACAGCTGCTCGGGGACAGGATGACTCCCTCTGTGATGGGAGGTCGGTACCTCTTATGCAGATAATTACGTGTGTCTTATTTACAATTTTGTGCCAATGCCTATTACCTATACTAAAGGGGTCATCTCTACTCTGACCCAATCTCCTTAAACTACTGTGTGCCACCATCACTGCAAAAGATGGATGCCAAGGGAGGACAAGAAGAACCCAGGGTACCACCCTAAATCCTCCATCTTGTTCTCCATTCTAAGAACCCAAAACGACAATATTTTCTACCTGGTGGTAAACTACACTACTGTCTGTTACACCTTTGTGACTTGCAATTCTTTTCAGTGTTGAAAGTTTTTCTCATGGACTGAAATCAAAGCCTGCATCTTCCTGGGCTCTGTGCCAGGCACCTCCCCTGGACAGACCCCCCTGGACAGGTCTCAAACACTCTTTGTCAGGTCCCAGACCCCTCTGCCGAGGTCTGTGACCATCCAGGCGCCCAGACGGATGCCCTGGACTCTGACAAGTAACATCACCTGTTATCATCCAGAGCTGGGATACATCCCAAGAACATCACTCCAGGCCCATATGGGTAATTTTGTCTTCCTCCACATCTTCACTTATAAAAAACCCCAAAGCCTTAATTTATTAGAAAAGTTGAATTTTCCTCTTTATCATGCATGGTGTTTACATTGTTAGGCAGAAGCTACTGCAGGCAGGTAAAACAAAGAGCTTGGCCTTACAGTGTCACATCTCTCTGAGCTGAATTATTGCATTGCTATGATCTTCCTAGGGCAAGGAGATACAGTAGCAGAAAGATGTAGTTGTTTATGGGAGTCTAATGATGACCAGTTCAGGTTAAATCAAAAGGCAGAGAGTACAGTGTATTGCTAATTCTTTGACAATATTTCCCAAGCTGCTTGCTAGCTTTAAGCAACATACCTTCTGTGTCTGACTAGGAGCAGAAGAAAAAGCCTTATGTATTTCTGTGCTAGAGGTAAGCAAGATAACATCCAGAGGCTGTGTTTGTTTTCTAAAAGGTTATACCCCTTCTTTGACTCAGCTTTCCCTGTAGAAGCAATGATGCTTACCTGTACCACAAACAGACCTCCACAGCTTAATTCAAGCCCCAGCTGTTTGTTTAAACAGCTTTATAGAAAAAAAACTCAAAACCTTAAACAAACAACTAAATATCCCCAAATTAATAATAATAACCACCAAAACCCCCCAAAACAACAACAACAACAACAACAAAACCAAACCAAACCAAACCAAACCAAACCAAAAAACAAAGCCAAAAAAACAAAAAAAAAAACAAACCCAAAAGCAGAGCACCATCTAATCTATTTGGAAGGCTTTTTTGCAGCATTTGCTGCAACTTGAGGTCAATTTAAATATGAGCAGAAAGATCCAGAAAGGTCCCAAGGGTAGTGAATATGCGTGGCATATGTTAATCCTCCAACTTTCTCAAGGACTAAAATCCACCAGGGAGCACAAATTCCACCCTTGGCTCTGCTGTGAATTTGGAGTGAACTGTGAGCCCTTGCTGTGTGCAGCAAGATGGGCATGGAAACAAACCAGCATCCCTACCTTCACCCTTGCAGCAGAACAGGAATGGGAAAAGTTGAGACTGCCCAAGACACTGGGATGAGTGCTCTTTCTGCTCCAAACAGCCTTATCATGGCCAACAGGCCACAGTGGCCTCATGGAAGTATCTGCACAGACAGAGGAAAGCTTACCTGTGTCTTCTGTAGTGAGAATATTGATTATGTTGTTTGGTTGGTTTGAGGCTTGCTAGAGGTTTTTTGTTTGTTTGTTTTGGTTTGGTTTGTTTTTTTGTAATTCAAAATCTCTTACACGTCTTGCATGATAGATGTGGCTATACAAGCATGAATTTCATGAAAAGAAGACTATGGCAATTTAACCAAGCCTCTTGCCAGGTGAGCAGCAAAATTCAGAGTGAGGATGCTAAATTTGAGTCCATGAGGTCTTCAAAACAGAAGTTAACAGCTCATCAGTAAACCACTGTTGGCAGATCATGAGTGGGGTTGCCTGTGCTGAGATCCGGTGCTGGAAGTTAAGAACAGTAGCTTTAAAATTGTTTCTTTTATCTGGGGAGAGCTGCTGTCAAGCTGTTTCTGACAAAAGCTATTTCTGTCAAAACAGAGGCTACACAGTTACATATTCATCTGGACAAGATTTTATTATTATTTCTCTTTGATGAAGCTTTATTTCATGTTGTCTATTCTTGGAACTAAAATATTTCCAATTTTATTAGAAAAGAAAAAAGAATAATTGTACTTAAACAAATTAGTGATTTAAATTTGAAAAAGCAAGGTGTAGTATCAGGAAGTCTCCAGTGAGCTCCCCCACCTTCTATTTTCCTGAGGCTCTCAGGACCCTGCCAGATAGATGTGTCATGAATATACAAAGAGGGTCTTATCCGCTGTGTATAGAAAGTAATCCCGTGCTCAGCCAGCACAGCAAGCTGTGCTGCTCTGTCACTGTATTCATAGCATGAAAAGCAAGACACTGAATAAAGGTATCAGCTGTGCCACTAACACAGCATGGACCTCTCAGTATGTCACCATTTCTATCTCTAGAACCGAAAAAAAAAACCAGACTACAAAACATGAATTTCAACCTGTTCATATTTCTGAAGCTCTTTTTTTTCAGTTACCAGAAAAAAATCCTATCTGAGAACAAATTTCTCTTTCATTAGATGCATTACTGGCAGCAGGAATAGTTCTCTTGGGCACCAATCTTTCACAGCTTTGGTCCATCCAGGAGGACAGACTTGAAGCCTGTCCCCTCCCTGCTTCCTGATGGAACGACAAGGCTGGTATCCAGACCCCCATCACCAGCTCCTCTCCCTCTCCCCATACCCCACTCTCGTGCCCACCACTTGCCACCAACCCATTCTCAAGTGTCAGAGCAAGGATCTTCCTGTGAAAAGGATCCATTGCTGACAGAGAACAGAAAACAGGGAACAGATCCAGATCAAAAAGAAATTAAGGCAGAAGGGAAAAAGGATTTAATTCAAGAACAGCTCATATGACGAGGGTCTGAGGGACTGAAGAAAATCACTCCTGAATGCTGCTCTCTGCCTAGGGGCTACACAGGACCTTGGATTTCACCTAAACCAAGGCATTTCCAGTCACAGTAGGGCAGGTTGAGAGGGCCAAAAGATACAGCAAACCGTGAACAAAGACAGCTCCTCACACATTCAGATTGTCCCAATTCCCTCACATGTTTAACCTGAGAGTGGGGTCAGCCTCTGCTGAGTACAGGCTGCTTGGTGGGGCACAACTGCTTTGGGTGAAGCAAACAAGGAAGGTAATGCAAGAGCTGCCACAGCAGCGCAGACTGGAGTCCTGTGCAAAACATGACCCAGGAATAGAGTGCATTTCCTAATCACAGATAAGTGTTGCCTACCTTGTGTCCAAACACCCTTGGGCTGTCAGTCTGTCAACAGTAGTAGCCTGCACATCTATTGGGCTGCATAAGCTGAAGGCTCCCCCATTCCATCAGAAGAAAGCACATCTGTTTGCCTGGTCTTACTGCTGAGGTTTCCCTGCCTGGCTCCAAGTGCATTCCTGGTTACACTGTACGTAATTCAGATTTTCTTCACTGCTTTGTGCCATGCATGATGTTTAAAAAGAGCAAGCCATCCTCTTCTTTTGTCAGCATGTAGTGTATTTCATCTCCCACTATCTCACAAAGTGACAGTTTGATTATAATGTAATTACTTTTTTTAGTGAACCTAGTGCATAATTTTATTTCCAGATGGGTTTATGCTCCTTATATTTAAGCTCATTATGAACAAGAAGTCTGCATAGGAAAAATACAAAGTAAGCTGCCTCTTTTCTTTAAAAGGTGAACATTTTGAAAAGCCTACATTGGGAGGGTAAAGACACCAATGTCACATGGTAGAAACGATTAATTTCAAACGTGAGAGCACAAATGAGCTTGAGAGCCCTTTAAGGCATTTACATGGAAATTGAAAGAATAAATGATTAATTTTCATTGCTTGGAATTTGGTAAAAGCTAACAAGCTGAATAGCTTCAATATCCAAAAATCAAGAGCAGGGATCAGCAAGCGTCTGCAGACAACCATGGCAGGGACAGTGCCAGTTCAGAAATTGGTGAAATGAAAGGCTTTTTTATACTGTCAAGTCTCCAAGCCTCCCGTGGCTGGGTACTTGCCAAAGAGCTCGTTTGCAAGTCAAGTATTATTTGTTGATGCTAAGAAGCGCAAGCTGATACATTTTGCCAAAACATGTGACAAGAAAATCCATGTAAATCAGCGGTGCTTTGCTGCAGAAACTGTGGTTCCACTCTGAAAACTGTCTTAGTAAAATGGCACCCTGGGGCTTCCTGTTTATTGCATCTCAGTGACATCCAAATCAAACATGATCAGCTCAGACGCATGTGATAATGATTTTTTTAACTGCTGCTTCTGTGAAAATAGAAATAAAATTGTACAGTCAAGATATGCTTTCTGGCTTACAAGTTGGCAGAGTATATCCTACAACTGCTCTTTAGTCAATAATCCTATTTATGACTCACAATGCAGTTTCTTTTCTATCATCCTATTTGCAGTTTATTGGCAGCTACAGGAAAAAATACATCCAGAAGAAAAAAAAGTAATGCCAAAGCAAACACATTTACTTATCCCAAAACTGAAATCGGATCCTCCTAAGGACCCATTTCTTTAGCAATGCTTTTACATCTGCACAAGCATTTGTTAATGCATCTCTTCTGTCCCAACTAAAGGTATAAGGCAGTGCACTTTGTTGATAACACATTTTCTTTTTCTGTAGTGGGAAATTATTTAAACAAGAACCAATAGAATCAAACATTTTACGGTATGGGTGTAAGACAGAAGCAAGAGATACCTTGAATATACCCACTTCTCATTGTCACTTTGCCACTTGTGACACTGCAGATACGGCTGGATTATGGTGACATTTGAAATCTGTGACTTGTGTAACTGTTGGCACCACCAACCAGGCTGCACCCTGGGAACCAGGGACTGGCTGCTGAAAACTCCCACATTTCCTTCCCTGCAACACCTCAGGCCTCTTTCTCTTTGACCAGAGGTTGCTTCAAATCATGTTTGCTGAAAAAGCAGACTATTGCTTTAGAAATATATATATATATATATTTATATGTAGGTTCCTTTTTCCAAAGTGTTCTGGTCTCATTTTCCCATATTTCCAAGTTTTAGGCTGCTGATAAGCCACCAAATCTGCTGTAGCAAGAATATCATCTGCTTTTCATGCAGTATCTGTCCAGCAGTTCTCCTGGGACACTTTAAACTAGCGTGTAAGATTTTGATATTCCAGGCACGTATTCTACCTTATTCCATTGCCTTGCCACAGACCTCAGTACACCAACTTAATTGTTCATTTGTCTGGGCCTGTCAATTCCTCCATTTCTGCACTCCTACTTCGGTATGAGCCTTCTGTCAGGTGGTGGGAAAACTCAGAGATTATCACATAGCACAACATCATTTATTTAGTCTATCAAACAGGAACTATTGATTGAATGAGCTTGTTCACTAGCAAACCTGCAACATTATTTTAGCAAGAAATAGCTTAGCTCTACATAAGAACTGGACCTGAGGAATTTAGATAAAAGATTCAAAACACCATTGCTTTGCTGTTACCTTTTCAAGTGAAATAATTAACACTATAATAACAAAATCTAGACATGTTGAAAAAACAAAAGGGGAAATCATCTGAGAGAAAAATTAGAGATAAAACCAGCTTGTATTAAACCCTAACAGTCCCTGAGGGTGTCATGAAATCTTTTGAATAGATGAAGAATTTCTAGTAATTACAGTGAAGTGAACAAATACTGTCAACTTCAGTTGCTATAAAATAAAGTTTGCTATAAAATACCTTTTTCTAAAGAAAGGACAACTGGATTTTTTTTTTATTATTTTTTTGAAACCAAATCATTGTGTTGTTTAAAAGACTAGAATCTGCATACCAGAAAAGCTTTTTTGTATGGTATTTTCAACACTTAAGATATAAAGCCAAAATATTTTTTTTATTTTTTAATACCCCACCCCCCAACAACCTATTCCCTTTCTCCTCAATCAACTTAGACGAGCAACTTCTGTAGATAAGCCAAAGACCATCAGAAAACCGGTAACACTAGTGAAATTACTTTGTTTAAAAGCAAAGCAACTGGAGGAGGTCAAAGTTCAAATACTCACCATGCTTGTGGACATTCAAATTTCATATTAAGGTCCACAAGAAGACTTAAAACACTGTCCCTGCAGAGACATCCAGACTCCACTTTCCTTTTGTTTCTCTTTTACATCACACTTTGGCAACTAATTGATGCTGACGCCTCAGACTTTTTCCTGTTCTCCCATGAGAGGTCACTGAACAGCCCAGGGATATAAAGGCTGACAGGAAGCCTCCTGGCTTGTAGAGTTCCCAAACCCACATTGTAGAGTTCCCAAATCCCAATGGTTGTAGAGTTCCCAAATCCACAAAACAAATATTTTGCAGAGGAAAGCCATAGATGAAAATGGATAAGGTCATGATAAAGTTGGGATCCTCCTCCTTATCCAACACCACAGAGCAGCTCTTGAATTCAACTTGTATGACTTTTGCCCACCTTCTGGAAATATGAGTCATAGCTGAAGCTGTCTCCTCATGTATTTAACTATTTCTTTCTTTGGTTTTGTTCCAGGCTAAAAAATAACTGAACTAAGAATTATAATTATTAGGGCAAAAAAAATTTTTGTTTTGAAAGTGCAAAGGATGCATTTGAATTAAGACCACAAGATCAGTTCTTCAGAAGATAATCCAAAGCATCCCTCAGCTTCTCCATGTTAATGAAATATGAGAAACTTATTCACAAATGGCAAACGAGTAGAAAATTTTGCAGTTGTGTTTTCTCCAAATACAGGATTGGTCCAGAGGTCAAAGTCTTGTACAACTGAGAAGCCACCAAGATGGTGATAGTTTTACAAAACAAAGTGCTGAAGTTTCTGTAAAAAACCAGCTCTGTCAAAGCAGAAAAAAGAAATCATGTCAAGAGTCTTATAACATGACTACATTAGGAAGATTTTTTTAAATCAATACATGGTATACAGCCCACTTAATTCAATTTGAGAAAATTTTAACCAGATTATACTTTGGCAAGTGACCTGTTAGGTCATTTGAAACTCAATTTTTACCTGTCCAAATAATGGACTCTAGAAGGTTAAGAAATTAGCACTTCAGAATATGTTTTCATGCAATCAAAGACTTCCTGAGAGAAGGCTATAGTACTGAAATTGTCAAAATCCTGTCTGGATAATCATATAGACAAGAAAAACCCTAAGAATTGCTATCTATCTGCTAGTTTCCGCTGACAAGATAAAATAAAGCACAGACAAGGTGCTAAAAGAAATGCAGACAGTCATTGCCATTAATGAAAAGCTTATCCCAAAATGGTTGAAGGAATGCTAGGAAAAAGTAAAGTAATGATTTCCCCAACAAACAACTAAAACGCAAAGAAAATAGAAATCTGTAAGATGTCATTTAAAATATAAGTAAATACCTTATTTTCCAGAAGCAATTATTGACTGTTCCTTCTTTTCAGTCATAAATGATTGATGTCTTTGGATATTATTCTTTTCTGTGTGTGTCAAAACCTTTACTCTGTGTTTTTGTTTTGATCTTTAGGGGAGACGTATGTGCAAATCCCAGCATTTCTGTTCCCTCTGGCTTGCACTTCCACAGACAGGGAGCAGAGGGGAAAGAGAATTAAGAGCCAGCCTGACCCATCTGTCTGCTGGGAGGGAGGAGCCCATCATATGAGTGTCAGATTCGACAGACTCATGTTTCAGGCACTCCTTTCAAACCATCAGCAGCTGAAATGCCACCAGCTCCCCGGGCACTCTGTTCCCAGGCTTCACCCTCTTTCCTCACCAAGAATTTTATTCTTCCTTCCAGCCCAGAGGAACGACTTCATTTTGTTCTGTCCACGAGGATGGGGAGAATTCAACATTTTTCCCCACCACCACAGTCCTTTACCTTCCCCAGTGTCCCCGTTTTCAGTGATCTATACTGAGCTGTTCACTTCTTCCAGCCCTTCCTGCTGCTGTCCCATCTCTCAGCACCTCACAGGCACAGGAGAAGATCCCTTGGAGGATGCTGCCCCATCTCTGAGGTGCCAGGCCTGTGATGGGGGCCAGGGGCACATATGGGGGCCAGGCTGCCAGCCCTGGTGGATATTTTGGGCAGAGAGCAGCTGCTGCAGCAGAACCAGCGGTGCCTTGTTCCAGTGGGACATAGGGTGTCCTGGCTGTGCACTGCAGGCCAAGTGGGCAGTGCTGCAGCTCATGGCTGTGACCCCAGAGGACTCTGCTGCCACTGTTGCAAAATGCCATCAGTGAAGCCCCTCAGTGAAGGCTGATGGACACACAGCTGCCAAGAACAGGGGTCCTCAGGCTCCTTAGGGAGCCACAGCCCAGCCACTTCCACTCAGAATTGCAGTCCAAGGGCTCTTACAGGCATAAAATATCACCTATGAACTGTTTGGCTTTTCCTGGCTTTTGAGAAATACAAGTTACTGGTGTATTCCATATAGGAAAAGCCTCTGGGAGCTCAGGAAGAAGGATGGCTGTATTCCTCCAGAGAACCTCAATGGAAACACCAAAAAGCATTAAAAAGAAGAAACGGCTACAATCCTTCCATAGTATGGAAACCACTACAACCTGCATTTACTACGAATGCTGTTATCAGGCTCCAATAATGTTCTTTTGCTAATGCCAACAGACAGCCTGGGCATCATCTCTGGCCATCAGCCTCATTGCTGTTTCTGGACAGTCTATTTTTCACTGACTGATGTAACCACATGTGACTTACTTACATCCTCTCTGTGACGGAGGGGTAACTTTGGTTATCCAGAAGAAAGGTAATTAAAAATAACATGAGGCCAACTAGACAGACATAAGTGAACATTAAAGCATCTGGGCAGGCCAGGTGCTTGAAGATATCACTGAAAAGATCTTCAGTGTAAAAAAAAAAATTCAAAAAGACAACAAATTACCACCTTGACAGATTATTAAATGTTTAAAGCTTCTGGCAATAAGAGTTGCTAATAAAGAAGCAGTGTAAACCAGAAGACAGTGGCAGCAACAGTAATTATACAGCAAAATGATTAAAAAGCACACAGCTATAATGACTTTAATCTACTTTATGAGAGAAACTCAAAGATCCAGCATTCAAAAAAATAATCAATTAGTGAGCAGGGGAGATGGAAAAAAAATCTATTTAAACTGAATTCCTACAATCAAGTGATAAATCAGTCATGAGTAATTGTGGGAATTACTGCAATTCACCATGTTTTGATAACACTGGCTACTCCACCAGAGACTGAAGAGCAACTGCTCAGTTTCTCAGCATCCAAAGGGACTCCACAGAGCAATTTCCAAGAAATTGTTGTGCTCAACAAGTTCTGCAGCTTAGCTGGAACAATATCCAGCATGACCAAATTTAAGATCTCGGTTTGGAGAACTTTCCTTATTTTCATAGCAACAGAGTAATTTCAGTTTGGTGGCACCTAACAGGCAGGCTCCTTCATTCTTAACCACTTAGAGATGTGTTCCAGGCTCTCCCTGCCCTCAGCCTCCCCATTCCCCTGCAGCGTCCCCACAGTGACAGCTCCATGACCTTGGAACAGCCCTGGTGTCCTGGGGTGACTTTGTGATGCTTGTATCCCCAAATATCTGTTCTGTTTTTGCTGATGTTAAGTTCTACACCTTTAAGACTGAGAGTGAAGGGGGTGAAAGAAGAAGTGCACAGCTTGTTTGCAGAAAATGCTCTCCTCCACATTCTGCTCCTGGATTGTGCTGTCTATGGATGGACAGTGAGAGAGCTCTTCTTTGCTTTTTAGTTAGTTTTTAGCTAGCTGAGGCAGAGAAGCTCCTTGGATTGTTTTCTCTTATTTTTGTTAGAACTGTTTAAATCTGTTCTGGACTGAAAACCCAGAAGAACATTGGGAGCTCACCAGGCCCAGGATGGCATTTTCCAGGGCCGGAGGGACTGACGAGAGACTGGGTGAGCTGAGCTATACCCCACAGCAAGGACTTCCTCAATTTCGCCATCTCACTTCAGAACGGCAAGAGGTTCTGTTGTTTGATATTGTTTATTGTTTTTGTGCTTGTGGGCACTTTGCTTGTTAAATAAACAGGTTTTTTCCATTTTTCTCTAAGAAAATTTTTTCCCAGACCAGTTAGGGGAGGGGGCACTTGCATTTGCTTTCTGGAGGGACCCTATTCAGAGGTTTCCCCCCAAATATGCCCTAAACCAGGATACCTGGGGAAGAAGTTCTCTTCACTGTACTCTGGCTAGGACCAAGACCTTCTGGCAGGGAAGTGGCAGGAAAGAGAGACAGGGACTGGTGTGGGCAGCAGCCTGGACTTGTGTCATATTGAGCGTGCAAAGAAAAAAAACTCATATTGAAACGTTTCTACACCTGAGTAAAGATCTGTAATATTCTGAAGGTAAATATATGTTACTCTGTTTCCCCATATATCCCCTCCCACTCATTTTAGTGAGATTATTTTGTATATTAAAAATCGGGGACTTTATAAAGCTTCAGATTTTATTCCTGTAGGTCTTTCCCTCCCATTTGCAAAAAAGTTTTGCAATGTAGAAAAGTTGAAACTATCATATATCTGCTTTAGTAGTATCAGAGAAAAAAATCCAACAGCTCCCACCCCACAAATCAATATAGACATCGATATGTCTGTATGGAAAAGATATTTACATGGGCTCTTTTTAACATGGTGGTGTTGGTCTGACATGCCTTGTTTGCTATTACCCCCTTCAAGGTCTGTGTGTGCCAGGATGAGGTCCCTGCTCCACCACCTTGATGAAATAAATGCTTCTGAGAGCAGCAAATTGGATTGGGCAAAATGCACTGGGTGCAAGGACCAAGTATGAAATATAAATAGCACGAACATGGATCAGATCACATGAAAAAGCAGTCTGTGGGATGAGATAAAAAATTTAATTTCTCATTTGCTGCTTTCCTGTGTAATTATTTTTTTGTATTTTAAATACATGCATTAAAAGAATTTTTAATGTTACAACTGTGCACCTCAGCTTTATGTTAAGCAAACATTACACCATTAACTACCAAATATTTAAAAATTCAATTTCAGAAGAAGGGAGAGATAAACCAACTCAGTAAGGACTTAGCTGTGTCAAAGCTGCTCTGCTTCTCAACATCTCTCAGGAAAAAATAAGCATTGATCATTACCACCATATCATCCCTCCTGGTTTGCTTAATGTTCAAATTTCAGAGTGGGATGCAATTAATTAATATGGGCTTACACGTGCTGTGTTTTCAGACTTAGTATCTATTGACAGCCACTTGACATTAATTATTTGTATTATTGACCTCTTTGCATCACAGAAAGCTCTCTGGAGAGGAGCTTGGGAACATGCCAGAGGTGGAGAGGCACAGTTGCCAATGGCAGGCAGAGAAATGCTGCAGTTGCACTTCTGCAGACTGGGACTGCAGGTGTTGCAACACTGAGCTCAGGGTGCTCGAGTTATTGCTGTTGTTTTCATCAGTGAGGCTCAAACTGGGAAAAAGGCAGCCTTGGTTGTGTTCAAATCCATAGTATGACTCTACCTGGCTTGGGGATGTGCCTGTGGCACAAAAGACAGTGAGATGCTTCCCTTGCCACGTACACTTGAAAAAGCAGCCTAGCCCACCCCAGCTCGGAGCTCTTGGGCAGGTGAGCTCAAAGTTAGGCAAGTTCCTGAGGTTTCTAATAGAGATGTATGCACACAAAATTAGTAAACAAATGAGGCAAGCAATGAGTAGAACATTAAACTTCAGAAACAGCACCAGAGAGATGAAGTCCTAATTGTAGGGACACAACATCAACATGGAAATCAGAAGAATCCAAGCACCAGGGCCACAGGCAGAGCAGTGTGGCCCCAGTGACACAAATAGGGCAAGGACCAGAGAAGGCAGGTGTGGGGGGGGATCCACACAGACCCACAGTGATTCCTGGACAACAGCAGCCAGGAGAAGAGCAACATTGGCATAACTTGGGGCAGTGTAAGACCTGCAGCTCTCTGAGAAGGCATTACCCAAGAGCTCACAGCGCTGGGAAAAAATTGGCAGTGATCAATCTGCCTTAGGTTGACTTTCAGCCTGGTTACACAGTAAGCAACAGACTGTTATGGGACCTTGAGGGCAGGAATCAAATTGAAAAAAACTAAGAAGGTACAAAAATTTGTGACTGTGGAGAGAAACATCAGAATAGGAGAGTGGTGGCCAAAACCCAGTTAAAAATCCAGGAAGTCATAGGTGTTTGATAATGTTTGCATGTCTAGTATTGCAATTCATAGTTGATATTTGTGAGAAATGATGCTCACTTTTAAAATTTCAAAAGTTTGTTAAAGCTTAACAAAATGCAACAAAGTACTGA
Source organism: Cyanoderma ruficeps (assembly GCA_008694505.1). NCBI lineage: Eukaryota > Metazoa > Chordata > Aves > Passeriformes > Timaliidae > Cyanoderma > Cyanoderma ruficeps. The sequence continues at coordinate 11,378,237 of VZDJ01000090.1, read as the reverse complement.
ATAAGGAAAAATTACAGCGCTGGGACCATGGAACTAAACCGTCATGTGCTCGCCTACAAAATGGCTGCTTCGCCTTTTATATCCCTGAGGTTGCATCAGGTAACCCTGGCCCTCCCAAAGTCTGCCAATCAACTCTTCGCTGTCTGTTGGTGAAGATCACTTTCTTGCAACTTGCTTGGACGTCAGGTGTTGCCAGGCTGCTCCTGCTAGTAACAAGCCTGCTCTCTCCCCAAATGTCTCATGGAAGGGGTTTAGGTACCACCCTTCCACGTCATGACTACCAAGGCCGTCCCTTGGCAACCGTACAAAAGGGGGGAAAGGGGACTATGGTGAGAACAGAGGACATCCAAAAAACTAATCATAATAGCATAACTATACATCAATAAAACTTCTCTTAACATACACTTAATATTCATCCCTTAACTGTGAGAGCCAACAATCGCATTACTCATCTATAACAATATTGTTCCAGAATGTGTTTCAATAATTGTTCTTCAATTACTTTTCATTTAAAAAAAGCAGATAAAAAATCTTAGATCCTGATTGGATTTAACCACATAAATTGTACAGTGCTTTTCCTGAGAAAGTAGGCTTAAAAAAGGATACACATTACACAGTGAGGAGTCAAAGAAACTGCCCAGAGGAACTATTTCCCGTTCACCTGTAGGTAGTGGAGTTGGGGTGAGCACTCACCCAATGCTCACATGCTGTTGGGAGGCAGTGAGCCCACAGGTTTTCCCCTTTGCCTTGTTCAGGCAACAGTCCAAAGACAGGACTCAAATAAGAGAATATGAAGAGTTTCCCACTCAGAGAAAAGTTCTCCCCTTAATGAGCAGTAATAAGAAATTCAGCTTTTCCCTCTTCACACCCATTATGTTTTTAGGAAGGTGCAAACAGAGGAAATTTAATACCAACACAGGATGCTGCTTCTCAGCCAACAGCTCCTCCACAGAGGTCACGAGCCACCACTGCAGGTACCACTGCTCTCTCTTCAGGTCAGAGGAAGGCACATCCATGCTTTTCATACTCATGGCTTCTTCTGTGAGCCTACAGAAAGAAATAGGAAGCAAAAACAGCTCATAGAGCTGTTTAATGGTGAAATGCCTTACTAATGACCACCAGAACAGATTTAAAAGCTTTAAGCTTTAACAGCTGTCCTTATCATTTATCAGTTATACCCCAAGAAACCCAGAAACAGAGACTTTGTTTCCTTCCCACCAGATAAGTTTCGGTTTCCTTATCACAGTCAGAGCCCAGCACACTCCCCCTCCTCTCACTTTGCTTTAAGCAGGTGATGCAGCTCCCAGAGGTCTGCTGTTATCCTTCACTCTCCAAGCCCAGCCCCAAATGCTCCCTTTAAGACTGAAATGCATGTTTGTCTCAGGTAGCCTCTCTCCATTTCACTGCATGCTTTGATTGCCAGAGCAACCAGCTGGGCCAGTAAGTTAGAGAAAGAGGTTGTTCCCATAGTAACTCATTTTCTCTACCCACTCATTAGATTAACACATTTCAGATCAAAGATAGCATGAAAATGTCTCAGAAATGATAGTCCAAGGCATTGCTTAAATATGAACAAAATCCACCTCACTATCTCAAAAAGCACTCACTGCTTGATATCAGAGCATACATCTATAGCTGCTATGCTCATTGTGCTGTCCTGCCTGAAAGTTATCAAAAGCATCTTGGATAGTTCCTTTTGTTTCTAGTTTGCAGACAATCACATAAGTATAGAAACAAACAGGTACTCCCCACTATCAGATCAGAGCTATAACCAAGAAAAGGAGTTCACTGTCTCTGTGTACTCAACATTCAGATAAGGTTTGCAACTTTGCTGCAGAAAAGGTCTGATTCACACTCCCAGTAGCAGCCGATCTCTTATCAGTTTTGCCTTCTCCCAATTCAATTTTGTTACATTTTTAGCACTACAGCATGAGTTGACTTAATGGAAGTTCAAGCCCAAGGAGCAGATTAATGTGCCAACACCATGTGTCTACAAAATACAAAAAGCCTTTGGGCTGCTTCTGCTCCATCATCATACAGCAACTCTGCCATGCACCAGAAAGGACAAAAAAAATCTTGATACTGCACAGACCCTTTACCATTGAAGATTTCCATCAACACCTTCTGGTAAAATACAAAGGACATGGAAGTAAGCAATGCAAAATCTAGAGCTTTAGATAGTGTTTATTTTTGTTTGTTTTTATTTCCTCCCCACGTGCAGCTCTGCAGGTGGAATATGAGCAAGTTCTTTTGATTGCCACTCATCTCTCCAAATGGATTTAATGGTTCTCAGGGAGCTTCACCACGTATACATGTAAATTAAACACATTAAATGTATTTATGTATACTTACACAACAGCTTCAATGCGTACCGCTTGTGAAAACTGCAGTTGGAATTATGTGTCCTGAACGTGCCTGTAATGCCACTGTAATGCAAGCAGTGCATTAATGCATAATAGTGCATTTAGCATAATGAGCTTGCTAAAACCTTGTCTTCACCCTTTGCCAAAATCAGGTGAAGACTATTTACACCTAAAAACATAATTCGGAGACTGAGTCACACTGGCATTTTCATGTCAATGTCCACTGTCCATTTGTGTCTGAAAAACAGGATTTTCCCAATGACAACCTGCAATTTCAGCAGTCTGTTCAAATCAACAGGAATTGAACTTGTTGGTTTGTTTTTTTTTTCCCCTCTACATCTCTCCTTGTCAGAAATCTCATTTGTCAGCTGTGCAGCCTTGGTGCACCAGCTCACCCCACCGACATCTCACCTACCTTTCCCTCAGCACGATTCCTCACAAAAGTGCAATTTACAGGTGACAAAAAATAATTCTCATCTCAGAAAATTGCCCCACAGTTCTGGCAAAAATTCGTACAAAGGGTGTGATGTATATTAAGAACTCAGATGAGCTGATGCTCTTCATCATTTCTGATGGCAAAGTCAGTGCAACCCTTTGCCTGGTGAGGTGGGGGAAAATGTTATACATGTCCCGATCAAGGTCTCTCACATCAGGTTCTGTAACACCCTCACCTAACTGCTTCACAATATTGACTGATTTTAATTTTTTCTCCATTTTCTTCTGTCTCATTGGCTCTTTTGTCCCATCCTTGTCTGTTTTACTTCTACTAAAGAATGGTGTCACTGGATTCTTGGAAAATAGATTCTACAGGGCTGGATGGTGCATGACTGTGTCTCTGCTTTTGTACTGGGGACTCTCTGCTGTTTTCTGTCACCTGGGGAGACTGAAATTTGGTCCTAGTTTTCAAGTAAACTGCAGATGAAAGAGACTTTGCCTGCTTTGTTGTGCTGTAACCTTAGGCTAGAGCTTTCAAATATATATGATTTTGGTCATTAAAAAACTGCAGCCTATTTCATGTCATTTATGTTCTCTATACTTTGTGCCTCATTAGAAACATGAGGGGCATACAGGCACTCCAACATGATGGAAATGTCAGCCAATACATTTTGAGTGTTAAAATGCACACAGTAAAATGGTAACTGAATGAAAAGAACAAGCCATTTTCCTCTTAGCTTCTATTATTTTCTGCATTTAAAGTATAGTAGTCAGAACAAAATCACAGACTTAAAATGGTGAAAGGAAGCTGAGTAGGAAAGCTGTCCACAAATTTAATAATTCCTGTTACTTAATAGCTGTAGCTCACTGGATCTTCACAAGAAAATACATGTCAGCCATGTCTTTACCCAGGGAATAATCATTCACTGACACTTATCTTCCTGCTTCTTTTCACTGGCAGAGGATAACTGGTTAAGCTGTCCTGCTTCTATTGGGAAAAGCTAAATACCCTGCTCTCCCAAGGCAGGCAGGCAGCTCCTGATCTGTGTGGCAACACAGGGAGCAAAGGGACATTGCCTGTACTGAACTGAGAGCAGTTCCCTCAGGAAGCAAGTGCTGCTATTCTCAGGGCACTGCAGAAGGGGGGTCATACCTTTGATCATCAGATACCAAGGTAACATTGATTGGTTTTCCTCTCTCTCTCCTCTGATATGTTGCTTTCCTCATTTTAAGCATCCAAAATCAAGAGAAGAAAGAGATCCTTTTTCCCCAGAAGCCGACAATCACTTTCACGTACATGAACTCTTTCTCTTGCTTCTTTTTACAAAAGGAGATGGCCAGTAATTAGCAGGCAGGCAGTGCTTTGGGAATAATTTTACTATTCTCTCTGTTTAGGTATTTCAGAAGCTTCCTCAGTTAAATTCCCACAAACAGCAGATGAATGTCCTTTCAAGTCTGCCTCTGGACTAGATTTGGTGTCATTCGTGCCTGTGAATAAGTGGTGCTTTCTACTTTGCAGGTAGAGAGTAACCTACCACACAGATTTCAAGGTTAACAGAGCTCTTCAGGGACCCAGAGACTTTATCACAGAAGGGTAAACTCCACTACACAGGGTATTACAGGCTGAGAAGGAGGATAACCTTCCCTGATGTTTCTGAGGTGGTCATTTTTCAACCCTTACTCAAAGTATTGGTGGGACTGGCTGGCACACCAACCCCAAAGGAGCTCCATTTTTCTCACAACTCTTTATCATTGCAAATACAGTGAAAACTCCATCTACCTTTTTTTAAATCTCTCTTGCTCCTTGCCAGCCTCATCTCCTGCAGAACACCTTTTTATCCTCTGAGCCAAGTGATTTTACAGCTGGCAGACAGGAATGGCACTGCACTGAGCAGGCTTTGCTGCTTAGCCATGGTCTGTGCACATGCACGTGCAAAAGCCCTATTTCAATGTCTTCACTTGTATCACTGATTGGCACTTACTACAGCTTCACTTCAAAGTGCTCTTGGCCCTGACACATGCTACTTATTTGTATTCTACGTTTAACTACACAAAACTCTTAACCAGGATTTTTGTTTTCCTTTGGTGCAATTTTCTTTTACCTTTTTTTTTTTTTTTCCCCAGTAGACATTACCTGAGCTGCTCCCAGCATTTAAGCGTGTCTCTGATTAAAATGTCATGCTCTGGTACGTGATATTCGTGTTCAGCCCTTGGGATCCATCCACAAAGCCAATCAATACACTGTGCAGAACACAGATTACAAGAGGTGCCACCCAGACACCTCTGTGCATGCAGTTGCTCTCTCCCTGGCAGCATTCCAACAGCCCTGCAGACGGCAGACACAGCCTAAGGGAGAGCAAAAGTAGTTTATTGGCGGAGATGTGCACTGTCACACAAATTGCAGGCAGCTGCCCTAACACATCCTGACAAGGAGGCTCTGATTGGGCTTGACACCTACATGATATACAACTCTCCAAATATACGGGTCCTAGGGGAGTGTGTGGGAGACCTTTTCCCTAGGAAGGAACATGCTTCCCAGGTTAACATGCCAGGAGTTAGTCAGCATTGCTGGTCTCTTGGTAATATAAACAGCAACTTGCCTTAAAGAGGAAAGCACAAAGTGACCTTCACCGCCTGACAGTCAGCAGTCTTAAATCCATTTACAAGCACAACACAATGCCTTACAAGTCTCAGAATGGTTTTCAAAGAGAGCTGGAACATAATAGCCACCTCCCCCACCGATATCTCAATTCAGCCTTCGACTTTGACCGTGATGTGCTCTCCTGCTAAACCTTCTGTGGCGACTGCTGCAGCTGCCCGGTGCCTGCGGGCTGTGCCAGCTGCACGGCCAGTGCCCCGGGCGTGCTGCGGGGAACACCGCGGGATGGGGAACACCACAGCACCCCTGCATGTGTGTGTGTGTGTGCCCGCTGCCCAGCGGAATGCATTCCGGAGCTTGCCAAGGGCTCCTGCCGTGGGACAGCAGCCAAGCACGGCGTGAGGAGCCGCCCTGCCGATCCGGCACAAAGACGCGGCAAGGCTTTCGGCAGAGCAGGTGGCACTTGTAGGAGTAAACGCCTGGCTGGTGCAGCCTGCCAGCGTGCGAGCTGCTCTCCAAGCAGCTCCGCCAAGGAGGGAAGCAATCTTGGAAGAAGAACCTCCCAGAGACCTGTCAGACTGTCAGATCCACTTCTTTGAAACTGCGAGGTTTTGCTTGAATTTTAGTTACCTGTTTACTAAAAGCAGTTTGAGTGGGGCTGAAAGATTTCAGGAGGATTCTGGAGGTTGCAGCATCCAAAGATGTTCTGGACCCTGGTATTGCTTCCCTCCCCTTTTCTGACACCCAGCATTTCCTCTGTAATTGTTACCTGTATTGTTATAAGCTGTTTTCATCTTTGTCTTCTAGCACTCATGATGTAAGAAAACATCAGTGTCACAGCTTGTGACACTTCTTCTCTGAACTGCCAACTGCTGACCCATCCCTGTTCCTCCACAGTTTTAAGACTGGGCTTCTCAGAATGCCACAGATCAGCTTTATCAGCTGATATCAGCCTTCTCAAGCAATAAAGATTTTTTTAAAGGTGTAAATCAGCAGTGCACAATGTCTGACAGTGACATATAATGTAATATTGTACTAATATTGTAATAACTCTCCAAACTCTTCTTACAGAATGTTTCTGAGTTGTCCAGTGACAAGTGTCACATTAGCAACCTTGACCACTGTAGTGGACTGCAAATCTCAGTTCTGATCACATCTCTTCAGAGGAGCCTGGTCTGTGTCCACCACAGAAAATCACAGCAACCCTACATTGTGGCCCAGCTTCCTGCAGTGAAATGCCTTAATTGTGCTTCTCAAGCTCAGCCTGACAGCTGGTAACACACTCAGGCACACTTGGCATTACCTTCCACTTAGCACCATGAAGAGCCTGAAGTTTGGTAAGATTACAGGTGCTGCCAGCACGAGCCATCAGCTGGACAGCATTTTTATTCCAATTAACCCAACACACAGTACCCTAGGAAAAGTCTCTGGCTTAGGTCTACAGAAAAGCATTTCGGGCAAGCATCTCATTGGGGTTTGGTTTAGTTTAATTTTGGTTTTTGGATGATTGGACGGTAAGGGTACAGACAGGCACATGCAAAAAGAGCATTAGGAAGCTGTCAGCTTCCCTTCACTATGATTCATGTGATTCTGAGACACAGGGTAAAATGTTGAAGAGTAATACAGCACACCAAGGTGTGCTGTACAAAGTCATCTATTTTTGCTCTTCTACTGCTTTTCAAGTGACAGTCACTTAATAAAGAAAATCTACAGGAGCTCTGTGAACAAGTACACTAAAGGCACAATTACATACATTTTTATTTCCAGTCTCATCACATCTATGCCTTTGCTCTTAAGACTTCTCATCACAATGGGACCAAACACATCCTGGTATGTTCTAATATGTTATCACTGGCTCCCCAGTAAATGAATCATGCATAGGAAGGCAGCTTTTCAGTCAGATTCTGTGCTCACAGTCATTCAACTTCAGTAGAGGAAATTCCATTAAGTAAAACATATTTCAAGGTAAAGATCAGGTTGAAGAAATATAAATTATTTTGATGATCACTTGGCTAGGTCTGAAGTACATTTTTAAATAAAACGCAGAGTACCTCTCAATCTTCATGACCTTGTTTATCAATCACCAGAAAGAATAAATATTTGATCCAAAAAGCACTTGTTTGGCCTTAATCCTGTAGTTTGACATAATAAATCTTTTGTACTTCATCCTGAGTATACTATCTGGGATATCTAGGATACACACACAGGAACTCCTGTAAGCTTACTAATTGTTTTAAATCCTTATTTTTGGTTGAGTACATCTAAATAGCATTTTATCTAGCTGAAAGAACAAATTTAATTTTGCTACTGAAGGCTTACATCCTTACACTTCTGATGTTCTCCACTATACTATGGGCCATACAGATAAACCATAATGGAGAACCATAGTGTTCTTCTTTTTTTTTCTCCTACAAAATGTGCAAACACAAACACCAAGAATGCCCTTGCCCCGTAACAAAAGACAAACAGGAATAAAAATCCTGTCTTTGCCCTTGTGGAAGTGGAGGAGAGCTGCCTGTTGTCTGAGGTTGAGAGGCTGTGTACCTACATGTCACACCTTGCTCCGCCCCAGACCTTCTGGGTGGCCTGGGACACACACTTCTCATTCAAGCTGGCAAATCAGTGTAGGAGTAGATGTTGCTTACTAGAGAAGCAACTTTTCATCAGTTCACAGAGTCTCTGTTTCAGCGGGTGTGAAACAAGAGGTCACAGCACTGCTGGGCTGACAAGCCCTGTGAGACCAAACTCCTGAAATAGCCTGAGGTACTGCTTGCAACACAGGCTGTAACCTAATGCACAAAAAGCCCCACTCGAGCATGAACTGCCTTTTCAGGGCTGCCATGCTGTGCTCGAGGAGCCCAGCTGTCACCCACCACTGCTTGAGCAGAGTGCTAAGCCTGGAGTTTTTCCTGTGCCTGGACTTGCCTTCTGCTATGGAATACAGGGGAAGTTGCAATCTCAGGCGGACACCAAAAGGTTACGGAGTTGTCATTGCTCCAAATCAACTCTTGCCCCATCTGCTTCCCTAGCATCTGTTCCCATAGCAGTTCCTGACTCCCCCCAGTGAAGGAAATTGATCTGCTGCACACTGTTGGTACGGAAAGGATAGGAAGGGAGGAAGCAAAATTGGCGCTGTACCAAGCTTGTAAGTATTTTGCAGGCCCTGTTGACAAATCTGTTCTGCACAGGGCACAAATCACTGGCAATGATGAAATTTTTACCTACCCCTGAGATCCCTGTGGAAGTGCCAAGCATGGTTTTCACTTTTCTGGTTCCTGGATAAGGGAGCAGAGATAAGTGACTGCACTGGGAGAATAGTCATCTAAAGTCATTTGTGAATACAGTCATATGTGACTTCCCAAAGAACTTGAGACATTTTGAATAGGTCTAACATCCTTACACCTAAACAGATGCCACGAGTATGTCACTAGGGAAAAAAAGCAGAAATGTAGGGATGTACGTGAACAACGGTAAAGGACAGGGTGGGAAATGTAGGAAGAAGTAACTAATTTACTTGGAATGGATATTAGGGTAATAGGGAATAATTTGAAGTATGGAATTAGACAAGTTGATTGCAGTCACAAGCCAGATCACGTTTTACGAAGGTGAACTTACAAATGCAGACATGGATAATAGTGTCAAGACTGCACAATGAAAATGACTAGAAAGGGCAAAAAACGCCAAGGCTCCACACTTCAGTTTTGCTCACCAGAGTAAATATAATGTCCTGGCACTTGCTAGAAAACTGTGGTGAATGAGATCCAAGTGATGCCTTTGTAAAGCCAGGGGATCACCTGGGATATTTGGAGCAGTAGGCGGCAGCAGAAGCGGAGTTCAAACATCTGAATAAACCCTTCTTTCTTACAAGTCTGCTAAAAATCTGTATCTGTATCTCCCCAAATTGTCATTAAATAATTTAGTCTTTCCTTTCAATACTGAACCAGGAGTACAGGCACAGCATTTTAATTAGTGTCTCAATTATCATTTGAATGTTTGCCCATCAAGTTCAATAAAGATCAAGCAGCTGAATTGTGAGACAAGTGGCTGTGTCATCAATGATCTCCCAAGTGGTGACTTATTTCAAGGTTAGAAATTCGTGCAGGTGGTTCTCAAAAAGCAGTTAATCAGTATAAATTCTTTGGCTGCAGACCCTGCCCCTGTGACAATTCATTTGACCTTAATGGACTAGGATGCATTTCACACATCACAAGAACAGACATCCCAAGCAGTCACGAGCTTCAGAGAGGTCATATCTCTAAAAATATGTTCTATCAAGCAATTGTACTGCAGAAAATTAGCAAGTGATTCTCCAAAATAACCACATCAGCTACTGAAATAAAGATGTAGAAAGGTGTGCAGAGGCAACAAGCTACAACTTCAAATAAGTGTTCTAGTGGCTAGAAATCTGCTTCTCAAAAGTAACAGTCTTAGATTTGCCTGGTCTCCTTACAATCATCAGTCATCAGCCTATTTCATGAAGTCTTCATTTCTAATCTCTGGAAGGGAAGGAAAACAGCAATGAAAAATCCCCAAACTTATTACACCTTTTTGAGCAAACATACATCATCTTTGCTTCTATCTCTGGGATGCCTACAGTATCTCCTACTTGCAGAAATGTGTGAGTTTTCCTTGAGCTGAGGAAGTTGTAGGGACTTAGGGGATGAAGAGAGCGGAGTTCAGGTCTCGGGTGTCACAAGCAAGGTACACAAGTGATTCTTCCCAGAAAGCAGGGACATTATTTGTAAATCAAGTTAGTACTGGAAGACCAATGCCAAGATATTCCCAAAAAGTTGCCTGGAACCAAAAACCATAACTATCATCTGTTTTCTCCATCCCCCAACAAATACCCCTATAACAGTGACAGTTCAGTGAGCAAACATAGTTAAACTTCCCAGAATAATTTTCAGTGTGGAGAGGGAAAGAGAGAACCAAAATCTTCAACCAGTCCCTATGACTGAATTGCTGGAGGTCAAAGGGCCAACGAGGACAAAAACTGGGCAGACCGAGCACAGCCAGCTGATCCCAGCACAGCACACACACCAAAGCTTGGGCAGCCCTGCAGGACACCTCTCACAGCCCTCCTGATGCAATCCCTGAGCAGACATAAAGGACGCAGAACTGAAGGGAAGGGATCCTCTGCCAATTGAAGCTGCACAAGTAGACACACTTGATTAGTGCCTCTGTAACCTTGTATTTAATGTTTGTTACCTTGTCTCTTGCAAGTTATATATCGCCTCAGATTTCAAATCATTGGCAAAATGGTAGAAACTTCCAGCAAGGCTAAATCAGGAAAAAATCAGGACTGTGAACTCATGAACGACCTTCCATTGACAGGCTGAGGGATACCAGTAAACAAACCAGTTCTGAATTTATCCATTTTCCGGTAACACCTTGTATGATCTAACTAGGTTATTTTTGTTTTGGAGGTTTTATGCAAAGCCAAAAATTAGATGTCATATGGCATTTGTAGCCAAAAGTCTCAGAGAAATGCAAGGGAACTGTATCAACTCAATTTCTTTTGCTCATAAGGTATGTAATCGCACAAAACAATGAAACTAATTTTAGCAAGGCCATCAATGTGTGATGCAGATTTACCACGGTAGTTTTAGTCCAAGCTTTGAGGACAGAATTCTAAATTAAGTATTTCATTAAACTGTTCAGCTGATGAACTAGCCAATCTACAGTTCCTATTCACTATTTTACATTTATTTACTATCACAAGATTTACCTGTTTTAGGCAGAGATTTGTTTAGCTGTCTGCAAGCAATTAAATTTAGTGGAAGCTTCTGTCATAGGCTTTTTCCTCTGAATTTTGCCAATTACAAAAGAGGCTTAAAGATAGCAATCAAAATCCAGACTAACATGGCTAAGATTATACCTTGTGCTAATGAAATTGAACTAAAACAGCTTGGCACCACCTGCAACAAGGATATGAAATCAGGCTACACAGATAGTTGATTTCTCAGATCGGTTGCTAACTTAACATGGGTTTTTTTGGCCTAATTAGAAGAATTATACCTTTGTCTTTAAAAAAGTCCAATAAATTGAGAAAAGTAGGTGCTGAAACAAGCCATGTTTCCATGCTGATGGTTTTAACCCACACAATGCAATTGAGATTCCACAAGTATTAGTCACCAAAGACAGGACAGGGAAGAGATTGATGCCTTTTTTCCCCTCTCCAGTCAGGTTTCAGAGGACTCAGTGGGAAACACAGGAGGCCTCTTGCTGCATGCTGAGGACATGCATTGAGGTGTCCCCATCACAAGGGAACTGCAGCTGTCAGCCAATCCTCACATATGTCCACAGCACCCTGATTCATTGGCACTGCCTCCCCCTTCCCCAAAGCTCTGAGCTGGGAAGGGACTCTTTTGTTACCCCAGTGCTCTGTTGCACTGTCTGCTGTAATTTCTAGGACACTCAGTTAGGGATGGATAACCTCTGGACTAGATGGAGGACCACGAGGTGCCAGCCTATGGCACATCTCCAGCTCAGGCAATTACCAGCTGGCGTAGGTAAGTACAGGGGAGGAGAGGAAGTTTTTCCAAGGTGAAAAACAGCACATCAATGCTTTCAAGAACTCCTCACAGAGAAGTCTGTACTTTTTTTTTCTTTTGTGTGTGTGTGTATGTGTTTTTGTGTTTTTTTGTTCAGTGATATGAATTGTAAATCCATGAGTCAGTTCCCAAATATTTCATGTCAAGGTTGTAATTGAATCACAGCCATTGTGACATGTCCTGTCTCACTTTTCATGCAGCATTTTTCTTTCCTACTGTTGTTTCTACTGTTGCCTGAGCACTGCAAGCCTGCCTTACAACAGGAACAATGTAACTTCCCCACCTCTCACTGCATAGAAATAATTTTACCTCCCCTCATCCCCATGGTTGGTGCTCATTCAAGATGTCCTGTTTTTAGGCAAGGAGTACTGCAGAGGTGGTGGAAATGTACAGTGTTGTAGTTAGGAGGGAAGGGGTATAGCCGGGACAAGCTAACCCCAACTAGACAAATATCTGGGCACCACAACCTCTAATGTCATCTTAGATGGCACTTGAAAATTAAATAACATAATCGTGGGAAGAAAACACAGTGAGACATTCTTTCCATCTTCCCTGTGCTACTTTTTACCCCTCAGTCTACCCCTCAAAAATGCTCTTACTTGGACAGAAATGCCACAAAGGAGCTTCCTGAAACCCAAATCAATCTGTACTCCGAGCCAGGGCACCCGTTTGGGTGCAGCCTGGCTCCTGTGGCTTATGGAAAGGTCTCTGTATAGCATCCTCTCACCACTTATATTTTGCCTCTGGGTAACTAAGCCTGTTACCTCCTTGTAATAATACAGGAGCGGGTATGAAAACTATCCAACACCTCTTTAGCAAGAGAACAGGCTTATCTGCTGCATTTGCCCTAAGGACAGGTAGCACAGTTGCAGTGCTAGCCAGGAGCAGGTATTTCCATCCCATCCTGGTATCAACTGTGAGGCATTTTTATCATCACAGTTCAGGGTTCAGGCCTTAAATATACTTTAAAGAAGGAAGATAAGAAACAGTGCAGCATCCACATCTGCAATACTGTGTAATTCAGCTGCTGTATGAATATGTGTGTTTGGGAATTGAAGCTGGCACCGGGAAGATTGAGCTCCTATGGAACTTTTAACATAGGGAACTGGCATTTTGGGATAACAAGTACTAAGATCCGAAAGGAAAAGGTGAAGTGCAGACATGCCACCTGTTCATTTGGAACTACTTTTTTGCAGAAAACTGACTGCCATGAAAATCTCACCCTAAATCAGAAGGAAAATAACTAACGTGATTAGACACTTACACATACTAAGGGTGAATACTAATCTCTGGCTTAATGCATCCTCCCTGTACTACTGAGATTTCTTTGGTCCTCTGTCTTCTATAGCTGAATGTTGTACTGATGCAAAGCTCTGCCACCAGCACTTTTCCTTCAGTAGAGCCCAAAATATTTGATCAAAATGGGTTGGTTCCTGTATTCTTGTTTCAAGTGTAAGGAAACAGGCATAAGGAAGGGATTACATCCTGATCTCTGCAAATCAGCAGCCAACTGGAAAGAGGGCTCTGAGTCCCTCAACTCTGCCCCAACACTACAAGGAGGCCAACACAACACTACCTCAGGCCCCTGGCTGGAAGAAAACCCCTCTGTCCATCTGTCTCCCTGTCTGCCCTCAGGCCTCTGCTGGGCAGGGGCTGCCCCGTGGGCTGCAGTGAAGTCCTTTCCAAGGCTCCCACCAACCTCATTTAGCAGCAGCAGCCCACAGTTGAAAAGGCCAAATACCAGTCCTCAGAAGCACTATCTTCTAAAGGGTAGAGAGAACAGATGTCCATGTGTTACAGTTCTAATATAAATATCAAGTCCATTGCTTCTGTTGCCTGGCATTCTGGTTGTGACTCCAGTTTCCCCACAAAGAGAGCACAGAAGCAAAGCACCGATGGGGAAATATTAGTTAAACCATAAAAAACCCCAAAACTTATCGATTTTTTTTCTGCAAAAGAAAACAGCATTTCTAGGAAATGCAAATGTAGTTCCAGTGTAGAATTTTTTTCACATTCAAAGGGAGTGGTGGATCAGATTTGTAATTAAGTTTTTAAAGATACAAAGTCATGGCAACAGTCCTTATGGCTTCTGCAAGAGTAATTACCTTTTAAAGAAATCATTATTTACCTTTACATTTATTTAATACCTTTACATTTAATATGAGGTACATTCTACAATAAGGATTAAAATCTGTTCCTGTTTTTCTAGAAATATTTATTACATTGCAGAATAACTCTGATGAAATCTAAAAAAAGATTTTTTTAATTCCATTCCAAGTGATGCACTCTATTTTCCAAGAGTGCTTAAGAGCAAAAATAGGATTTTATCTGGCATTTTTTTAAACTGATTTCCTTTTTAACTCAGGAGTAAGTTCCCCAAAATACGCAGTCTTCAAGGTAACGTATGCATTATTAAATCTTCTGAAAGTATATACAGTCACATATAAAAGGTTTAAAGGTACACCCCACAGTGCTAGTAATAATAACAAAAATTTTCTCGAGTCTGGAGAAAAGAATTGGATGATCATATGCAAAGATCAAATCATAGGAGGGACTGAGAGACAAATTCTAAAGGAAAAATAAACAAAATGGGGAAAGCAGCAACACACTGGCAAAAAAGCAGCTCTGACCAAGGCCATTTTTTACATTCTACCAACTCATTGCAGGACCAGACCTTTAGTTCTGCTGCTTGTACATGAAAGAGTAAGTTTTACAGTTTCTGTTACCCTCTACCTCACAGAACAAGAAATTCCCAGCAAAACAAAGGAATTTTAAAATTACACGACTGCAGCCTCAAAGAACAACAATAATCAATAAACCCAACAGTCAAATAAAAGGCTAAGAGTGTAAATAGAAAAAAGAAAAATTAGGACCGAAAGAAAATAAAATTAATGTCAGCAGATGCATCAGAAGATGGAAGAAGTTTATCATTATTTGTCAACAAGAGGCAGTGAGTGCAAACTGAAATACAGAAGATTATACCTGAATGGAAAAAATAAAATCACTTTATAGTGAGGGTAGTCAAGCACCAGAACATGATGCCCAGAGAAGCTCTGGAGTCACTGTCCTTGGAGTCCCAGTCCTGGACAATCTGCTCTGGCTGACCCCCTTTAGCAGGGGAGTAAAGCTAAATGGTCTCTAGAGGAACCTTTCAACCTCAACCTTTTGCTGTGTGATTTCATCTAATGGACAAAACCCTGCCCATGAGGCAGCACCTGTTCCAGGCTGCCTGCCTTAGTCCAGTCTGGTCCAAACAAGAGACATCTCCTGCTTCCAAGGCTCATTTGATCTGCGTGACTCCACCCCACCCCTTGAGAAGGTAGCAAAGGAAAGTAATCTTTTTCTCTCAGGTTGTTTGATAAGGTCCTAGGCTGACTGCCAAAACACTTAATTTTTTTTTTCTGAGAGCGAACCAAAAAGATTTGTAACACTAACCCTTCCCTGGTTATTGTCTGGGGCAATAAGCTTTAAAGTCATCAATGTGATGTTAAGTTTATGCATTAAGTCTTTGCTCCTATTCTGTGAGGTTGCTTAGGAGATGATTTACTACCATTAAACGTGACTATGTTAAAGGCTTTTCACATCACTCCTTAAAAACTTAGCTGGGGATAAAAACAGACCACAGAAGTCAAGAAGCAATTAGTCTTTTTCTGCTGAGTTGAGCTAGCTCTGGAACACTGTCTAACTTGTCATGCTTTCCTTTCACAAAAATTAAAAAAAATAATAAAAAAGAAGTGAAAGCAACCAATCTAAAGGTGAAGATAGATCCTGCACACCAAGTTTATTTGACTGTTAAAGATCAGACAGTAGCAGAACATTTTGTATGCAGATTTGCTTCAAAAACTGCCCTCCATCTAAACATGTCCCTGATAACCTAGAGAAATCAACTGATAAGAATGACTGTCTCAGTGGGAAAAAATAATGAAAAGAAAACAAAATGCACCTCTTCTAATAATTAAATATCAAAGCCTGCAAAGTCACACAAGGTGTCTCTTGTCAGATGTCTGGGAAAGAAAATTTTGGTCCTTTAAATGTTGCTTATTTTTCTGAAAAATAATTTAATGGGTGTGATTTCCAAACATACATTAATGCTCTTATGCAAATTTATTTCTATGAGTATGAATCAGCAGCAGAAAGGCAGCTCAAGAGATTTGAGGGTAGGAGCTGAAGGCAATGACAGCCCAGCATGTACTTGTGAATGGGAGCAGTAGAAATCAAAGCCTTCGCCTTCTGCTTCATGGCTTGATTGACTTGGCAATTACACAGGCCATTGCTCTGATCTGCTACAAACTTTCTCTCACAGCATCAAGTCTCATTTTTTTTTTAAGTGCTTATGTTCCTGATCAGATTTCTTTTTCAATAAGTACCCCTTTTCATCAAGGAATGCTTGACATATAGTAGAGTGAGGTAGAAGCAAAGAAAGAGAAATTATGTAGGAGCAAATTATAAGTGTCCATGAACAAATTGGCCGTATATGTTCACATGGGAGAAAATAATATTAAACACTTGCTGTATTCCAGAACATCAAGAAGGACACATTGCTGTGTTTTATCAAGATATTGCATCCTTTTTAAAATCAAAGCCGTTGACTTTCTGTTCACAAACTCAACAGACACACAAACCCACTGCTTTGGATTTAAAAGCCAGTGAATCATTTTGACTTGCTCTATACATAGTCTGGTCTTGCCATCTCTTGGATCACTATGGCTCCTTTCAAGCTGCAACTTCTGTGCAGGACTTGGAGGTCATGCATTCAAATGACTATGCTGCAAGTGAAAAAAGATATACAAAGGCTTTAGCAGCCCAGGTTTTAAAAAGAGAGGAATGTAGAAATAGATTTTTATTCCCCTTGTATCAGTAAGGAAAAAGTTGTTTCTGAGATTCTCCAGTAAGAATTTGCTACAGAAATACTCCAACATTCTGTGATTGTCTACAAAGGAACACGCATTTATTAATCAATCATACTCCTTCATGTACAAAATGAGTGCCAAAGGCTGACGTGCCTATCGACAAATGAAACAACAGCAGCCCCAGGAATAGATAACTTTCATCTTCCCTTGTGGTCCATGTTGAAGCAATTAGACACTAATGCTTTCTAATGGTACCCACAATCTATATGCTGCTCTTGTGTGCTTTGACAGCTTGGGATTGGCAGAGTTGAATTTTTTTTCCTCATTGAGTGAATAAGGAAGGTTTTAACTTCTATGAATGAGATGCATACTCTTGTTTTAAAGAATAGAATTTAAATTCTGCTCTCAGACAGAAGAAAAATTAGACTCTACACTTTTCCAATTCCACCAAGAAGTGAGGAAAGGTGCTTCTCCTTTCTAATGAAGTAAAATAAATTACTTTGAGCAGTTCATTAGCTAGACCAGGGATCTCTGTGTCCTGATTAGCCATTGGCTGCATCAGTCTGGACATGATTTTTGAGGCCAGAGCCAGTGTGTCCTGCTGCCAGGTGTTGCCAGATACAGGGTGACCTCTTCAGCCTCTGGTGGCCACAGCACTGGTGAAGACAGGGCAGGGCTGAATTACGAACAAAGCTTAGTGTGCAGTCCCTTATGTCCTTCTTCTCTGTATTCTGTCTGCTTTGTTAACCATTGTCCAAGACAAGCAAGATGGGCAAGGAGGAGCAACTTTGACCCTTGATTAGAACCAAACCACAACATGCACATGTCCCACGCCAGAAACAGCACCTGCTGACTCAAAGGTTGTGACAGTTCTTACCTGAGAAGAGACTGGCAGAGACACAGGGATGAGCACACGGCTCCCGAGAGCCCCAGTGAACCCTGGCCTACATTTCCAGTCCCCCAGGCTCAGGTGCCCTCACACCCAAATGTGTCCAGCCACGGCTGCAGCAGCAGCTGCAGGGCACAGCAGCATCAGGCTTTGGCACACACCTNCACGTCCTGGAGTTGGCTTCTCAAAATCACTGGTGTTTTAGGCAGCATCAGGGGAGAAGCAGAGGAAGAGCTAGCCTCAGAAAAGAAAGAAGACGAGAAGATAGGAGGCTGCTGTGGGGTAACAGTTGCCACTGAAAGTCTCACTACCTTGTAATTCTTCTTGTTTGATGGCTTTGGGAAGCCCACCCATTCCATTGCACTGTAGGATCATCACACCTTGGTGGAGATGACTTATTCCAGCTGAGATGGGCAGCCTAGCCATAGAAGCACACTTTCTGCTCTGCTGTCACACGAGCCACCACTGATATCACTCTCAGCACATGGTTTGTTCTGCTTCCGAAATATTCCCAACTGTCTGTCATTTCATACTCTCCTGCCTTCATCTTCCTCATCCTCTCTATTATTTCTTTTGCATCTGACAGCTTGTCTTCTCCTTCTTCTATAAAGAAGTACAACCAAATTGCATAAGCCTGTTGCATAAATCCCAACTGCACACTCCCCAGGATGCCTGTCATGATGCCTTGTTTCAGGTATTCTGTTCCTCACCACCCCCCATCCGCCCCCAACCCCTAATATTCTCCAGCTCTCCAAGTCTTCAGGCAAGAGCTATCTTACTATCATTTTCTTCCCCTGGTGTAATGTCAAAGGCCAACTACCTTGCCAGGTTATTAACGGCAATTATTGCAATTACTAATTCACGAGGAATTATTTTGCAACTAAATTAAATATCTAAAGTAAGGGCAAGTACATGTGATGAATACCCAAGAGCTGTCAAATCTCTGCAATTAGTACCTTGTTCAGAGCTAAAGGAAAAACTTCTGAAGCATCACTGAATTACAGATTTAAAATTTTTTTTGCTATATTTCATTGTGGAGTTGGAGAGAAGATAAATCACAAAAAAAAATTACAAACTCCAAGACTTGTAGGTGCATTCATTACCTGAAATCTTAAACGTCAAAAAACTTATTGCATATTTACTGACTCCATTAGAAAACAGCAGTAAATTTTTATTTCACTTTTGGTCAATTTGTGAAAAAATATCAAAGCAATAAAACCAGACAACTCTGCTGCAATCAAAACTACTTCATTTTTCCATCTTCTGTTCCCTTCACCATGTTTAAAGCAAAAAAAAAAAAAAAGGCTTTCAGCCAAGGCTTTAGTATCGTGCCTGACCATGTGAGACAAACTTCTTTTATCAGCAATGTATTGACAAGCAGTATTATTTTGTTTCCCTGCTAAAATGGAGTGAAAGCAGTGTATTCTGATGAATTGCATGTAGCCTCTAAACCAGACAGGCACAGTGGGACCAAAGCAAGAAGTCACGACTCTCCATCTTATGGCATTTGTTCAAAACCACACTTTTTCTCTCGTCCACAGAGGACTTTGTGAAAGCCTGTTTCAGAAGCTGGTCTTTGCTGAAGATGGAGCATGACAAGTGAATTGTGCAACAAGAAAGCTCCATGGGCAAAGTCATTTGTGCAAAACAACCTCCACTCCCCTGTTTGACAGCTATGGCTGTGGAGCTGCACCAGATGGGATGGAAATTTCCCCCCTGGGATCAGAGACATTTGTTCGTCAGACGCCCGTGCCAGCACAGAGGAAGCTGTGCCAAGGGAAGACACCGCAGGCATTTGATTCTAGCTGCAGTGTTTGTCTCCAGTGCAGGCTGCATTTCTTTACTCTCCTGTAAGGATTGTTTCAGCACCACTGCAAGGGTTTGCAAATTAGGCAAATATTTCCTCTTAAAGGTTGTCTTGGTTTTCACCCCCATCTCTCTGAGCTTGAATCTCAAGCAGTGAAAGAGCATTTAAGAGTAGGAGCTGTGAGCCCAGCTTTTAAGTGGGCATTCTTGTTAGCAATCTTTCTACACAGAAGATGAAATCATAAAACCTTTAGTTAGAAGGGACCCATAAGGATCACCAAGTGCATTTGATATCTCCATTTGATGGATTCAAATCAAACAGTTGATACATTCATTGGTATACAAAAATGTTAAACATGTAATTAAAAAACCTAAATGATTTTCAGCCTGCAGGGAACACCTCTGTCTAGGCAGTGTTGGCTGTATTTGGGAAACGCACACCAGGAATAAATTAAACAAGTGTATTCTGTTAAAAGCAATCCTAAAAGCAAAGCTTTTATAATTAAGATACTATAAAAGAGAACCAAATACTTCAGAGATATCAGAAATGCTTAGAACTCCAGGGCTGTTTGTCTGCAGTCAATTCTCAGTAGAGAATTTTCCTTTGGGCATTGTCTGCTCATAAAAGGAATATCCATTCCATCAGAACTTTTTGCCATTTGCTGAGCTTTGACAGGCTGGAGAGTGATGTCCCCCACAGAGTCAAACCATGTGTAAGAACAAAGCCCATATGGCTGTGTTGCATTGTTCTCCTTTCTCTCATCTCTCTCAACAGATAATTTCTGAGCACAAATTTGCAAAGACTTTTAAGCTGTAACGCATCACTAACTAGAGAGAAACCCAGTAAAACTTGCCACCTCCAGCCTTACTTAAAGTTCCTCAAAGAGCATATTGATACCTGGACTCAAAAGACATCTTTCAGGTCACAGCTTTTTAAGGAAAACTTGGCCTTCTGCAAAAATTACTATGCTCCATCTCATGCTTTGCACCTGGTTATTATTCAAGCTGTAGCTTGTTAGCATGAGGACTTCCTACAGGCTTTTATGGCCTGATAAAGCTCCCAGTATGCATTTTGGCCTTCACATTAGAGCTGCATAATACTATTAATAACAGAACATGGAAGGGCAATTTACTGATGAATGACTGTAATTTAATACACACAATCCACTAACAATGTTTTAAGAGAAAAATACATTATATATAGCAGAGAAATATCATATCATGCTTTAAGAAGGGACTGAAGGCAGCAAGGCAGATAACAACACCTATTAATTATAGCTATTCCAGACAGTCTCTTTGCTGGCTTGTTTTTAACATTCATTAATGTAGACTCCACAGCCATGCCACTGCATGGCACTTTTGCTGAGGCTTTGCTGTCTTTGCTGAGCTTAGCAAGCTTTACCAAAGTCCATCCTGAACCTCCTGTGTTGCAGATTATCCTGTCCATCAAGGAAAAAAATTCCTATATATTGCAATAGCTTTTTAAGCATTTGAAGACTACTATTGTGTACCCTGTCAGTCTATTCTTTGGGGTGTTTTTGAGGGTCCACATGTTTTCTAGACCTTGCCTTCTCAGTTTCCTTCTCAAGGCTCCCTCTGATTGATCCTTCTCTTCCTGAAAGTGTGATGTTCAAATCTGGATATAGCAACTTTTTTGCAGAGCAAGAGGAGAGATGATCTGCCAGCCAACATCTTTATGGATAATACTTCTGGTTCCCCTATCGACTATTGCATCTTCATTGCAGTTAGTGAAAGTGAAGACACAACAGGTCTTGCACTATAAATTAAATTTAAAATCTCTTAGCCTCACACTTGAAAAGGACTTTCAATATTTTGGCAAGCTGATTCATTAATGCTATCTCTTTGTGTTGGAAAGAGATGACTTCCAACAGTGAAGACTTCCCAAACGTTTTTTCCCACAGGTTGTCATGTTATTGGGATGGAGTGCTAAGATGTATATCTGATCTCTGTTCAGCAACTGTTATCAAAGGAAATCCTTGTCTTCAAGGATATTTCTGATCGAACATATCCCCAGAGATCTGCAAGAATCATGACTATTGCTTATTTGGCATCTTTACCTCAAAAAATGAGGTGGGAAAGAGGAACAGACACAGAGGTGCTAAGCTAAGTGGATTTTCTTACAACACAAGAGTATAAGTGGAGGCACAGGAATTGGACTGCAGATAACCAAACTACCAGAAGAAATCATTCACAAGAAATGGACACAGAGCAAAACAGATACCTCACATAAGCCAGCACCTCAGCAAAAGACCAAGAGGTATAAATATGTCAGGGCTACTTCCATAAAGAACAATAAAAGCACTTCTGTTTTTCTATTCCCCCACACCCCTAGTTACAGTGTCCTCGGGTTTCTTGGAGAGTCTGCTGCTAAAATCAAACAGATGACATAGTTTCACGGTGACTACAGTGGCACAGTGTGCCAGTTTCCCCTCTGTCCCCGCACTGATGTGCCCAGTAACTGTCATCTCTTGGAATTTAGAGCCAAGGGTCATCCACAAACTGGAACACACTTCATTTCATGGCTTTCAAAACATCATTAGGACATGATCACTCATCATTTCCAAATAAATCAATCATACCTCCAAGGCTGGAGACTTAATGCCATACTTTATGCTTAACCACCTCCCTCTAAAACAGACTCTCTCCAACAAACTGTCTGCAGGAGGAATATATATCTACATCAGACCAGTTTCCAAGTAGTACTAAATTCATTAATTCCTATTGAATTTACTTTATTTTTTATAAGTGTTTCTCCATCATGTTAAAAACCTTCCCTTCCCTCAAATTCATTAGACAGATCACCATGACCCAAAGCTCTAAGATATAACTCCCCAAATCATTATGAGAATATGTATTGGCTTTTCCCTTCCGAGTAGTGGCATGGTTTTTTGTTTAGAGGTTTCTTATGTTTATTCCCATCATTCATCTCACCTGGGTACAGAAGAATCATTAAATTTCTACCTTACAAATTCTAACAAATCTGTAAATAATTCATGCGGTGGAGGAGACCAAATTACCACCCACCTGCACCTGTGGATGCCGTGGGATTAATAACGATTTATAAACTCACTTTTCTCTTAAACTGCATTCCTGTGGCAGCAAACAACACACTTGATCAGCAGCACTGTCAACCTGGGACAGTGAAACAGATGCATCACTGGAAGGCAAAAGTTCTTTTCTGGATTAAAGATAATTCATGAGGAGGAGACACTGTAGATCACCTCACCCCAGACTTTGAGGACAACATCTCAATTCATAGGGGAAGACCAGCATGCACTTTTGCCACATCTTCAACCTGGGACTCCATCTCTGTATGAAGAGGAAAAGCAAACAGATAAAACCCACAACCTCTGTGTTGTGGAGCTCAGTATACAGTAAAAGAAAATCAATATTTTCATTTTTTTTTTGTTACCAGTCAGTGAAACAGGTCTGTCTGACCCTCTTCCACACACATTGAACAAAGATTTTTGCTGTTCTGCTCAAAAATGTACTAGCTCCTGCTGCTAGATCAGATCAATTCCCTGGTGCCTGCTTTGTAAGCAAAGAGGAAAATCTTGTATTGTAGAAGCCCTCCTGCTTCAAGAACGGAGCCTGAAGTGCTGTCTCGTGGTGGTGGAGCTCAGGTCTCTCCAGCAAGCAGGGTGCTGCACAATGCAGAGCTCTGTCACAGCACAAGGGTCTCTGCCAGGTTTTGTACCAACCACTGTTGATTACCCCAGGGATGCCAATGGAGTATTTGATCCAGAGTTGCTTCCTTTTGCACATTCAGCGCACCAGGTTGCCCCCATCCTCCTTCTTGGGGACACTGGCATCTCCCATCCTGGGAGAAGTGATGCTCCTGGGATCTCCCTGCCCTGTCCCAAGCTTAGGGAATGTCACTGCAGCCAGGAGGGGCTCTCAGCTCTGCACCCACCAGCCACCCAGAGAGACACACCCACTGAGACCGTGGAGCTGCTGCACCAGTCCCTCCTGCTCCATCTCCTCTCCCTGTGTGCTGAGGGCCTCTGGCTGCAGAGGATACCACGGGACAGGCCCAGGGACCCTGCCTGAACCCCTCCTGCCCTCAGCCTGCCCCATGGCCTGAAGACATCCACCAAGGCTCACCACAAGTGCTCGTGGTGTGTGTGCAAGGGCAGAGCTTGGGCACTTGATGCCTGCCCACTGCCCCACTCAAGAGTGACCACTGACACCCCCAGCTGAGTCTCCTAGGCCAGCACAACTCATGAATCAGCCCAGCTCCTCCTCCTTCCATGCCCTGGAAGATCCACACGAGGTTTCTGTGCTATTTCCCGTGCTCATTTGCCTCCCCACTTGGCAGCGTGCTCCCAGCTGGCTGCTGTTCCTCCAGTGCTGCCACCCTGCAGGGAAAGCTTGGAGCTGAGAACACCACTGCACTGCTGTGTGGCTCCTCTTGCTGGAAACATGGACAAGTTTTTCCTGGAGGTTAACACAGAAAATGCAAATTAGGACAAATCGAATCATTTAGCAATTTTTCCCTTAAATTTGTTTCAAAAGAAACTTAAATTATTAAACGCATGGAAAAAAAAGCTTTCTTCCTCCTTGTTACCATGAGTGGAAAAAAAAGATCTTAATTTCAGTTTAATATTTTTTAAAAATGCTAAGATTTTTAGAGAGATAACAGAAATATATTTTTTAACTACAAGCAGCAAGAAAATATCCAAGCATGCAAGCTACACTCCCAGATTTACCTTTTCCAGTTACCTCAAACACATTGTCAGTAGTCTGCAGCTGTTCCCTTTTGCCATGTTTGGGGATTGGGGATGGTTTTTGTTTGGGGGTGGGTGTGTTTTGGAGTTTTTTAGCTTCTTATTTTTAAGGTTTCTACCCTATGGATAAAACACTCCCCAAATTCATGATGAGCTACTGAGAATAAAAGGAATAATTAGTTTCCAAATATTTGCAGGGTAAACAAGCAACATTTCACCATCTATAGCCTTAATTAACAACCCTCAGTTAGGTGTATCAGTAAAAGTCGGTAAAGCTCTAAAGCATAAAAGTGTCTTTTCCAAGAAGCCCAAGGCCTTCTATTATATCTGACCAACACATCAGGCTTTGATTGCTGATTAGGAATAGTCATAATATGTGGCTATAAATTATTTGACATATTCTTTTACCCAGTAATTTCAGGTACCAGCATCAGGTAAAGACACAAGTATGACCTAAATGACCCCAAAATATCATGGCTACTGGAAACTATTTACAAACAGTGCTTTCATGTGAAAGATGCTTGCTCTGGAGCTGGAATATTTCTCAAGGAGGTCAGAATCTGCATGGACAGTGCTGGATTGAATCTCCTTCACATCTTCTTACTGCCTTATTACAGTTTTGCACCTAATCAGTCAGCTGGCTTTGCCTAAATTTGTGTCTAGTTCTAGTTGATGTCAACTTCATGTCAATTCCCAGTTCTATCACATGGCTGAAATTGGCCATCTGGGAAAAAAAACCAAAAAAACTTAGAACATCCAGCGCCTCCCCTCCCTGCAAATGAAGCCAATCAACTGTGAGCTAAACTAAGAGCAGAAATTGGCATGGACTACCAAGCTATCTCAGCTGAACACTTTTTTCCCATCATCATATCCCTGCTTTACCTAATGCAGGAAAATTCTTTCAGACAGCTGTGGTTTCTTTTTTTTTTTTTTTGGCTTCTTTTATACATCACCAGGAACACCTCCCACTGGGTTTCTCAGGAGATTGCTAAAATAACATAAGTAATACAGCACAAGTATTCTATCATTAGTCATTGGGAAGAGGATCATTCTGGCTTTGTCTGCTTCTCTCTGTGATTTCTTTCACTGCATCAGTACAGTCCTTTGTTCTCTGTGAACACACTCATCATTCTTCAATCCTTGTAGTACCCATGTGGCAAGTTATTACACTCAAAGTGTTATTATGGGCAAAAGGGGAAACGCCTCATTTGGGAAGCCAGGAATTCTATGTTAGACTAATTAAAATCTTAACAGCCTAACTAAAATACAATAAACCGTTATTACAGTGCAGTTGCAATGACACTAAACTTCGGAGTCCCAATTATCTACACAACACAATGCACAGCTCAGTAGTGCAAAGATCTCTATACAGGAGTGTTCCCTGATGTTCTGCTCTGCCCCCCCTTACCCTGCCCCTCTGGCTCTCAAGTGTGACATAAGTCAGCCTCAAAGCTCAGTTCATGGGGAAGGACAGGGGACCAGGGTTGAAACACTTTGTTAGCATTCGCAGTCCTTTGGTAGAAAGATGTTCATGATGGGGTTTCTTCCTCTCCTTTGCTGAGAATTATGCCATCAATGGCTTCTTGCTTCTCCATCCAGGGCCCCCACTTGAGTAACTTAATACATTTTCTAGGACAGTTCTAAACTTAAATCTTTCTTCACTATGTGCAACTTGCTATTGTATCCAGATTCGCTATATGTGAGAAACTCTCTCCATAAATTGAGCACCTCTTCCTTTTCTCTTTCTTACAACTAAAACTGGCTTTGTCAAGCTCTACAGTTTTTTAACTGAGCATGGTTGGGCTGTCAATAGCCTTAAGGCTTCCAGTATCATCCTTTGCCCCCTCCATTGTCAATCCATGTCTCTACTCCTTTGTATTCCATCCTCCGATTCTCTGGTGGGCCCTACTGTCTGTCATACCACACCTATATTATCTCATGTTAATTTATGCTATGGTAATAAGTGTTAAATTCTAATAACTGCTTCTTATAATTGCCTATACAAAATTAAGCTAATTCCACATACTTATACAAAATTAGGCAAGAGCAAAACAAATTATTTAATAGCTTCCTCATCATTAAAAAATAATAAAGAAATGTAGCTGCTAAACAAAAAGACTTAAAGCACTAGGATGGCTAAGACAAAATCAGGAAGAGCTTAACAGTCCTGAGGCCTTACAGGGCAATAACGACCAAGATACCCCACTTGTCCCAAAGCGTCATGACTCAGGTCTCAATGTCCTGGAGCTTTGTGCACAGCTGCAGCCACTGAAAGGTAGAGTGACCTTGCCTGTGTTGCTTCCAGTCCCATACAGCCAATTACATTCCTTCAGAGGCAAAGAAAATGCTTGGGAGGTAACTAAAACAGGATTTAGGAAGACACACTCCAAATCCAGCTATGCACATCCAGCTATAAACTGATGCAAATGTGCCACGTTCTTTGACTTGCAGCCTTTGCTCCAGACAGTCATTGGGTTTGCTTTGGCTGCCATGAGTATGGGTCAGGCTGACAGGGATGGAGATCATGATGTGAGCAGCTGGAAAGGTGGATATCTTGCACGTCCTCCACAGCATGTGGGCTACAAACAGGTCAGTGGCATGTCTGCTTCTGCCTGTGCACCTATTACACCTGTTAGTCAGTCAGTTATGCTTTTTCTTTTCTGCTGGATACAAGACTTTTAACGTTTGTTGATGTGTTTATAATTTGTACTCATTGTGATGAGGTTTGATCCACATAAGTTGTCATCTGGTTGTGATCTCACTTTACCCAACTTTGGCACCAAATTTTAGTCAAAATTGTCATCAGTTCTACTGAAATATGAGAAATGAGAAAATAAACTGCAGCTTTAAGAGGGCACAAAACAAGCCCATGTCACTTGTCCCGCATCCCCTCAATGTCCATCTTCAAGTAGATGGGAGGGGAAGCTCCTGGTCTACTTTCCCCTCCTGAATATCTTTAGAGCAATATCTAAAGTCTGGAAAGCACTTGCCAATTTTCTTCTCATTTGCCTACACTAAGCAGCTTTCACAGAAACTAAATATAGTGGATCTCAATCTACCAGGCTGTGAAAAAGTCAGTCAAGTCCTGACAGTGTAAACCAAATGAAATAGATTTTTTTCAAGTATAATGTAGTTTAGAGAAGCAGATGTTACCACCTTCTGGCAGAGAAAAAAGCACCACATTTTCAGGCAAAACAGCATCTTAATACATATTAAGAGCCTGCACAGTGAAATACTTGTTGAAATCCAGAAAAGTCCAATTTGTGAAAGCAAGTAATTGCCTACAGCTCTTTTTTGAGATGTAGAAAAAAAGAAGAAAGCCACTGAAGAACATATCCTTCTATGCTCAGCAGTGTCTGCAGTCCTACATTCTCATTATGCCAGGCACCACACAGAGAGCAGCTGGTAGAAGACTGAAGACTGTGAGGAGCTCTTCTACTGTTACATATATTCACAAAACCAGAATGGTTGCTCTGCTTTGAGCTAAACCTATTCACCTTAATCCAATTTATACTTAAATAAAGCTGTCCTCATTCAAGCTTCCATGTCACACAATCCAACTGTATTTTCATAGAATGTTGAGGTGGGAATGAGACTCTCGAGATCCTTTAGTTCAACCCCTGCTCAGGCAGGGTCAGCTGGAATGGGTTGTAGAGGACTGTGTCCAGTCAGGCTTTGAATATCTCCAAGAATAGTGACTCCAAAATGTCTCTGGACCACCCACACAGTAAAACAGTGGTTTCTGATGGAATTTTCTGTTTCATTTGTGCCCAGTTCTTGTCCTGCCACTAAATACTATTGAGGATAGTCTTCTGTCTTCTTTATTCTCTATCAGATACTTATTCACATTGACGAGATCTTCCCAAGCTTTCTCTTCTGGCTGATAAGCCAAAGCTCTTTCACAGCCTTGTCTCATGTGAAAAAAGCTCTGACCCCTTAGTCATCTCTGTGGCCTTTGTCTGAACTCTCTCCAGTATGTCCCTCCACTATGTCCTCCATTGGCCCAGCTCTGGACACCCCTCTCCAGATGCAGCCTTGCCAGTGCTGGGCAGAGGAAGAGCACCCTGTTGTCCACCTGGATTCCCAGATCCTTGTCTGCAGAAGTGCCTTCCAGCATGATCTGTGATTTGAGCCCACAAACTCACGTGCCTGCAGGAGACACAGTTCTCATTTCTTGCAGAGACCACCCATGTCCAGAAGATGTGCTGATGTCACACTGGGATTCATTCATTTTCCTTCAGATATTTGGTACAATTTACTTTCCTCCAAAGAATGGCAAGGAGCAGTTGGAAATCTGTTCAACTCAACTAAAACTGGCTGATCTTCTCTTAAGACACTGTTCCCGTGGTCTTCTGTATAAACTACCCTTTCCAGGGAGTCAGACAACACCTGGCTGTCCACATGCCTGGTTTACATGCACTAATGTGGGTTCTTGATCCAGATGCTGAGAAAATGCCTTGAAATTGCCAACAGCAATTGAAACCACCTACAGTCTCAGCTTGGGAACCCTCAAAGGCCTGCATTTAAGCAAGAAAACTTCCTTGGTTGGTATGGCATTATGCCCACACTGTGTTTATTTCCTGTGCTTCAGACTCAGAAGCAGCACTGGGCTGAAAACATCCATTGCTGACAAAGGACAAAAAAAGCAGGATTAGTCACATTTGGGCATCTGTTCCATCCCTTCTTAAACCTTGAGAGCCTTTGAGTACTTGCTGAGCTGTTTCTCCTTTCCTTCTTATACAAGTCATAGCTGATTCACAGAGGTGGCAGAGGAAAATAATGAGGGAAACACACATGTTGCAATAGTAAAAAGACATATTAGTGTAAACAGCCCAGCTGGAAAATGCAAACAACAGAAACATTATGAAACAGTTTGATCTTAAGTTTCCAGCTGAGCTATGTGGATCCTCCCACACACTCACCCTCCAGGACTGTTTGGAACTAATTTGCAATCCACCACATGCCATGAGGGCCTGAGTCCATGCTGCATGACCCATGTGCACAAAACTCAACAGCAATCCTTTTTTTCATTTTATCCAAGAGAAAAATCTCTGCTTTCCCTGCTTACTGGTTGTGCTGAGCTGGAGACAAACAAGGTGGAACATTTTAGAGCAGCTTCCTGCTAATGAGCTAACATTTCCAAAGTGGGCTCAAGCAGATGCAGCTATAAAAGTACTGTAATTCCAATTCATTGGTCTCCAGTAGAAATGAAGCAATGAATAAGACAGCTGCTTAAGAGTGATCCAAGAAAGAAAATTATGATTAACGTCTGTCTTACTGCCTTAACATCTTCCTTTTTTTGTTATACGAGGCAACATTTGTGTTCAATGTAGCATTCAAAGAAAATATTTCATTACTCATATTTCTTCAATCTACAAAGCTAAATATCATCTACATCAAACAAACATGTTCCTAACATATTGAGCCATGTGGATATGCAATGAGCACTTTTTCTCTCCCTTCAGTATAGCTCTAGTATTGAAATAATCACACTTTCCACACCCAAGCCCTTCAAACCTTTTACTTCATATGACGTCCAAAGAAATTCCTGCATGATCTAAACTGAATTTGTAAAATTTGCCATCATTCCTCATTCCTCTCAAACAAATCAGTTGTTTGATCAACATGCCAGGAAATAGCTACAATATCGACCCACTTGGCACATAACCAGTGGCTGAGCAAGGAAACCTCCCACTGCCTTCGTGCAGAGGGATGTGCTTCACTGCTGGTTACAGGAACACACAGCAATTTTTCAATACATCAGCCATGACCTGTACTGGGGCCACAGGCTCTTCAGGGAATTAGCTCTGCCTTTCAGGAGCAGCAAGCTCCGAGCACCAGCCAGCTCATGGCACTCCATAGCCTCTGGAGCTGTGCAGGCACACAAGTCAGGCTCCCGTGCAGCAGCCAGTGCACAGACACACTCTTTCTGGAGACAGGCACACTTCAGCCTTCTCATTCATTCTGGGATCCTACCCAAATTCTTCAGCCACTACAGCTGTGGGAAGAAAAGCACAGAAACGCCACTCTCCAGCAGTAGAAATGGAGGCTGGCATTCGGGCAACTCCCATTCTTTAAATGAAGCAGACAGGGATGAAACCTTTTTTCTTAAAGAATAGCTGCTGCATCAAACACTTATTTTGGCTTATTCTCTTAAGGCAGAGAGGCTTCTCTGAGCCCTCTGAGACAAGCTTCACACACCCTGGGCCCTTGCTAGATAGTCTGAGTTAACAAATGCTCACAGCAAAGCCTTTTCTGCAGCCACACATTCATTTCCCTTACACCCATATAAGCAAAAATGTGAGGCCACTGTCTGGAAACCTTTTTACTTTCCAAGACAATTTCAGATATAAACTCTAAAAGAGAACATTATGGTATTTTATTAAGTATTTTAATATTTTCTCTCCTCTACTGGCATCAAAGGCATCACCTGGATATGCACAAGCCCTTCACTTAAATTATCAGTAGATAAAGAAAAGTGAACAGATGCAGCACTTTTACATATATAGATTCCCCTGATGTTTGGACAGGTTGGTAAATACTCATTTTGCCAGAGGAGGCTGTGCATGTCCACGTTCCAGCCTCTTACACCCACAAGTATGCCATTATCACCAGTTAAGAGTCTTTCCAGGCTTTCCCTCTCCTCTGTATTTAGCAGATGGACCAGCAGCTCACCTGCTTCTCTTCTTTTAACTAAGTTACATTTGTATTTTGTTTCTTCCAGGGTTCTTGCTTGAATTTGTGCAGCTGCCACTCCTTTATTCTTCTGTCCCTAGAGGCTTTTGGGTGGTGTGTGACAGATCCATCTGTAGACTCCATCACCTCCCTGTGCCCCATGAGGGCTGCCTGAGACATCTGTGTCCCTGGGCCATGTCCTCTGCTCCTCTAGAGAGCTGCTGTCCACAAGCAGTCCCCCTTCTGTACCCCTAAACACAGCCAAAGCCAACGAGTCCTCCTACAACCTGCTCAGGGCTCTACACCACATTCCATGATATGTGCTCTGAGGTTGAAAAGTCCCAGGAAGAGGCCTTCAATGCCCACTTCTACAAATGGAAAAAGTGAAATAAAAAAGGGAAAGGGGAATATGACAACAGATTTTGAGGAATCTAATCTGATCATCTGCAGCAAAAATTAAACTTCATGTGCAATAAGCACCTTGGGACCAGTATTTGAATTAGAATTTTCTGAGTTATTTGTCAGATCAATCCCTGTAAGAAACAACAGGTTTTTAGTGACATTTTTGTATTGCAAACATTTTTTTTTATATTCCCCCATGTATTCCAGCAGCTGTGCTAGCAATGCCCTTGGTAATAGACTTTGGACTCTCCAGTTTGTTTGTATCTGCTATATTTAGGTTTGTTGTTCAAACCTCTTGATCTGAGTATTGGCATGACTCATCAATTGTTGGCAGCATATTATTATAACTAATCAGCATCTTAAAATTAGAGACAATGGCTTCTGAATACAATTGTTGACTGAAATCCTTTCTGAGCCTGTCAGTAGTGGCCATTAGAGAAAAAGCTTTACCATTTCTAATTTTGTGTTATTGATCCAAAAATGCTAGAGATAAAACACTGCTGGGAAACTTCCTGGAGATTATGTCAATACACACTGAGTATTAATACAATAACTTTTAAGAAGCCAGACACTATGATTCATCCCTTTTAACACATGCCTGGGCTTTGCAATTACCTTTTATGATTTCCTTATCATTATTTACACTAACTGAAAAGCTTACCTTTCTCCTAAAATATTAATTTTAAGTTTTTACAGGAAAATCTATTCCAGCCTGAGCAACAGTTTTCCAAGCAGTATTTTTAAGTGTCCAGATCTAATAAACTTTGCAACCCCACAGGCAACTACATGTATGAGTTCCATGACTGGCATTTTTGGCAAGTTCCCCTGTGCTGCAATTTTGTCTTGATCCAGCTTCACAACGGAGATCAATCAGTCCCTGGATTTTATTGCCTGTGGAATGTCTGCCCAGCATAGCCTCTAAGGAGATCAGAGTGGCATTCCACACTGGTGGAAGTCGTGGTGTTTGGGGAGAGGGAGCAGCCTCCAGCTTTGGGCCTGCCCTGGAGCCATGTTAGCCAAGAAACCCTGCCTTCTTTTAGGGACAACACACTGCTTGTTGGCTGCTGAGTGTCATCCAAGAGGCAATATTCCAGCTTCTAGCCCTGTTTACAGACATGTTTCACCTGTAATTTGGCAAGACAAATCATTACCTGGCACACCAAGAAGATTGCTGACTCCAGGTACAAGCTATTTTAAAATGTTTTTATGCCAGAATACTTTTTTCTCATTTCCATTTCTACCAAGGAATAATTTAATTCAAAGAAAAATATATCGCCCTACTATCTTTCCAGAAGAATTCAAATGGGGATTATGCCAGCATTTTCACAAACAAATCTTTGTTTGCAAGCCCAGCATACCAGCAGTACCTTCAAAGTGCCAGTGAAGTTTAATTGATGGCATCACCCTCCCCCAACAAGGCAGGAAACCTTCAAAAAACCCTGTAGAAATTCTGTGAAATCTAATTTTTCAACAGCTCATTTTCAACAGCATTGATTATTAATTATTTTAGCTCATACTCATACAGAATTTGCTGTTTGCCAGCTCACATTGTATTAAGCTCATCTACAAGCATTCCTGGCACCCTGTGATACCTTGGCAAGCCAGGGCTACCTGCACACTCCACAACAGCATCTGTCTGCAGATCAGCCTCCCCAGGCCAGTGTCATGAGCACACGAGTTTTAAATGCTGTCACTCATCACTCGTGCTCAAATGATAGCACAAAACCAGCAAGAACACAGAGCTTGGTGCTTTTTCTTCCCCTCCCACCTCTTCAAACTATGTGATTTAAGCTCTGTTTTTACTCCAGTCCTTGGTGGTGGAACAAAACTCAGCAGGAGGGTGATGAAAAAAGGTGCAGATCAAACCTGGGCCTACCCTGCTGCAAAACACAGGAGCACAGATTATGACACATTACTCAGGAGATCGTCTTCCCAAGGGCCTCACATTCCAGCACCACTCCTGTGAGAGTCTGAACATCTTATTTGAGACACTCAACAGCCTCTGGGACACATCTGTACACTGTGGAAAATTTGTCCCTCCTTCCCACATGTTGAGTTAGGGAAAGGAAACAGAATGGACATGCTTGATGTGCTGGGACAATAGACCATGTGAGTCTGCACAAGTGGCAGATTCTAGAACACACACTTGGGCTATTAAGATAGGGTTTAAAAGAGCTAATAAAAAAACCACCCAGGATGACACCAAATGGATCTATTTCATGTCCTAAAAACCCAGAAAACTAGTAAGCGTGTTCAGACTTCAGTCCAAAAATTGCTGGAACAATCTCACAGTGACAGAACACTGGACAGCAGGATTCACAACTGCAGTATCAATTTCATCCAGGAAGGCTTTCCTGTTCATTTATCAGAACTATCAGCCATATCCCAAGCCATAATTTCAAGTGTGACATCAAATTGAGTTTTCATATGTTGGACTTTATCTTTCCCAGACGCTCCTCCTTTGGTTTTTCCATGCAACCACCACAACCACATCATGAGCACAGTGACATGCACAGATTTATCAGTTCCTCAGCCTTTTGCAGGATCCACCACGTGTACAGTGGTTTTTTCTATTCTGAGCCCAAACCCATCACTTCTCCACACCGCATTTTCCTCTTGCTTTTCTCCTGAGTTCCAAAAGAAGTGGAAGGAAGGAAGACCTCCTCTTCCAAAACATCCTCTTTCCAAGGAAGGCTAAACTGGATGTGGGCAGCCTGAGCAGTTCCTCAGACTGAACAGTTTCCTTGATGCATACATGATAGCACAGGATTTCAAATGAGCAACTAAGTGCTGGAAGTGAATAAATAATTCAGTAGGAGAGATGGCAAGTGTGCCATTCACCAAGATTAATTTTCTTATCAAAGAAAAAGTTTTTACAGGAGAAGACAGGAGAAGACTTCTTGGAGGACAGATTTCCTACCAACCAGTGATTTGTGCAAGGATTGCATTGGTTAACTTGTCTTTTAGGGCTATTGACAAAAGTGGCTCTTTAACGTGTCCAGCTGCATGTTCACATTTCCAAAATGCTGCACTGCTGCCATGAGCACCACTCAGGGGGTTCATCATTTCTTGTACAACATGAGCCACATACCAGGTTGCCTTGAGCTCAGAGATCATTCTGCTAAGCTGAGGAGAGATAATAGCTGTTACAGATTCAAGCCTAAACAAATCAGTTTAGGAGATTTGTTCCCTTGGTAAGGAAGGAGATTTTAAATCAATATTTCACTGGTAGCAACCTTATGTTCAAACCTAACATCTGTGCATTAGAGAACATCACCTCATGACACTACTAGCCTCTAAAGAACTTTGCTGTAATTTCCAGCGAGCTTTAATATTTTCATAGGGAATAAATTTCAGCCGCTGACCCACGTTGAACGTTTCTGCTACTGACCCCTGTGAGAAAATGCAACAGCACATCTGAAAGAGTTCAGAACTGCACACAGAAAATTCATTTCTCTTCCCATTTTCACCTGTCTGTGCCTTGTGCAGTGTCTTGTGACTGCACTTGATACAAGGCATTGTACATCCTGGCCAGATTCTCACCTTGGGAACAGGAACATGAACCCGAATTTTATATTAATGAAGTTGGTTTACTTTGAGAAGCTGGTCCACTTTTAGCCCTCTAAAGAATTACCAAAGTTTGGAGTATTTTAAATTTCTAGCAGAGATAGATTAAGTCCTGAAAGTTTACAGAGATTAATGTGCTCAAGATCCTCCTCTATCTCTTTCTTTCAGTAATTACTGGTCACCCTGGAAAAAGATTTTGAGGGCCAGTAATTCCAATCAGGTTAATTAATTTGTGTCTGGTCTTTATCAAGCAGCAGCAATAAAGTCTTTGGATTTACACTACTGAAATGATTTCACACATTATATCTTTTCAGTTTTAGGTGAATATAAGGTGTTAAATTTTAGTGCTTAGAGCTTTCAGAATGAACATACCTAATCCATCCAAACAGGAGGCTACTGCCAAAGGGGTAGTCTGGCTACCCAAATGTGCCTCTTGCTGCCTAAATATTTGCACTGTTTCCCATTGACTGAATTGAACAGTCAGGTGGCTGCAGTGCAAACCTTTGATCCAGCCAGAAAAATAACACCTCCCTAAACTAGTCATGATTAGATTGAAGTCAGCTGTCAGTTTCCTGACAAGCAGACAAGATGAATGCTGGATTTGATGCCCAGTGTAAGGAAGCAGCTGGAAGACTGGTACAGCCTCTTTCAAAAATCAGACACTACACAGGTGAGTTCAAACTACTGTTCCATGTTGTGGAGAGGCAGTGGGAGGATGGACAAATCTTGGCGAGCTGCTTAGTACAGGGAGAGATGAACCTGCTTGGTAAAAATATGTCTCAGAGGTTGGTTTTTGCTGAAGGCGCAGCAAGGCAAGTAAAGTGAGCAACCAGAAAGTGCCATGGGCAAAGTTGCTCTTGCTCAGCAACGTTTACTCCATGGTTCCTTTGGCCTAAGCAATTTAAATGAAATAAAAACACTGGAGAATACACCTACATCTTGAGTATTACTATGGAATAGATCACAATTGCGCTTTATGTGTCAGAAATTCTG
This sequence comes from Cyanoderma ruficeps, assembly GCA_008694505.1. NCBI lineage: Eukaryota > Metazoa > Chordata > Aves > Passeriformes > Timaliidae > Cyanoderma > Cyanoderma ruficeps. Next base: position 11,342,356 of record VZDJ01000090.1, on the reverse strand, counting down.
AAATAGAAGAAACTGGCACTATTTTTTAAAAGTGAAAAAATAGCAACTTCTGTATCACACAGCCAAGTGAAATGGGGTATTTTCTCATAAATATGCAGATTTTTGAAACAGGACAGATATTCTACTAGGTGAACATCAGAACTGAGAAGCCATCACTTGATCACTGACACAAATACCCCAGTGCTTCATATTAACACTCCAGCTAAGTACCTTTATCTTCTCCATTGAAAAAGCTTTTTTTTTGCTTTTCATGAAAAGGGCTGAGGAGAGCTCGATTATAACTGAATTAAAGATGATACTTGACAATGAAAATTATGTCAAGAACCAAAAGATATCACCTGTTAACAGGGAAAAGAAACCCCACTACATCTGTTCCTTAACATCTTAATGACTTCACTTGTCCCACTAAAGAATCTCTTTCTGTTAATACAAAGTAGCCCAGAACTCTCTTCAGCTTTTCTTGCCTGCTGGTACAAATATACTCTGTGCAGAGAACAGTCTTTGGAAAACATATATGATGGAAGGCCAGATCTAAACATTCTGGAGGACTTCAGTTCCTGAGGAAGATTTTTATGAGCCTGCTATCTGCTTGAACTTCTTTGAGGCATGGTGTGACCATGCAGGATAGGAGAGGGTAGGTCTTCAGGAGATCACTGTGGTGTGCAGCAAGTTTTAGCCTCGGGAACTCAGTGTGATGCAAACCCCTCAGTCTTATCAGGCAAGACAACTGCAGTGACTGTTATGTGCCTTTGTTACTGCTTTATCACGTGGCACTGTATGACTTTTGAATCCAGCCTTTCTATCGCTGTTCTCTGTAAGGAGCTCACCTAGGGCACCTAATTCCCAGCTTTGACTCCAACAGCGCTGTTCTGGCAGCACAAAGGCTGTACTAGCCTCTAGGTAAGTGCTTTCCAACATGACCTTGGTTGAAACTCCTATTTATTTATTTCACAGTCAATAGAAATACTCTATCCTACCAATTCAGTTTAGTACAGGTGCAACTTTAGCTTCCTCATTCCTCTAATCTATGCATATCCATTTCTATGCTAATTTGACTTTTCACTGTTCCTTAACCACAAGCAGCAGACTCTCATAAATTTTTTTCTCTTATTTACTCGTCTGCATTCAAATGTCGTCTTGTGACCAGAATACTCTCAAAGTGTTTCAATGACTACTAGTTTTTCCATTAGTTTACAAGAACTACCCTTCTCAGAGTTATTCCAGGAAGGGATACATTAATGTATGAGCTCATTGCTACAGAGGATAAGGAAGAGGAATCCTGTGCAAATGCACTTCCATTCAGCCCTACTGCAATAACTGGGCAAAATGAGCAGACATAAGGCATCTACTGTTCTTTTTTCACATTTTTATAGAAGTAAGATGATCTCCAAACAGGGAGGTCTACTGCAAATGCCTGCTCTCTTAGCCTTTCTTCACTATAAATGAGCTAGTTTTCCAAACACTGGTATGACAGCTGGTCCTGAGAAAGCACCATTTACCTCACCAGCTCAAACCATTGGTTAATCCAGCCCAGTAACTTCACTGCAACAACAGCTAGCTCCTTCTGCTGCAGACACATGCAGAACAGAACAGGTTTGCCACCTGATATCAGCCAGTCCTCATGCATTCCCTCCTGGGCTCCCAGCTGCAGCCTCGCAGTGTCCACACAGCAGCCCTGCCCTCCCTGCTGAATGTACTCCCCCAAAATCAATAGTCTAATCAAGGCACAGAGGTAGGAGTCAGGAGGGCACCCTCCTCCCTGAATTCCAAGGTCACCCTTCTCCATGTGCCTTTAGCCAACACTCAACCCAGCTCTCCTCCTTGCCCAGTCAGGCAGCCCCTAATTGCAGAGGGGGGGCAGGAAACTCAGCCAAGCCCCCTCATTAGTGCACTGCTTTCCTCCTTAGAGCCACCAGAGAACTGGGACAGGCCAGCACTGTTTGCAATGGCACACACAGCTGGAGCTCAGACAGGCCTCATTAGGCATTGACAAATCCACCTTTAGAGCTGAAAGTGAAGCTCAAACACCAAAGTAGCTGCGGAAATGCATCTTCAGACACTGGGCAAATTCTCAATTTACCCAGCATTTTAAAGAGCCTCAGAAGCATGCTACTCAACATGCCATGGCACTGTGAAGGATTTCTTGTGGACTTTTTAATTAGTTGAAACTTTCTTTATTATTCAGTAGAAAGTCCAGATGTTGGTTTTCCAGATTCTGCCACTGTAATTACAGACTGACATTGCTTACTGAGGTGCAGGAGGACACATCCAAGGGATACAACCAGACCAGGACAAACACAATATGTGCCACTTTAGATTTATATCCAGAAAGGACTCATCCCTGCATTCTTCCAAAAAAGCCTCAATCTTTGCTTCAGAGGCATTTCTGAACATTAGGTAAAGAAACGCTCCCTGCCCTTTTCTGCAGTGACTGAGGAGCCTGCATGTTCTGAGTTGCAGAGTACACTGCAAGGGCATCCCAGCTCCCATCTGACACACCAGCCCATTGCTGTTTGTGGCATCTTCCATTTTCCTCTTCCCACAGCCACTGCAAAGGCAGGTTCCCTCCCATGCTTAACCTGCTTCCCTTAACAACTAAAAATTCCTTTTCAAATTGCAAGCAACTCGATATTTTACCTCTTGCATGAGTTGTTTGACATTCTTAATGTGTTCTTGATATGAGACTGATCAATGTCTTCATGCTAGCAAGATTTAAAATAACACTTCCATTTAAATCTGTTACACTCTGCTCCTTAATAATGGTCTTCAGCAAGAAGTTTAGGACAGCAGAGACAAGGCTAAAAGGACTTTCCTAGACAAAACCAAAATGTGTAAGCAACAAAAAAAGAGGGAGAACAGTTATGTAGAAATCTCATGGCAATCAGAAAGTTCCTTGCATCAGAGTATCATGTTTTTACCAATAATAAAATGTCAAAGAAAGGAAAAAAAATCATGTATCTTCAGTTTGTGCTTCAAATGTGCATAAAAGAACTTTTTCCTCATTTTCCTGACCTCACATCTGTAGAAAAGAAGGCAGAAATCAGATGTATCTATTCATTCATAACTAGCTGAGTATCCACATTCTTGGTTACACATCCATCAGTGCCTAAATTTTCATATCATAGTTGATTAGCCAGCACTACATTATGTTGAAAGAAATACCGCTTCCCTGAAAATGGCTATTTGAATTTAATGGTAACTGTTTCATATCCCAGGGGTATTATCACTATTGCAGTCAGATTTCTGCAATTAATTAGTTCATCGTCTGCCCTTGATGATGAGGAAGGCTCTTCTCCATGGCAACATCGATTTGTGAAGTTTAGTTTCAGAAAGAGAAGAAACCCACAAACCCTCAGATTTCAGCTACACCAGCAGTGAGAGCGCTCAGGCTGCAAATCCCGTGAGAGGAGCTGCTTACCCAACTTGTGCTGTGCTTCAGTGCTTGGCAGCCTGAGCACTGCCCAGTGCCTCGCTGGCCCTCTGCTAGGGGCTTGCAGCTCATTAGTGTTGACTCATTATTTCAGACATGTGAGAAAACAGCCAGCAGGAAGGGAAAGAACATATTGGGTTCCATCCTCATCTAAGCAGCTGAGCTTCTGGGGAAGGGCCATTTATTTCTTGCTCTTGTATAGGACTTGTTTTAGAATGTTCCCATTGTTTGGCCTGACCATGCCCCTGACATCAAATACTTTGCAGCAATAATAAGAAATAGCACCAAGGCTTTAGACTGTTTTCTATGTTGGAAGATCCTAAGACAGTCTGCACATTTGGTGAAACACACTCAAGACATCTAATAACTTTTCCAGCACTTAAATCCTCTGAGTTCCAGAACAATAGAGACTTAGCAGACATCAAAGCTGCCACAAAGCATTAAACTCACATAGCAAAATCAGACAGAATTACCATGACTTTACCTGGGTTGTAAGGGTTATTGATCTTGAAAAAGTCAAAACTTGCAAATACTTCCTCATTACTTCAGTAAATTAGAGACCTCCTGCTATTTTATAAGAAGACACAAAACCTCAGGAGAATTAATAAGTAATATGATAATATGTACCATGAAGTCAAAAAAGCCAATCCCAAATTTTCATTTTCCATACAACTCCATTGTATGTGGTTGCTAAACTTCAGGATTCATAATGGCTGCTCTGTTCTAGTCTGGCTCCGAACATCCCCTAATGAAGATTTTCTGTTTTGAAAAATTAACTGGAGCAGAGACAAAAGCTTTGCTTTCTGCCCACCAAGTAGCTTAATGAGGATGGTTAAATTCTCTTGCCTGTATAGCAAACACCTCATTATCTGTACAAAATAGCAGATTCCCACCAGAAGAAACCTTCCCATTTCAAAAGTGCTCCTTGTGGCTTGTCTCCTGCTCCTGCCAGGGGGAGCCACAGGAACCTCACTGTTCCTGGAAGCACTGGCTAACCCCTGGATCTTCACTGGGTGTACCTCTACTGTGAAAAATGCTGGGGATGGGGAGGGTCATTTAGACACCCTGTCCACAGTTAGCAGCAGGGCCTTCTGAGTTAAACAACACTGTTTCAGACCCTGCTGCATGCTCTTGAAGTAGAGTCACCTCCAAAGAAACCACTGCTGTTAGAACCACCAGCTTCCCCTCCCCACTGCTGATGAACAAATTATCTATATAGAACTATGATCTATTCCAAACACAAAACCATCCAGCCTTTAAAAGCAGCACACTCTGCTGAGTAAGCCCCTGGCAGCAGGTGCCTTGCAGGCCACTGAAGAATGTTGGGTGGGGGCAAACAGGCAATTCCAGTTCCAGTTATGCCTGACTTAAGGTGCTCTAGTGAACCAGCAGATTACCAGGCAGTGACAGGACCAAGGCCCAGAGAGCTCACAGCACTAATTGGTAGGATTTCAAGTGCACTACAGCTCTACTCTGCAGGACTTCCTGGCCACTCTGATGGAATTAATCTCATCCTAATGCCTCATTGTTCATATTATGTATCCTCCTCCTCCAAATATAGCATTTCAAATAATTAAAGCCAGGTTAATTACTCTGTCAGCCACTGGGAACACTTACAATGCCACCACATGTGGCAAAGGAACCCCATGCAGCTAAAGAACCTCATACTGTTTTCTGTGTGTCTGGATGGAGGAAAAAATCCCCCACCCTCTTCTGCATTTCAATAAATAATACTAACTAAAGCATGGATGTGAGATTTGATGGGGTAACTGGTATGCGATTTAAAAGCCAAAGTTACAAGTGCTCACAACAAAGCAGGTCAGCCAAAGGCTCAGGAACTCTTTGTCTTTTAGGAGGTTACATGCAATAGTCTGGTATTGACAACTGAGGCATGAAGTTCTCCCAGCCCCGTGATGGGCAAGGGAGAAATACAGCTGCTGGCTACAGAGGCCATAACACCAGGAAGGAAGAATTCAAACTGAAGACAATTCATGGTAAGAGCAAGTAGTATGGATTTACCGAATACACCTGTAAGCTGGAAATCAGGATATTCCATCCAGCAGAGCCATCACATTTTTAAACAGCCTTCCACAAAACAACAGCTTTACACATAAAGGAATGCCAGTCAGTGAGAGTGAATATACGAGCGACTGGAAGTGACAGTAGGGAGGCTTACTTTCACAGCCTGAGATATCCTTCTAGTCTTAGTTTTAAGTTCTTAAGTACTCCATATGTCCCAGCAGATTTACTGGGACATTTTTAACATACTCGCCTCCCCCAGACACCAATGTCTCAGAGCTCAAGCATTTAACAACAGGGAAGCAGTTCACTCTCTAGGTTTTTGATCTATCCATCATCTAAACCAGAGAGATGAAAGCATTTCTGCTCTCTGGGAAGCACAGCTACTACTTACTTAGGATTTCTACAGATAAAATATCTGGAACCACACACAAAAAATTTCAAAGTCACAGTAAGCACTTGAAAGGCTAGAGAGGTACATAGTGCAACATCTGTTACACCCAAAGCAACAAGTAGCCTGTGTTCTCTCTGGTTTCCTTTATAGCTTGGGCAATTCAGCAGCCATGCTTTCATTTGTTGCTGTCAGTTCAAACAGCATTTGTTCCCAGGTTCATAAATGTTACCTAAGTCAGTTTCCAACAGAAGTCTGCTTGGATGTTTAACTAACAATCTAAAACTAATCCTTGTCCCTCTTTGTTCATCACTTCATTCAGAAGCTTGTTTGCACTGTCACTTTCAGGCAGCCTTAGTAAAGTCTGGGAACAGCCATCTTCCACTGCTAGCATTACAATTGGGATTGAGCCACTCACTGAAATGGTTTGAAAGTAGCAAACCATTTACTCTTTCCTTGCTGGTCAAAATGCCTGTTTTCAGCAACTGCAGAATGGATCAAGAGTTAAGAAAAGAATAAAAAGCACAGTTTAAAATTCTACACTTTTGCAGCGGACCATTCCTCACCCTTGACATAATTATTTATGAAGCCCAATAATAAACAGTTTGTTCCCCAACTCCATCATGCTTCTTTCAGGGGTTGTTTCCTGGGACTTGGGGTGTGTATATACCATATTACTATTTTAATTTTTTATTAACTAGACTTTGCACACACAACGAGGTACATCAGTCTTCCATCTGAGAAATAGTGAGCCATGCTCTTTTCCACTCATAACCCTTGGACTTCCTTTTCCATAAACCCTGAATCTGGGTGTTGCAGTGACTCTGAGAGCAAAACCTGTCGTGTTCTACTATGGGCAAAAACCCAACAGTGACTTAACTTAAACCAGATTACATGCAAGTTCTGCTAATAGGGAAGGTTACAATACAGGATAGCAGAATTCACTGGATCAGGCTGCTTTGCCTTTCAAGTACCTCCACATTCCAGATCTGCACACAATAATCAGGAAGATTCAGGGATAGCACCGTGAAAGAAGATTTTATTGTACAAGGAGTTTATATAAGCCTGCAAGTCAGAGAGAGCTTCCTGAACACTGGGAAAAGTTGGGTAAAATGTCTAAGTTACAAATTAATTACCCAAGATGTGTGAGAAAGGTAAAAGACCAGTTACACTCTTCAACACATATAATTACTAGACGTTATCCCTGTTATGAACCCACATGTTGCAGTAAGCCAAGCTATGTGATCACTTGCTAAAGTGATTCTGTCCTTACAACAGAATTATGGAGAAATAGGAGCAATAAATGACAACATTGCTCCTTTTTCTATCTACAAATAATGATTTTTTGTTTTGTTTTGAAATACAATATTTTTATTGTATTGAAATGCAATTTCCAGAGCAGGTCTTTGGAGATACTTAAGTAATATTAAAGGCACCATAAGAGACCAAGCTTGTAGTGCAGCTACACTTACCACAACTGCTGGGCTGCTGATAACCTTTAATTCATTACCATGGCAGCAAAGAGTGAACCATGCCCCTGCAGTCTGACAAGTAAACCACAAACCCACAGTGTGACCAAACACACAAAGAAAACTTTCCCTTTATATGACAGTCAACACTTTCATCAATGCTGAAGTTCAGTGACCACTTCCACTTCATCAAAACTATTATGCACAGCACACATGTACCAAACCAGGCAGGATTCCGTTCCTCAGTTACAGAAGCTCAGGTTGATCCACACAATAAAAAATGCAGGAACTGGGAAAGCACAGGGCAAGTGTTGGCCTCTGCAGAAAAACATCTGGGTGTGTGGGTGAACTCCACCTTGCAGCAGTGTGCCCTGGTCAGCAGGCCAAGGGAAAAGGCCAGTTCCACTCTCTGTGAATGCTCCCTTGTGGAGCACTCTGTCTATCTCAGCCCTTCCAACACAAGACAGAAATTGGCAAGACTCTTTTAGTGACCATGGGTGACAAAAAATCCCAGACATCCAAAATGAAGCAAGCATACAGTTGAAGCTAAAGTAGGACATTTTTTTTTCAGAAAACCTTCTCCTCATTTGTAAAGTCACACCATCAGTTCAGTCTCAGGAGGCTATTCTGGCACCATATATGATTCTATCTGAGTTAAGCATCCCACCGGTTTCTCCTGTGTTCGCTAAGATTATATTTTAAGCAATTCCTTAAGCACTCAGGGCATCTTTAGTCATTTGGAACTGCAAGCAACTGCAAAAGCAGTAGTGCCTTAATTGCACTCACACTCCATATGGTTTAGCTTCAAAGGCACAGGAGCAGCCTGCCAGGGCTGACAGCTCATCCTGGTGATCCGCAGTGACGTGTGGGGTGTACAGGGCACATTCAGTGTGGCTCGAACTGGTGACACACTAACTGAAATCACCTGCTAAGCCATCAGCCTCAGACAGAGCCACTGTGCTGTCTTCACAGCTTCTGTACCTGTGACAGACCACAGCACATGAGGAGCACATTTCTGGGCACAAAGAGTCACTTGCAGTACCATTTGCAGCTGCTGAAGGTGTCTCATCCTGATGTAAAAGGATTTTCTTTCCTCAGTTCATTCTTGCATCCCAAGGTGCACTCACACAAATAAGGAGAAATGGCATTATCAACAAATATGTAATTAAAGGGAGATCTATTCTCTGGCTAGAATGGAGCTTTCATTTACCAGAAAAAAAACAAAACAAACCCATGGAAAATTTCAGAAAAAAATCCCCTTAATTATTAGGAAATATTATAGCTGAATAATTTTGAGACACAGTTATTAAGAGCTAAGACATGAGTGATGGAGGATACTGACGAAGAACACAAACCTGATACAGCACAGAAATAAACCTAAAACTTATTTGTGCTTCAGGACATTTTTTCCTGATAATCTGATATGTAGAATTTGCAGAGGACTGCAAAATGCAACTTGGTTTCACTTCACAATAAAACCATGCATCTTCAGATTTCACAAAGGCTGAACACATGTGTAGGTTCTCTTGAAAAATTTCAATATCAGCTCAAATTAGAATTTCATCTATGTTTTTTCCAAGGTTTGCAATTTGGGAAACAAAGAAGTGTTTCAGTTTTGTCTAAGCAACTTCGCTGTACATACAGTGCTCTCTCAAATAGGAAAAAGCAGGAAAACGCTATGTTTCAAAAGAGAAAATTCACTTGAAGGGGCACAGCAGCATTGCATCATGAGGGTCACATCATTTTCTATTCCCCTGTATCTTCCAGCTGACTGCACAAATGTTAAGCTGCACAATAATTACTCCAGGCAATCACAGACCTAATGAGGGCAGCAGCACTGACCACCTACCTGGCAGTAACCACCAGCTTCCTTTGGTAACCAACTGTACAGGCCTAAGGGAAAGCACAATCACTTTGTCCTGACATTTATTGTTTTAATTGAAGATACAGAAAACCTATTATAGGCAACCCCATGTGTTCACTGAACATATTTTGTGAACAAGAAGAATTTCAATAACAGCAGAGCAATTCATAGAGGGAAACACAGAAAATGGTACCTTTGATATTTTTTATCTAAACAAAAGACTTCAGTTTGGGCACTCGCCCAAGGCAGGGGAGATCCAAACAGCAGGATAAGCAGCTCACCTGTATTAATGTACCAATGGCTCAGAGTTAAATACATTTTACACCTAAGTTGAACTCCATCTTTATCCCTTCACCAGCTGGCTGCAAACGGTGACTTTCTGGAATTTCAGCTTTAGGAAGAGCTGGCCCTACCAGCCTGTATAAATATCCAAAATGCTTCAGTCTTCTGCATTTACAAAACCAATATGTGCTTATCCTGGCATAAGAGCCAAACATGCATGGAAAAAAAAAATCTGAGACACAGCATTATTCTTTTACTTCATTTATAGGAACATTCAGTTTTGAAGACAGTTATTTGACAGTTTTCAAAGTGTTCAAGAACATTTGTAATGAAGAGAGCCTGATTATATTTTAATTATTTCCTGTTGCTAATCAGAGTGAGATACAAGCTCTTAATACAAGGCAAGCTATCTTGAGATAGGGTGAGTGCTATCCAGATGCACAGTAGTCCTCAACAATCACCATTCCCTTCAGCCTTATTTGTTTAGTGCTCCAGCAGACAAGTGGGATTTCAGTGGCAGCCCTTAGAACAGTCTTTTGGCACTTGGGTGGTAGCATACACCAGCATCCAGTTTGGTAATTTTTTTTGATGTGGGTTTTCTCTTTCCCCCTTCTTTTCAGTTTCATCTTCAAAAATGTCAGGTGTGTAAGTCTAAATTAACTGTAATTCAAAACAAATACACGTGCTAAATGCACAGTCGTACAGAAAATACAAAGCTCAGTAGAAAGACTTCAGATTCCAAGTCACAAAGGGAAGTGGACAGGTTAATCAAAAGCCCCAAATAGAAGGGTCTTGTTTAGAACTTGTTAGTTATGTCAGTCAAGCATGGACAACAATGACCTTGTATTTCAAAATTAGATTTCTGTCTCCAAGTAAACAAAGCCAACGCTTAGTTAAATGCAGAGGGGCAGCAAGGCTATCTTTGTAAGAGGAAGTAGTAAATAGGCTTCAGAAGAAATATGAAAGATTTCCTAGAGAATTCCAAAGCTCCAGTTATAAAAGCCATCAAACATTTGCTGTTGGAGTGTGCTATTATTGATACAATTAAACTTGTAAGAAACGCCAAGATGGAGTTTGTGACAGGGAACAGACGGTTTCCTGAACTGCATCAATCAACATGCATCTCATCATATACATATTGTGTGTAGAAAGCTACCAAAAATTTTCTTCTGCTTATTTCCCTGAATCTTAAANAAAAAGATAAAAGAAAAAAAGAAAAGAACAAAAAAGAAAAGAAAGAAAAAAACCTGTGTGACATCAATGAAATATTTTTCTTTGCATAAGCTGCAACTTGTCCAGTTGTAATGTAATTTGTAATGTAATGTAATTTGAAAACTTTCCTCCCAGTTTTCTGCAAGCTTTGGCGTCCCTATAGCTTGGCACACAATGGTAAGTGCCCTGCTTGTCTGACTTTTGTCTAAACTATCAGTAAGCTCCCATACAAACTGCTTAAGTATAGCCCTTAACGTGCTCATTTCAGATTCAACTTTACTTGCATATCATCTCAGTGGTTTTTTCCCCTCTTTTTACTGAATTCTACTCAGGAACTAGAAGACATGAATTGTATGTGATCAAATTAAGATGCCATCTGCCTATGAACATTATGCTGTGAGCTGTAATCAAACATTATCAGCAGAAAAAAAGCACTACCACCTCTATGACTCCATGGGGTTTCCTAAGGAAGCTCTTCCTTTTAATGGACATCAGGACTGTTTCAGACAGTACTTGTCAAATGGTGCTGGGGAAGGTCCAAAGCAGCTCCAAACATTTCAGGGCATCCTTTAGCCTGCTACTACATAATCATACCGTGGTCTGCTGTAGTTTGTCTAAGTCACTATCTCAGAAGCTCACCAGCATCAGCTCCTTTAACACTAGAACATTAGGAATTAAAAAAAAAAAAAACAACCCTGAAATATTGCTAAAAGTGTCAGCAGAGGGGATGGGGCGAGGGGAGGCAGAAAGCAGTCCAGAGCTAAATCCAACTGCTGATGTCAAGAGAAGCTGAACTGCAGCAGAAGCCCTTCTGTCGAGGTTCCCAGGCAGCCTCACAGAGAGGGACAGTGGGAGGGAAAGCCAAAGGTGCAGGGATCGTGTGCATCCCCAGCTTTGTCTTTAGACACAAAAGGCTGATGGCTTTTCCAAGCAAAGGCTTGCAAAACTCTGAATCGTCTTTTATATTCTGGTACCCTTGCAAGAGGAAGACTTATCTGAACATTACAAGAGAAGCCACTTGCTGTGGCTATTCAGTTGAAGTTGTTTTCTACTTTCGACTTTCAGCTGACACTTTGCATTCTGGGGTGTTGACAGCAGTTTATTCCACCCCCCTCCTTTTTTATCTATTAAAAGAATAGATTTTCTTCAGTAAAAAGGCTAAGTCATTTTCCAATACAGTAACTCAAACTACCTACTGTATAATCAATGCTTTTAGATACAAGTATCCACTAGGCATTTTATTTCACACAGATACTCATGGGGTCAATTACACTTGATGTGCAAATCACGCACTTGAGTGTGATCAGTGACACTAGAAATTCAATTATCTTTGGCTTTCCACATGAATCTTTGGATGGACTAGGGCACACTTATGTGGCTAATTAATCTGTATACAGATCCCATGTTAAGCAGATGGTGAAACTTGGATGTGATTTCATAGTAACACATTTGAAAGTGACAATTCTAAATCTCTCACTTCGTCTCCGAACTGGCTTTGGGATAACCTACTATAACCTGCAACAATCAGCTAAGTAGCATCAACATCCAAATTAACCAGTTTCTTCCTGCTATTAGGACACATCCAAACCTGAGGAGCTTTCTAGACAGTGGTTACCTTTGGTTCATTTAAAATTGTTTCAGAAAACAGAGTCACTGCTTTGACAGAGAATATTTTTCTGTTTGTTTGCTGATTCCTAGCCCTACTATTTACATTATTATTCTATATTATGCTTCATTATCATCAGCTATCCTGTCTCAAGGAGGCAATAGGCAAGTAGTCTAAACGTCACTTTCCTGTATAAGCAGGAATTGTTTCCTCTAAGCTCCATTCCATGTTTGCCTTTTTTTTTGCTTACTCTACATCACGTATTGCCTGAAAGGTGATTCAACCATCTGCAATGTCACATCATCTTCATTTGTCCAGCTATAACCAGAAAACCTGATGTTAACAAGTTTCCCATTTTCCACTTTGAAAATTTCTTGGAGACCCACCACATCCTTCAAGCTGTTACAGAACATGAAAGAGGAAAAAAAGAATTCAGTAATACTGAATCTCAACCATTTCCATAGAGAGTTGAAAATTAACTAACACTGTCCCAAGAAGCTGGAGCAGAAAGGTGAGACAAATATGGAAAAAACCAGAACCTACTCTCCATCTTAGAACTGCATTAGGCATTTTTTTGTTAATAAATGCCCTAACTAGGTGTATTAGTGAGAAATAATTTAGCCAAGAATATAAAAAGAATGGAAGTCCAAGGGAAGAGACTGCTACCTCTCCTAGTTGGAAAAAAGAGAAATATGAGATGATTGAACAAAGAAAAACCCTAAGGACATAGAAGGAGCAAAGGTGTAGGGAAGGGACAGGGGACAGACAACCTGCCTATTAACAGAAAAAAGCAGGCATTTTTAAGATGCCTGACAACTTTTCAATGTGAAATCCTCAATGGAACTGAATGAAATGCACTGTGAAAGAACAGAGGAAAGAAGGAGAACTTGCAAGCTCTGGTTTATACGACTGAGTGTACAAAGTCAGAGGACACCAGGGGTTTCGCTGGCTGATCAAGTAACAATCCCACAGTGAGAGATTCCGCAAAACCATTTCTATCCACACCAACGTTGGTAATGGCCACACCAATTCTAGAAAATTAAGAGACCACTCAGTTTTGTTTTATGCAGTAGATACATCTGTGCCATAGGTCTTAAGGTGTGAAGCCCACCCAGGAAGAATTCAGGGTAGGGGGAAGTGTAAAGCTGATGGCTCGACTTTTTAGTTAAAGCTAGTGGGACTTTTAAGGACCAATCTTTTAGTAGCCAGTTTTAAAACTTCTTGAAGAACCAACACAAAACACATTCAAACAGGTGAGATGTTTTGCCTTGCCCAAAATTTGGGATTTTTGCCACTAATGCAGGGTCATTAGCAGTATTTATGGCCACAGGAAATTGATCCAGATGATGAAAGCAAGCAACACACTGTGATGTCACAAGCATTACTAACAAAGCAGTGCACTCTGAAACAGTGTCTTCCTTCCTCTAGCCACTTCTTAAGCCTTTTGTCCATTTGCTTAGCCTAGCTGGATAAACCAATCTATATTTGATGCTATCCATCAATCTGAATTTTAAAGCTAATACAAAGACATTTTATTAGCCCATAGCCATTTCTCTCTTACCTCTCAATTCACGTCAAAGAAAAAGAAAAGAACTTTGTTAGTTGTGGGATTAAAGTCAGGTTCTTTCAGTTTTCACGCTTAATAGGAGCAATCACATCAGTTGTCTGATCTTAAAAGAGCCAGGCTAGTCAAACATAAGACAGAAATCCAACTGCTCTACTTGATAACAAATTAAGCTTTTGCCACAAACAATGCCTGAAAGCAATTATTCCCAAATTATGATGGCAGCTCAGAAAAGTTATGTATATCTCAATTCTTTTTCTTGTGAGTACAGAACACTACGGTGACAGTAGAGACCACACCTGGACGACTGTCTGCCTCTCCACTGACCAGCCAGGAGGCAACTGGCAGGGCTGAAGCCTCTTCTGCAGGTGCACTGCACACAACTTGCTACTACATACAGCCACAAAGCAGCAGGGAAAGTGGCATTTTCTGGAGTTTGTTATAAACTGAACTGGGTAAACAACACTGGCCCAAAATATTTCGCTGTCAAAGAATGGAGCTATTCAAGCACAGAATATCTGAATTCATACAAGAACTGTAAAACTTCTTAATAGGACAGGCAAGATGAGGTGTCAGGGAAACTGAACCTGCAGGCACACCTTCCTAGGAACAGGATCTAATGTGGCAACACTATTAGAAGCAACAATTCAGACACCAAAGACAGTAATAAACAAATAAAATCTAACATTGGGAAAATGACAAAGAAAGAAAAAAGATAGTAGAATCTTTTATAGCATATCTTAAACTCCTTCCTCTGACAATCAGTATTAGAGAAGTTATTTCCTCTAAACCTCTGTTAGATAATAAGTCTAATTTAACCTAGTACATTTCAGATTGGAATTTAATCAATCTGTGGCTAAACTCAGCCAAATTGAAATGATGTTTTAATATATTTAGCACACTCCATGCATTCTGTGTGTAGCCCTGCAGAGAAATGTAAATTTATCTCAGTTGATGAGGAAGCTGGAGTCTGCTTGATTTCCAACTTGGTCTCAAAATAGTGAGATAAATTCCAATTTACAGTCTTGATTACTAGTCCCACAAAGGGGTAGAAGAGTCACAGTTACACTTGTAGGCTTTTAAATACAATTTATTTTCTAGTGACAATTGAAGGATCTAGATTTAGATATAGCATAAAATCAAAACTAGTATCACAAAACAAGTATAGAAAAAATTTCACTGTGGGGTTGTCAGTGCAGATTACAATGTCTGACACATGCTACTTGGGTTTCTCACATTGAATGACTAAGATTCACAATGTATTTTTTGTGCATTTTCAATACAATTCAGCTAAAGGTATTAAGTTATTCACCATGAACCGTGTCATACTTTTTAATAAATGCAGAAATATCACATCTTTACCTTCTGTCAGAAAGTCAAATCCACTCTCCCAATACTCTGGACATGTACCACAGGTGGACAAAAAACCCCAAGCCACCAACCACAGGGCAGTCAAGCAGCAAACTACACAGACATTTCTTTTTTCACCTGGAGCTTTACCTGTCCTTGTCAGCAACTCTCTGAAGTGGCCCAAGTTGTCAATTTAGTCTGCTCTGCAACTACTTGTTGGTAGTACTCATTTAGACTTCATACAACACAGTGGTTCAGATTGAGTAATTTCAGGTCCATGGCATTAAAAAGTTACTGTAATGAATTTTAATCACCTATATAACAACATAGAACCTGAACTTGCATGCCTCAGAGGACAAAAGAGCAGTAACATTTCCAGAAAGAAGACAAAGTTAACAACTCAGAAGGTGAAAAGTTTCCCTTCACTCTTCATGAATTATCACAGATTTTTATTGCCCTTTCCTTGAGCTCAATACACAATACATTAGACCATTTGTGACTGACCAGTGGGAATCCTTTTATAATATCTTGTTAAATGTTTCCTTACTTTTAGTAGTACAATTTCTTAGTTTCCATTTGTATTGTATCCACAATCTTTTGGACATACTCCAAACCTAAAATTTGATACATTTTATAATTAGACTACCTTGTAGAATTTAGAGAAACTTGGGGAGAGGACAGTTTACATTTACCAGTGCTAGAGATGCGAATTAGTAATCTTCCCCTACTTCCTTCACCAGTGATTCTGGGTGTTCAACTCAACTTTTTGTTAGATTTTCACACAGTACTATATGCTTTCTGTTATGTAAGACAAAGGTTAAAAGGATTTCAGCCTGCAACCACAATATCCCAAAGCGGCACTGTTAGGAAAAAAAAGTGCTTTGCATATACAACCACAGAAGAAACATACCACCAAAAAAGTTGATGCATTTTACCAGACTTTGCATTTTAAGCAATCTTAAATCTAAACAACAGAAGAAAATTTTATATTTTGAATAGTTTTATTCCAACCAATTTACAAATACAAGCATTTGAAAATGTACAAAAATAAAAAAGGACGTTTTCTACATTTAAAAAAGGCAGATCAAACTTACTTCTATATGTACAATTCTTTCGGTGAGAAAGCCTAATCAGCAGACATGTATTCTGTTCTCTTCTGAGCATTCCATGCCAAATCCCCTCCCCCAAATCCAGCCACACTTAAATCTAAAAGCAACAATTCAAAAACCTAATACACTAAATGTCCCTGAATAAATTAAACCCGAAGGTGATAATGTATTTCCCTAATGACTTTAGGGCAAACTACATCCTGATGGGTAGCTTGCAAATCAGGTGTTCTGTAGTTTGTTGATATGTAACTTGGACAACAGTCAGACTAAATTTTTATTTTTAAGCTATTTTTACAGATTAAAAAAACAATTATAGCTTTGTTGATAGCATTCTTCCTTTCCCCAAAGTTTTAACTCTTCCAAAAAAAAAAAAAAAGGAAGTATCTGCAAATAATTATAAAAAACATTAGAAGAAGTCTGAATCCAAAATAATTGTTTTTTGCAAAATGGATTGAAATGATCACCTGCTCAATACCACATTGTACTAATGAATGCATAGGAAGCACTGCCACAGTGAGAGTTTTGAACCATTCTATAATGTCTATTAAAATATTTTTGGTATCAAGTTTTGCTCAGCAATACTGATTAAAATATCTTAAGCAGTATAGTTCATCTCAATGGTCTCTCATTCGTTTGACCAATACACTCTTTTCTTTCAATGTTCTGACAGCTGATGCTTTTTGAAGGTGCAGTAATGTAAGGATAGGCGAGGCAATGCTCATGTAAAGAGGTGGCTGCCTAAACTAACATTATGGAAAAACATTTCTGGGGGACACAAACCCTTCTTTAGGTCTCAAATACAGCAGGAAAGTTTAAAATTGAAAGCAGTTGCTCAATTTACATGAATGTGTCCAGTTCCTAAGAGAAAAGCAAGGTGACAATGCTGCCAAGATAGCTCCCAAGAAGCAGGTTCTGTCCAGCCTTTTTTGCCATTCCTTCAGTTGCCAACTTCAACCACATCATTTAACAGAAAGCTGCTTAGCAAGAGAACAGTTAATACCTACTTCTACAGCGTCCAGAATACAGGCACCCAAGCCATAATCTAGCTGCTACCTGTAACAAGCTAGAAGCATTTAAATTACCTGGCCTGTTGTGGACAGGGATCTCATTAAGTTGTGCTGTGATGGAGATGAATGCAGGTTGAATACAGGTTTAACAATGGCCCCCTGCCTGCAGCACGCTCACCTATGCTAGCTTTCAATTCTGCAATGCTGCAGCTTCACTCTTGCCTCTAAAAATATCCAAGCATCTGCAGGGAAACACACTAACACCCCAGAAGTAATGTTCAGTTCTGTACAACAGATAATTCAGCATGACACAGATTCTTTACATTTTGTCCTTCACGCCATCTGACCAAAAATCACCATTCTGTACTTGTATGCATACGTACTTACAGAATACTCAAGACTGTTAAGCTTCTCTGGCAAATTTTAGACACAACCCATTTTTCTACTGTCTTAAAATATTTTAAGATTGTCCTATGAGCTCATTTCAATACTAACACATTACATACATATTTTTTACTTGCTAAAGATTTACTTTTTGATTCACAGGAAAACTTATTTTTCTAGAAAGGTCCTGAGCACGTTTTTTTAAGCATTACCACAGACACACAAAGATTTATGTGGGCTCTGTTAGCACTGATAACAATCAGGACATTCTCCAGTGACTTCACACTACTGGTTAATATTAAAGGACAGTACTGACAAGCATTTGAGGTTGACTGAATCTTTTCTTTTCCTGCTAAGACATTAGAACATATCACAGGCAGTTTTGTTGCAAACTGAGAAAAACCCAAGGAATGTATTTATTACCAAGGAAAAGTAACTCTGCAGAACCTAAAATAGAAGTCATACTTGGGAAAACAGCTAAATAGTAATTTAAGGGTAAGATATAGCTTCACAAAAGACACTTACAGAAAGTTCTGTCTGCCTAGTCGTCTACCTCCTTCAACTAAGTTTCATGTAGACCTAACTGTAAAACCAAAGCCAGCAGCAGGCAAAATCAAGAGACAATAAAAAGCTTTTGATGTAAGGCAATTGCTTCACTTTTAAAAAGGTGAGAAGACAAACAGTGTAGTTTATGGACCAGCCAGTCAGTATTTGAGAGGTAGTCTCGTTGTTTATTTGACTGAGAGAGGTAGAGCTGGTTGAGAAATCAATAGCTAAAGGCCAGTCAAAATCATATCCCAAGTTTTCTAAGATGGAAAAAAAAGTCTCAGCCTGAGACTGCTAATGTCACAAGGGATTCAGTTGTCTGGCTCATATTAATTCACGTTTACATGGGTAAGGTTATTGTAAAATATCCAGAGAGAATGTTCCCAGAGATAGCCAGTGAAAAAGCTTAACTACATTTTGGCATGTGTCGACCAATTAATACAGGTTATACATCTTATGACTGTGAAGGTTAATAAAGCTAAGAGGCTTTCCTCATTTGGCAGATCGGTATTACTACAAAAACACAGACATACCAAAGACTAGAGGCAAGTCTCAAATTCCATATGGTTTACCTATATAATATTCTCCATACAATTTCTTCAGACATGAAAAAAAACCCCAATTGTTTTAGAGATGAAAGGCAACAAGACATGAGGGTCAGACAGTCATCCAGTAAGTAATAAAACCCCTTGTTAAGGACATCTGGGTACAGAATCATACATAATGCTCCCTTGGATTGATGTAGACTCTTCCAGGTCCTGAGTTTTGTGGGTATCTGTTGCTCCAATTTTTGTAGTAAGTTTGCTGATAAACAGGATACATAGGCTGAAGACCCTCTTGTTCCTGTGGCTCTTCAGCCTCACAAGTAAGTTGCCTTCCATTCACAGCTTTCTAAACACATACAAGAAGTAATAAGTTTCATAGTTCATGTATAGAACCTGCAATTCCTATTCTTCATAAAGCTTTAAGCAAAATCAAAGATACATGATCTCCAAGATAATCCTATGAATAAAGAAACAGGAATTTAAAACTTCCACTAACAGATAGAGTTAAACTCAAATATTTGTTTCAAATGAAGTTGGACTCTAAACCTCAATAAATCTAACGAGCAAATCACCAACTAAAAAAATGTCTGTCAACACTCCTCTGCTTTATGTTACTCACCAAGAAATGAAAGCTGGAGTGTTTATGTATTTAAATTAGTCAGCAAACTGCTATAGGATATTAAAATGGTACTGTCACTTTTCACTTAACCCACACAATCCAACAGTTACTGACCAAGATGGACAAACATTTCTTTGTTCGTGAA
This sequence comes from Cyanoderma ruficeps, assembly GCA_008694505.1. Lineage (NCBI taxonomy): Eukaryota > Metazoa > Chordata > Aves > Passeriformes > Timaliidae > Cyanoderma > Cyanoderma ruficeps. The sequence goes on along the minus strand of VZDJ01000090.1, from coordinate 11,322,814 downwards.
CACCAACATAATAAGTTTATTTTATGGAATAAGATTAAATGAAAGCTTCAATCAGGAATTCAAGCCATCTTATTATTTACCATGTGCTGCAAGTTTCCAGCATCTCTCTCTCTGTACTGGCTCTGCAAAGCAAAATTTTCTTCCTGAAAGAAGAAAAGTTAGAGGGGAAAAAAGTCAAGATTCAACACTGCAGAACATTTTTGGTTCATACAAAAAACATCAGTCATCCCAAAACACACTCTGCCTTAGGAAGTGTCTTAACTAGTTATCATTTAAAATCCTTCTTACAGTCCAATAGGCTGGTGGAAAAAAGATGAGGATCAGTCAAATCACCTGTCCCAGCTGTGTACCCTCTCCCAATATCTTGTCTCCCTCCCAATCTCCAGTGTACACCTCAACCCCACCTGCTGCCAGGGCAGCACAAGAAGAATAGGTCCCAATGCTGTCCAGCAGTAAAAAACACATCCCTGAGTTGTCAACACTATTTTCAGCACAAATCCCAAGCACAGCCTCATATCAGCTACTGCAAAGAAAATTAGCTCCATCCCAGCCAAACTGCCAACTGAAAGAGATGGGGTTCAAGATCATCTAGGGAATCTGGAGGTGAACAAGTTCATGGGACCTGATGAGATACATTTGGAAGTTCTGGAGGCACTTTCACAGGAAGTGACTAACCCACTATCTATCCTATTAGAAGTAGTGGCAGGCCCATGGTTCCCACTGGATGGGAAAGGGAAATAGGACCCCCACGTTGAAAAAATGGAAGTAAGGACAACCTGAGGTCAGTCACGCTTCATGCCCAGCAAGATGAAGGAGCAGATTCTCCTGGAATACACTAAGGCATATGGAAAATAAGGAGGTGGTTGGTGACCGTCAAGGTTTCACTAAGGGCAAATTGAGCCTGACAAATTTAGTGGCTGTCTATGACAGGATCACAGTGTCTGTGGAAAAAGCAAGAGCAACTGATGTCTTCTACCTGGACTTGTGCAAAGCATTTGATGCTGTCTCACATGACATCCTTGCCTCTAAACTGAGGAGACATGGATTTGATGGGTGGACCACTCAGTGGATAAAAAACTGACCAGTGATAAGCATCATTCCTCAGGGGTCCGTATCAGGACCAGCACTGTTTAACACCTTTTTGGCAACATGACAGTGGGATCAAGGCACCCTCAGCGAGTTTGCCAATGACAACAAGCTGTGTAGTGTGGTGACATGCTGGAGGCAAAGGGATGCCCTCCAGAGGGACCATGGCAGGCTTGAGAGGTGGCTCTGTGTGAACCTTGTGAAGTTCAACAAGGCCAAGAGCAAAGTTCTGCACCTGGGCCGGGGCAATCAAACACAAACACAGGTTGGGCAGAGAAATGATTGAGAGCAGCCCATGAGGAGAAGGACTTGGAATGTTGGTGGATGAGAAGTTACTTCATGCAGAAGCATTGAAATCTCCCTTCTTTCAAATTTATTTTTTTTTCTTCACCATTAGGATAGGAAAACTTCATTTGAGAAATGGGCCGTTTCCAAACATCCAGTTAATCACCCACTGCCTGAGTTAATGGGCGATCTGAATCACTCCAAGTAATGCCATCTAAGAATTATGATTTAGGGTACAGTTTGTGCTGTTGTTTCATCACTCCTAATTAAGTTCTTTTTTTTATGCCACACTTAGTATAGGATCCCAATAGACAAAAGCAACATCTTTGCCCAATTGTACATATTTTTTGTTTTGCAGTTCTTTTCCCAGCAGTTTCACAATGGTAGCAACAATACAAAGTAGCTGCATTGCTGATCCTTGTGCAGAAGTCCCTCCAAAACAAGTATTCATACAGGTAGCTAACATGTGCAGTGATCATACATCCATATACATGCATATTCTTACTTTCAAGAATTATTTTGAAGAGAACCCAATCTCAGTAATATTTCATTCTTTCTTACTTTCTCCTCCTTCCCCTTAACCTTTTACTTTTGCACATTTGTTAAGTTAAATTTTGAAGCAATTTTGAGTTAAGTTTTAATATGATGCCGAAATGCATTGTAAAATTACTTAAAAAATCATCTAATATTTCCTAACCTTCTCCACCACTCCAACAGTTAATTTTCACCATCTTCACAGGTCTATTTTTCCAACTTTAGTTTGTAAAACTTCTGGTCTTGTAATTCCATTTCAAAGTGTACCCTCCTGCCCTTAAAGTCACCGTGCTTTTACTTCTCAAGTCCTAAAATGCAGTCTGCATTTCTGAGAATATGTGATTTACCACTTAGCAGGCAGCATTGCTCTTTCATACCTGAGCTAAGATCATGAGCTCACCACACAAGGAGGCAAAACATACATGGGGAACAAGAACAGTCCCATCCCCACCAAAAGCTAATGTTCTTTAAACAGAAAACAACAACCAAATCTGCTTACTTGAGAAATTCTACCAACAATTCTACCACTACCACAGTGGATGTGGACGTGATTTAGACACACACTGGAAACCAGAATAGCAAATTCCAGTTGATTATTCAATTAAAACTGTAAGTCAAAGGAAATCATCTCCCATGGCATGAAAAGACAACACCTCTGCTAGATAATGAAATGGTACATTTTACAGCCATGGAGCAAGTGACAACCAAAATCATTGGATTCTGTCAAACAAAACTGGCGCTGAGCTACATAGTCTGTGTCTTCCTGCACAGAAACAACCTGGGGTTTTGTGCTTGGATTCGTAACAGAAGTTTGCACTGTCTTACCACTACATTTTGCAAAGTTTCATAAAACCTCAGTTTTACTCTAAGAATTCTCCTCGAACAGTTCTTAGAAAGCCAAAAATCAATTATCTCACCAAAAACTTGATCTTACCTTTTCTGATCCTTTCCAATCTAGGAATTCCTTTACAAAGGCATCCACTAACAAAAAAAGCTAGTGCATCATTCTAACCCCTGTCTGGTAATTTATTTTTTCCAATTGCAAGATCCTTTATCAATACAGATGATTTTATTGATGCACATTTTGTGCTCCCTTCCATTCAATCTTGTTTGTCTAAACAGTTCTTTGGTTTAAGGCAAATGATAACAATAGTGCTTCCTTTTTCATCAAGGGAGATATTCCCACCTGTATGAAAAGCATTAGGAAAAGAACCAGAAGAGTGCAATCCATAAATGAATTTAGTATTTTACTAGGTTTAAGTATTATAGTATTATATCTAGTATTATACTTGGTTTAAGAGTTCAGTGGCTGGTGTTTTCAAATTTGATTAATAAGCATCATGATTTGGTAAATGATATTTGATGCTTTTAGTGGTGCTAAGACAACTTCACCTTTTTCTTTCCTGTTTTGACCAGTCAGTCATACAAATATTACGGTTACAGCACTTTGTTGGGCTAAATAAGTGAGACATTCTTCCAAGCTGCAAGTCTAAAGTCAATTTTCTCATGGCCAGCCATACCTACTGGGCTGCACTTCCCTTATCCACTCTTACTCCTGTTGCTACAGAATACTCTTGTTCAATTCTGAATCCTTCAATCACTCTGAATGTTGCACTGCATGATGCAAAACATGTTTTTTCTCTTTCCTTCAGAAGCACCTGCCAAGGCAATAATAACTTTGATTCTTTCACGTTGTCAAAGACTGCCCATCTCAAGTATGTTTAGAGGAAAGTAAAGAAGTTTTTGCTTCTTAGCAATATATTGTTTGAAACAGTGAAGGTAACTCTAGTGATTCCAAGGACTGCCAGAATTAATGCACCCTCTTACAGTCCTTTTTACAGTATTATGCAATAGAAAAATTCCTCTTTAAGCCACTGGAATTCTTCCATTGCTCAACTTCTTCCTGATTTGCCTCAAAAACCACATTGCCAAGCAGAGATTCCTCTCTCACCAAGGACGTAACCTTCAGGCTGCTCACCACTCTTTCACATTACAAGTAACAGATAGTTCTGAGTAAGAGAACAGTATTTCCATGGCAATAATTATTAAAAGAACACCTGGACAAAAGCAACAGTGCTGTTGACAAGAGTTGACAAAGAGGAATCTACAGCCTTTATAGTAAAGCTATAATGTAACTTTTTTCCATATTCCCATGTTTTGGACTTTTGCCTTGCTCTTTTAGGGCCATAAGCGAACCAGTTTTTTTCAGTTCTGAAGTGATTCACATAAATACATGAATTGATATCTGCAAATACCAGTACAGAGAAATTATGAATATTCAGTTGTACTAGTACTTGTACATGCTGGTAACTCACTATTAACACTAGCACATAAACGATAACATATATTCAAAGTAAATGGAAAGTTTCCAAGTCTCAACAAGTATCCATGAAAGACACTGGCTATCCAGTATTATCACAGGTCCAGAACATTTCCCTTCATTTCAATACCATCACCTGCTGATTCAGATATGCATAAAATTAGTTAAATACTGATTGCTGGGACACAAACAGGAGAATTTCAGCATCATCAGTGATCATCTTGAATACTTTACAAGATCAAAATAAGCTACTGTCCACGATTTGAAAAATAACAGTACAGATGATTAAAAAACTTGCACATTATTTATAACAACTTACCAGAATCAGCCTAAATTGAATAAGTCCACTTTCAATTCTAAGTTTTTGTGAGTATGCAGAAGATACCATTTAAATTCACTCTTCTTTACTTTGCACCTTTGTGCAGCCTATTGTTTCCACTCAGACTGAACTGATCATCTACAGTGGTTGACAAAGCAGTGACATTTCCCCTACAGTTGTTTTCAGGACTCCAGAAGTTTACATCTGAACTACCCAGTGAAAGCCTCACCTGGCATCTTATTCTGGGTAGGCAAGGCAGGAATTGGAACATCAGGTAGTACAGTGGTGAGTACAGACATTTAGTCACACAGGACAAGACATCCTGACAGGCTGCTTGTTTCTTTTGCCTCCTTACAGCTATCCAAATGTTGGCTTGTTACACCAAAACAATGCAACCAATCACATCTTGGCTAAAGGCAGTGTTTTGACATTTATTGCTGCTGGATAAAATTAAGCTCTTGCCTCAAGCATAACAGAGTACATACTGATTAGAGGCAGTATCAGCTAGGAAGACAGCCTCCAGCTTCAGGTCTTTCCAGTTCTACAGTTCCACAGAGAGAAAAAGACAGGTACACTAACAGTGTTAGTAACTTCTTAAATAAAGCCTAGTTAACACCTAATCTGAAGAGGAATCCTTCTCCTCCCAAAACAACTTAAAACTCTGCTTATCTAACTTGAGGAAAACAAATATTCAATTCAGTCTCTTTACAGTTTTTTCTCTATTTACAAAATACATTTTCATGAAACATTTAATTAAACATTCCATGACTACAGTCAGTTTCAGCCTAAGTTCCTTAGTACCTATTAACAGAAGCCACAGTAAGCACAACCCAGGAAAAATTCAAAGACAGCAAAGTTCTGAAGAGGAAAGCAGTAAGGTACAGATTCTCTTATGTCTATCTCCTTTATAAGCTGCTCTGTAAAGGACAAATAATTGGATTTCCTAGTGTTGTCATTTTGCCATCTAGCAGCACTACAGATACACAAATACCACAATCGACCATATGTTTTGATTCTATAAGCAAGAGAATATTTTTTCAAATACTTTAAATAGGAATAGTAGCAGAACATTCGTCAAGAAGATTCATCAAAAATTGCAATTGTTGGGTACTGTAGTAACAGAAGAAATAGCTATGATGCCCAACATGAGCACAGAAAAGCACTGCTTCTTTTGTGTCATCTTTGGTGCTATACCAACTTTAAGGTAATAAGATGAAAACCTATTATTCTTTATGCCAACAGAATGTTTTCTACCTTCACAGTGTTATAATCATCAAGCTGCTTCTAAAGGCAGCAATGGATCTCAGAACAGTTTCCTACTTGACTCAGCAACAATATACATGAGTATTACCCATTGTAACATTTATGACATAAGGAAAGCTTTTATCAGCCAACTGATATTTGGTGAGCTTTAATAACCATCCATCACAAAGAAAATCTACAGGAATATCTTCAATGTTATTAAAAACTCCATCAAAATCCTTCATAAAGGTAGGTGAAGATTTTCCCCCCCCCATGAGAAAGAGCTTTTATAGGTCTTTAAAGCTGCAAAGATACACCATTGTATTGGAAAAATTATATTTCTTATAAACAAGTGATTGTTTTAATTAGCTCAGTGTTATAATTCAGCACATCACTGGTTAGAATCACATTATTTATGGTATGTCCCAAGGATGGAGCAAAAATTTTATTAAAAACAAATACAATCTAATTCTTACAAATACTCATAGGTGATGGAAGTTTTCTTCAAGGTAAGCAGAAATCTAAAAGAACTGACTGATTAATTTAATATAAACACACAAGACACTTTAGGGGCCATGGCCAGGATATATAACTGACTGGTTTATTATATGAAGTGTAATAATCAATGATATTAGTTAAGTCATCTCTCAAGAACAGATCTCCTCTACAACGCCTAGTGCAAGAGAAGCCTGAATTCACCTGAAGTTTTCCAAGCAGTCCAGTCCACCTCAAAACCATGCTGTAAGGAAGAATGTAGCCCTACCCTTCCTTGCTCCCCACTTATTCAAACTGTTTCATTTGCTAGAATCAGCTTTCCAGTGTGACCTCTATGAGCCTGTTTGATCAGACTACAACCCACACAAACACTAAATGCTAGTAAAGAAGTTTTTTGCCTATTACTGCCTTGCTTGGACAGCATTACTTTAGATGACAAGAAGCTACCCCTGAAAGCACACTAAAAATTCAACTGTTTGTCACAAAATTGGTGTATATCTTTTGCTGCCGGTAAATGCAGGAAGGAAAGATAAAATTAGAAGTTACATAATTGCAAGTATTTAAAACTGATTTAGTGATCTTCAACGAGAATCAAACTCATACTTTGGTAAATTAGCTGTGTCAAAGCCCAAATTCCAATCTATTCCCGCCCCTCAAACGTTAATAGCTGAAATGAATGGCAGTTGTTACTAACAAAGGAGCAGATGATAAGGTCACTTTTTAAGTTTACCAAGCATAATTTTTCGCCTTATGAAGACTGCTTTATAAAGCTATGTACATCCTCTCACCACAGAATTTCAACTATAGGTTTTTCTAATTCAAAAGGAATCATGTCTGTCAAAGCCCGTTAGAAATAAGAAATGATCTGTCTACCAGTTTCCTGACCTCTAAGGATGACTTTAACTTTACAGATAAGAAATTGGAACATCACATATGTAGAGAAACAGCTTGGTTGTGAAACCATTGAAAGGCTCCAATAGATTACCAGGAAAGCAGAATCAGACCAAACCAACATAATAAAGCAAAGTTAACACTTTCCTTAAGTCAATTTAAGATGCATATAAACACTCACCTGAAGCATAGCTTCTTTCTGTGGTACTGCCAATGTTCTCTCCTCAAATGAGGCTGGTTTGTGAGTGGGTGGAAGATCAATCCTGTAGTAAAGAGGGAATGAAATATGACACATCATGTTTGTGAAGTCCAACTGAGTGGTCAGATATTATCTGCCAAATCACCCAGCACTCAGGGACAAACACCTTTCAATCAGCAATGACTCAGATGTGATATATTGTAATGGACCATGTCCACCACTGCCTATTATTCAGCCACGCACTTTTTGCAGAAAAGCACGACCCAGAATTTGTTATTTATTGCATCCTGCGTTAAGCAGACTGAACTTCCTCCCATACACTCCAACCAAGGAGGATTAGACACTACTGGTACTTAACATAGTTTTTTAAGTTATGAGACACAGCTTGAACAACATTTTTAACTACAGCTTTTCCTTAAAAAACCTTTGAGAAAGCCTTACTAGCAATTCTTACATGCAAGACTTTTTCTATTTTAACCTTCTCAGTGAAAGCAAATGGTTATAAAAGAACTTAAAGGTGTAAGATTCATATAAATATGCTTCAGATACAGAATTTAAGAGAAACAAACAAGAAATAGCATTTCTAACCATGTTAGAAGTTGCTCAAAAGAAGACTTTTGACTCATCTTGCTAGCTCAGTGCAAATGAGGAAACTTATTTTATGCTAAAGGCTCTAAGTTATTTTACTCTAGTTCTCATTAACTATATATATAGATATGAGCAACGTTCTACATTCAGTTTAAGTGTTAACTGTATATGGGATGTAAGAAACTGTCTGTGGCATGTGAGACTCATATTTACAAACATTCTAAGCCCTTGTCACTTTTTTATGCATGTTCCAAACAGGATCTAGACATCATCCACTTTAACTGACACCATAATTTCAGATGTTTTTGTTTCTTTTTTCTTTGATCTCATTGAATAAAGTAAACTGCATGTCTGTGCCAAAGACTTGAAGAAACAACCAACATTCCAGAAGGCACAACAAGTCAGTAATTTCTAAGCACATATCTGTGGGAGCTTGGTTAATTTTATACAAGCATTTCAGGATTAATTTTAGGGGGCCTTCACATCTGCAAAGCATGGCCAATTTACGTGCAAGTTAGACCCGCACTTAAACAAACTAGCAGTCACTGGCATCAGTCAAGAGAGAACTCTTCTTTGCCCTCTAGTTAAATCTATGACTATAGTTTTCTTTCAAAAAACCCCAAACTTCTCAAGAGATAAAGTATTATATTACTTCTGAAGTAATTCTTACCTTCCTCATTTCTTTTTCAGAAATGCAAGTGTGATTTCACATTTGTCTACTCTAAAAATTGAGCCCTGAATTACAAAAGCTGAATAGCTGCTAAATTAAGTCAAACACTTAAATCCCTGTATAGAACAAATGCTTCTGGCATATCACTTTCAATTGAATGAAACAAAAAGTCCAACACATACTCACACTTTGTCAAGATAGGCTGGCCTTTTCTTCCTTGGGGTCAGCAGCACTGTCACAAAGATGGTAATGATAAAAAGAGCAAGGACTGCTCCAATCACAGCCCCTGCTACAGCAACAGAAGATGTCTGCTTAAAGGGCACATCTGCAATGTGATAGCATAGATTACAACTTTAAGGAGTTCATACACTTTCAACACTCAGATAAGCTACTTCAGTGTTCTGAGAAATGCTTCTTCCTTCCACTGCCAAACAAAAAGCCTTGTCCTGTACTAGTGCTTTTGCAGTATTGCCTCAACTTACCCAACTGAAAAACTGGGAGAATTGAGAGTTCATGAAATCAAAACCTGATTTCAAAACTTTCAGGGACTACTTTTAATAAGTACTAACAGGATGCTTTCATTCTCAATTTCATGGTACGATGACATTACAAAACATATGGTTTGCACTTACATGAGCTAACAAGGTGTTAATTCAAAAACCTGGGCAATTATGGTTTACTGACTATCTTTCTTTAAAGACACTTAAGTCCGCAGAAGGCAAAAAAGAAAAACTTAAAAGCAGGGTATAAAACCCCCATATACTACTAGGAGCAATGAACACATGAACAAACACTAAATACTTGTCTTACACTTATCAAAGCAAACCCTGAGACCACCTATCATCTTAACGACTTCACACTTCAAGCTACAAGAAAGTAATTTTCATAAATAAATTTTAATAAGGGGAGAGAAAAAGCTGTGTTTTTTTCCTTTCAAAGCATTTTTCTTTTGACCTTAGCATTATCAAATCCAATGCTGAACAACTCTCATATTGCATTAACACACTTTTCAGTCTTTAAAGGCCACTCCTATTACTAGGCTTAGATATTAAATTTTAAGTCTCAAAACTGAAAAAGCTGCTAACATACTTTAACTGTAAATCATTAATGCTTCAAACTTGCACCAACAGGCTCATCAAAAAGTTTCACAATTGGAATAATTCATGTCAGCTGCACTAAACACTTACCTACAAAATTTAGGCAGCATACATTAAATAATACTCTGATTTACACTGATTACTGAATCAGAAAATTTAACAGCCCAGAAACTGAAAATCAGCACAGTTCTATACTTGTAACATATTTCTAAAGCAGTCTACTTCAGCTATTATCCAAATGCAACACAACCATTCCCTATTTAATCTCTTACTGAAGGAAATTTTGAGAGCCTCTTCAGCTGTATGTTCTATTCACAGATATAAACCCTGAAACGATTAAGCAATGATTTTTAGGTCCTCAGATTTCTAATGTTGTTATGCCTGTATGCTGGAAAGCTGAGCAAAATCCCACAATTGAAGAAAACCCCACAATACAACACTTGACCTGTACTCTAATAAAGCAATTCCTGTCCCCTCATTGCTTATCAAAGATCCGACATGAATATTCCCCTGGGATCGCATTCACAAAGTATATCTAAGTAAATTGAAAAGAATTGAAATAAGCTTTTTTTTTGGTGATTTTCTTAATGTTAAAGAATAAAGTCCTAGAGTAACAACTTGCAAAAGTTACTTCGCTTCTCAAGATGAATGCAACATACCACCTTTGCCTTATATAACAGCTTTCCTGGCATAAGCTCCATATGTCCATCAGATACTATAAACTATCCTGGCTTTGGCTGGGATAGTTAATTTCTTCTCAGGCGTTGGTACAGTGGTCTGGATTCAGCGTGAGAATAATGCTGACAACCCACCCATATTTTGGTTTTTGCTGAGTTGTGTTTATCCTAAGTCAGGGACTTTTGTGTGTGTGTTTCATGTTCTGCCGGTGAGAAACTGCACAAAAGAAAACTGGGAGAGAACATAGCTGGGACAAGTGAACTGGCCAAAGGGATATTCCACACCACAGACCACCACGCCAAGTATACAAACTGAAATTACCCAGAAAGAAGTCTTGTGCATCACTTGCTTGCTTTTCCCATCCTTTCATTATCCATTACTATTATTATATTTTACTTTGCTTTCTTAGATTATTGAACTGTTCCTATCTTGACCTACAAGTTTTACTTTTGATTCTCCTCCCCATTCCACCGTAGTGGAAGGAGAGAAGTGTAAGGGAAGTAAGCAGTTGTGTGGTGCTTAGCTGCAAGATGGGCTTAAACTATGACACAAGCATAATTCATAATTTTTCCTGAAGAATGGGCACATGAATCAGTGGAAAGGTCACCTGACCACTGCATTTTAACTGGCTTAAGTTCAGTTTACACTGGGTGCCCTCTTCTTTAAGAGAGAAAGTCTCAACTATCTAATATACATTCTTATGTCCAAAATTCTTGAAGACGCTTTGGTCTTGTGATTACATCAGAAGAGTTTCTTGACTGTTTCATCCTAACTTCATGCTGCCTTTTCTTCTAGTAAATTATGCTATAATGTTAAAACATCATAAAGTATTATACTTTTAAACAAAGTCCACCCATTGAGTCTCATTTTGGGTGAGATGACAATAAACACCCATTTGCTTCTGAACACCAGGAAAAATAATAATATCCCAGCACAGTGACACATAGGAATTTTAGTGCAATTACCACAGGGCACACTTAATTTGGTTTTTTTTTAATTGCTTTGGCAAAACATCAGTCCAACCAGCGGAATGATCATAAGCCCAGACCACCATGCCAAGCTGAACAAGCCAGAGAGCACCTAAGATGTATGGTGGCACCTACAAAGCATTTTAACCACCAGATGGTCAGAAATTGGTGGGAATTATTTAACTCCAAGAGGTGCGGTTAAAGCAAACAAAGACAATAGAATGAAAAAACAAGACTATTTTTAAGTATGCAATTCCTAGTTAGTTTATCAGCTGTGCTTGAAATGAGATGTTGCAGACAGCAACCACCTCCATTTATCATTCTCTTAATCTTCTTAAAAGAGTTTCTGAACACTTGTTTTATAAGCTTAGGATCTCCAAGGGGAAATACTAAACAGCCCATCTCAAGCAGCTTAAACACTTTAGTTCATTCTATCCAGCCTCTGGGTTTATTGTGCTTTTCCATCGCCAAATTTTTAAGAACATACCTGTGAAACATTTTTGAACACTACCTATGTTCCAGAATGTAAGAAAAAATTTATTCACACAACAGCCATTTGTACGTACAATCAAATCTTTTTACAGTAGACATAATGTACAAAACATTGCAACGCGCGTAAGCCCTATCCCTATTAATAACTCCAACTCCAGAACATTTCAACTTCTCAACTCATAGGAATTAAATATATATATATATCTTAAAAATCAAAGCAAAAAAATCCACAGAGACAAAAGCAAGATATCCCATGTGGAAAACTGGTTTATGGTTATGTTTATTTCCAAGTAACACCATCTTTTAAAGATGATATATCAAGTTTTTATTTGAAGAGAGGTATAATCTCTTTATTCCAGAGATAATTTGGATCAGAACCCTCTGCTAGAAATTTCACTCCTTTTCTTGTGTTTGCACTCAAACTACAGATAACCACAAGATCACTTGCTATTGTTTTTGAGACTTTGGTCAATCATATATCAGTACTCCATTAATCCAAACCCAAACTTAAGTTGTTTAGGGATGCTTTTTCCATTTGAATTTCAAATAAAGCTGTTGTCTTAATCTTTTTTAAAGACATGCAGTCATATGCAATCACAGTGTATTGTCTACAACGCTCAATACAACTATTTTTGTGAAGCTCTAAATGCTGTAAGCTACCAAACATCATGAGGATAGAAAAGAACTTCCAGCATCAATGCTCATGAAGCTGCTGTAATTATGCAGCCTATTTCACGTCAACGGTAGCAGACTTTTCCCTTTTCAGGTTTTAAATACTAATAGCCTTATCAGCTTCAATTTCCTCAAGCTAAACACTTAAAAGTGGCACTTCAAAATATTTACTATTCTACTTATGAATTTATGGTTTTTCTGCAATTCATCTAAAGTTATTTCATTCCTCCTCACATAATCAGCAGATTTAATTTGGTGAATCTGCTGAAGACAAAGTAGAACTATTTCACGTCAGACAAGATTTCCTACGTATAATGGATACGATGTCATTTTAAAGAACGTGAAAAATCAGTATGGATTATTTGCAGGGAAAACAAATCCACTGCGGTACAGAGACTGCACAAATCATCTGAATTCCTGTTTCATAACTCCTTAGTTGCACCATTGAAGAATGCATTTTCAATACCTGAAGTAGCAGCGCAAGTATCCACTTCCCTACTAATAATCTGAAACTCTGGTTACCCTCTTCAAAGCAGGCATTGTAACTTAGTCAGAAGCAGCGTAAAACCGCTGTTTTAATTTCTGGTCATAGAAACACTAATGCTTTTTGGCACCTGGGAAAATAAGCACATTCACATTAGCCTCCAGCTTTGGAACCTATATGGATGTGTTCTCCTTAGTTGTGTCCAATTAACCAGCTTTTAAATTCAATGGTAAGAGTCCCACAAAGCCTCCAGAACAGGTCTCAAAAATTGCACCCTGTGTACCTGCAAAGAGCATCTTGTATGCATTAATGAGTTTTGACATCCTGCCAATTACAGGCCTAACAAAACACCTTACTGTATGTATATATACAGACACTAGAATAAGCTTTAGAAATCAATGACTATAAAAAAATAACTTTTCATCTTATTCAAATACAAGCCTCTGACCTGTTTACAATTACTCCTCAAAATGTTGTTCATAAGTTAGTTTCAGTGCAATGACTTAACTTCTAAGTATATAGTTACAAGAAGGCTCATTAAAATGCTAAGAGGTATTCATTTTTATGCAGAAAAAACCCTAGAAAATAAAGCTTTAATTCTGCTGCAACTCATTTTAATTGGTAGAGTATTTGCTATATAGAAGCATTAAGTTTACCATGGATGGTAACTAGATTGGAGTAATTCAAAGCCCCCAAAAATTGTAGTTGATCATTGCCTTGGGTAAACTTATTTTTAAATCAGAGAGCCAAACCAGCCACTTTTTAGTCTTAAACAATATTGAATGGCAATTTCAATTTAGCCTTTTCTTTTTTTTTTTTAACTCTGACATAGACCAATATAAGCACTCTGTGTTAAAACTCAAATCTTAAACAGTAGTACAGCATTGGGAAAGAAAAGCAGCTCAAATACATTTTCCCCAGACTCAGTATTTCCATTGTGTCAAGTCACAATATAAAAACTTTCAAAAAAAAAGTTTCAAAAAGTTTATTCCTCCTCTTGTGTAAGTATAAACAATCTGAAAGTGACCAGCCAATGAAGTGAACTGCAGGTACATGCTTAGTTTTCAGTGGTTACTACACATACCACTCCCTCCGCGATATTACCGCACCATCTAAGTGAGAAACAAAGTCATCATCCTCATAAAATTCACCATGCATAAAACCCATTCCAAATGTTCCACCTTCATGGTAATCCATTGGTCTTTCATAACGGTCCTGGTACCTGTTAGTATTGTCTACATTGTTCAACTCAGGTTTTCCAGAGTCTTCTAAATAATCTTTTGATATTAAGTTCATTGGGTGCTTTGTTTCTTTTTTTATACTGCCAGGGTAAGAACCCATCTCATCTGACTGAAGAACATCTATTTGGGACTCTTTTTGCATATCTGATGGTGGAATGTAGCTCTTAGCAAAGTAGTCACCGCGGAACGTCTTTCTTCTCTTATAGACGACAACTCCAACCAGAGTACCAAGAAGTAACAGTAACAGAACCCCACCCACCACACAACCGACGACGATACCCCAAGTGTCGTCCTGCTTTGTTGGCAAGGTTGATGTTGGGAAATTTATTATTTTAGGTTCTGTTGCTAAACCTGTGGTGCCATCAGTCGAAGGATGCCAGGGAACCGTGGGCAGTCGAGTGGTAGTAGTAGGAGGATCTAATGGAAAGAGCAAAGAAGTAGACAAGACACAGAAAAGGCACAGAATGTCAATGCGAGCTAAATCAGTTAGGGTTTATAAGAAAGCAAAGTTGATGGGTATGTTCTACAAGAATAGTTTTTCATTCTCAAGTTCATGGCACTATAAAAGTCTTAAATTACTCATAAGCTTTGAACTAGCTTCCTTACACACGGTTTTGAGTTAAGCTGCAGCAGGACAAGGTATGGGGAGTGAACAAAATAAAAATAACCTTCAGGTAGACAATTTGCCCTCCTCAAAGTAAGGAGATGGAGTTTTTCCACTCAGATGGAAAAATTATTCATCATTATTTACCTCCAGTTTACCTGTTCATCATTATTTACCTCCTCCAAGGAGGAAAAACCCAAGCAGTCCTCTAACTTTCTATCCAGCCACAAGGAATTCTGGGTCAAATTAATTGATTATGCCACAGAGTCAATTATTCCACATTAAATTCCCCCTTCAGAAATAATTCAGGGCACTGAATATAAGAATGAAAAACTATGAGTTGTGTGCTCAGTCACGTGAACTACTGATTTTTAAGCTATTCTCTCCAAAAACATTTGTTTCATTAATAAAACTTACTCAGCCTCACCTTGGGATTAGTGAAAGAAGCATAGTTAAAAAATGGCATGTATTAATCTCAAAGTAACATTTATGTTGAGCAAGGAGCCTTCAGGTATTTAAAATAATAAAAAATTTAAACATTTGAACCAAAAATTGTTTCTATGCATTCCTTCTATAAGCCATTTGATCCTTCATGCATAAAGAAATTTCCATATTCATTCCTCAAAATAAAATATAAACTAATTTCATGTCAGGTTATGAATGTAAACAAGAGACTGCCAGATACCAAGCTTCTCCAGCATGCAGCCTTTTCCTTTGCTCTTTAGGGCTACTGGAGATGTACGCATCTGTATTGCAGACAAGGTTCCAAGTGATGGGCTGATGACACTGAGATTATACCAGTCAATCACAATATTATATACAACTCCACTTATTTCTATGCCACGGTGAAAAGAAGTTACTTTTTGCCTTGCCCAATGCAAGCCAATTATTTTAATATCAAAACAGCAATTCTAAACATGTTATTACAGCTTGAACCTTTCAGAGAGAATATTACATGGACAGCCAAGTAGCTCATTATATCATGTTATTTAGTTAAATGCCCATAAGCAAGATCCATGAAAGCAGTACTACCACCACATTAGAGGCACCCTAAATTTACCACCACAAAGAGTAAACCAGATAGAACCAGAGCTCTGTCAAGCTTTGACAAATCACAATTAAATAGCCATAAATATGATTTTTAGTCTCACTATTCAGAGACAGACATACAATTTTCTCATACTAGACAAAATTCTCACATTTGTCATGATTACTACACACCTTGCTGCTAAATGCAACATTTTAAGCATGACATAAGTAAAGTTTTACACAGATTTCTGAAGGGCATAATTATATTCTTTAACTATGTAAAAAGTGATGGTTTGTTAGGGAACTATACATAAGTGGAATTAATTTGACAGAAAAAAGGAAACTGAACAAGAAAGATGCACTACTAAAATGAACAGGAGGAATTCAGATCATGATTTTAGTAAAAATTGATTTAAAGTGGGTTTGATAATTCAACCAAGAAGTAGAGATTAAAGAATCCAAATTTACCAGGGTTCTATGCCCCACACATTCTAGGTCATGAAGTTCAAATCCCTCTTCCTTGAAAAGGTATTTGCTTTAGACAAAGGTTTGCAATCTTAAAACACAATTTCAAACAGTACCAGCAAAATCCTTCCAGACTATATATACTTGTTTGGCTTTAATTAACTAGCTTTGTAATTTTTTTGCCTCTGATACTGAGGTCTTAAGTCCTATCTCTCCACACCCACAAGTATGGAGTATTTGCATCCTGGCAAATCTAACCATTGCATATGTGAAATAAGCACAGTGGCAATTACAATCTTATTAATATATCAGAAATTCAATGTTTTACAAAGAGTCTTTCCTTCAAAACTTCCCATTCATCCACCAGTTGTCAGATTGTCCAACTGCATTACCAACAAGCCCTAATTAACACATTAAATCAATTGCAAACACAAGAAAAATTAAGCATTTTTATATGTATTCCTGCAATACATAACCATGATACCTCTAAGGTTTATTTATTTATTTTGGTACCTTTTATTGTTGAAGAATGACAAAATTAAAATGGTCCCTTCTTGTTTATAAGGCCAATTACAACTAAGATTATGTGAGCTCACTTCTGATGTCACCCAGAGCTTTCTAAATGTAAAACTTTTTTATTTTTTTTAATTCCTGTACCAAGCAAGTTTCCCAAATAGAGAACAACTTTAAGATGAGGAATGGCAAAGTTTTACATCTACCTCATAATATTTTGCTTGCAAATCACATCTCAAATGCCATCACCAAATCAAGAAAACATCACTCTTATGTGTGGCTAGAAAAGACAATATTATTTCATTTCAGCAAGTTCTTTAACTATAATATTTCACATAATCACTTACACATGTTTGAGTTCTTAATGCTTTCCACAAAACATTGAGAGCACCATTTAAATTTTGTTTCATATGGCACTACTCAAAAGCAACAATTTCCTGCTGATGACTTCCTTTAACCTTTTACTTCAGACCCAATGTTTAACAGCTCTTGTCTCTTTCACTGATGTAGGCTTCTGTTGTTTCACAAAGCATAATAACATATTAAAATATCCATGCACGTGAGGGAGCTGAAAGTAGCAGAAATTCTGGAAAATATTTGGGTTTAGTTTAAATGCATTCTGATCTCAGTTTTTGTCTCTTACTATGTTCTGGGCCCTGTTCAAATCCTTATTACATGCACCCTGTAATAATGATGAGGACAAGCAAAGATCCCAACAAAATTTCTTCTACTTGTACATAGCCACCACCCCCATTAAAATAAGAGACATAATTGAAGAAAGCAAACCCCAATTTCCTGGTATGAGCATAGCAAGTCAATTGGCTCCTTCAATACACAAAGAAGGCAAGTTTTCCTAGTTGGTTTCAAAGCCTTTGACACAGTCTTCTGCCAATAAAAGCAAGACTTGCTCTTGACATCAAATGAAGCTCTGATACCACCTCAAAATAAAGGACCGTGGTCCCTGGGCACTGAATAGTTTTCTAACTTGATTATTTTCCAGATGTTTCCCATCAAAGTCAGTACCAACTTTCAACAGGGTCAGCTTGGTAGTTTTATTTTCCTCTTGAATGACTATTCTTGATATAGTTTTCTCAGCTCTTACAATACCAACAACTTATCTTGGCCAGGGGGGTTTCTATCTGTAAGTTTAGTACAGGCATCGAACCAACACGACACGTTTTGCATCCCAAACACTACATCTCCCCACCTCTTCAATCCTCCTGCAGTAACAAAACACATCCTTCAAATGTCTGGGACTCACCTCTGCTTCTGCTGCCAATTCAAAGCCAACAATAAGCCAAGTGTCAGAGAGATGAAAGTGGAAAGAGATGGGTGAATCATCCCTAAAAACCAGACTACTATCTTTACAGTCTTAAGTTTAAGTCCTGTCTAGGTATTATCAGCTAATCATTGTAAAAGAGAGAGAACACCATATTCTTAAACCATAAACCATTTTGGATTTAGCCCACTATGAAGTATTTGAGAGGTAAAGTGACCAGCTCTACAACAGGTAAAATAATTCAATCCTTGTGTTAAAATTTGTCATTTAAGCATTACAGAAACAAAGTTTTGGAAGGAAAGGTACCTTGCAGAGTTTTTGTGTGTCAATATGGACAGGCAAAGTCTGTCTGGTTCCAAAAGCCACAACAGAATGGCCAAAAATAGTTCTCCTTAGTTGGAAAAAAATGATCCCACATCATTCAACATGCAAATGTCCCCTTTTTTTGCCTCTTACAAGACAAGGACCTGCTATCAATTCCTTCTAATCCAAAAGAGAGCTGGCTTTGCACAAATTACAAGATCTCTCTCTGCACGTGTCATTTTACTGAGTGGCAAGTATCTGCCTGTGTATGTTTCACTTGTATGTTTGTACAGATACATACATACTACTGTGTCTTAACTTGCTGTTCTTGCTAAGTTATCCCTAGATGTTAAGTACTTAAAAATTAATTAACACTGTGCTGCTGGATCTTAAAAATTGGCTCTTTCTTTCAACTGCTGAAAGCTTATATAGCAAACTCGTTTATGACAGCAGGGAAAGTCAGCTTTCCATGGAAGAAGACTCTGAATGTATGAGAGAAAGTGTTTTGGAAATGTATCATTCTTTCTTTCTCCAGCCATTGCTACTCTGATGTCAAGTAATAGGTGAGGACACTGCATAAGCCTCTCCCCACAATGTCTTGCCTACACAGGTTCCACACTGGAGTGCAACATTTTCCTAGGATTATTTTCAGTGTGTGCCCCCCCACCTCTATTTTGGCAGCATAATACTAAGATGGTACCAACAATTTCTCCCATCAATCATCCACTTTCAAAGTTCAGTGTGCTTTTGTGGTTTCTAACTGGGAATTTCATGCACCAAATAGAAGATTTTGGGGGGTTTTTTTGGGACACAAGAGAAACTTATTATTAACATAACTTCCAGCACGGAAGAATATTCAGGAAGACCACTGAAAATTCAAAGCCTGCTAGACCAGGGAGCAAAAGCCCTTTGCTAAAGAGCAGTTTGTCAACATCCCTTCCAACATGTAATTTAGAAAATAAAAGAGTGCCTGTATTCACAAGGCACTCTCAGAACAGAGGTTTATATATGAAGCAGCAAAACCTAAAACCAAGAATCAGCCTCTGCTGATCCTCACAATGTCCACTCCACAAGAAGGTGACCCTGTACTTAGAATCAACACCTTCCTAGGACTGCTGCCTAACAAAGGCTGGCTTTACTTTTAACAAAAGTAATCTCCTCCAAAGGCTGTCATGACAGAGGAAGTATGTTCCTACCTTAAGGTCACCTCTCCCTTGCAAGGGGAGAAAGGGAAAGCCTCAGTAAACAGCACAAAGGTGAAGGAACACAGAGCCAAGAAAACAAAGTTCAATTCCTTGTGTAAGAAAACTGAGTAAATCAATATTGTATGAGGAAGTGCTTTATGTATCAAGCTGACAGCTTGTTTTGGAAAACTGTTACTTCAATGCTTGAACTCCATGAGGATCATGACTTGCTTTTGCTGGACGGCTATGGAAGAAGTTTAACTTTATGTCATCAAATTAATAAAAATAGCAAAGATAGCTGTGCCTTTAGAATAAATAGAATAAAAAAATAATAAGAATAAAAAGAAGTATAAGGCTTCAAACATCATTTGAGTATTTTTCTATTCCTATAAAGATGCAGAATCTCCTGAAACTGAAAGCTGAATTTACCATTTAGTTCCTGTCAACTACTCCTCTTTAATTTCTGTATTTCACTTCAAGAATATTAAAAATGTTTAGGAGCGCTTATTAAAAATATAGCTTTGACTTTTTAAACAATGAATATCAGGACTGAAACAAATTTTTTGCTCAACTTACATTCCAAACCTACAACACATTTCAACTTAATAGGTATTTTTTTCTAGCAGTTAAAAATCTTAACAACTATGAGCATGGTGACTGTTCAGCAGCATTAACTTCAGAAGTCCTTTTTGACAGCTTCATTATTAAAACCTGAAACACGGTGTGATCACACAGTTTTGTCCATTAACTTCCAAGTTTCACTTCACATTTTATGCCAAGTTTTATACACTAAGAGCAAAGATAGACAAGCTAATTGATTATTTCAGCTTACTGCTCTACAGTACATCACTGCCATGTTTACCATTAATAGATACCTGGTGAGTTATGTCAAATATTAAAGGTGCTAGGTGGATTGATTATTAGTCACTTGCCCATCCTGCATAATTTAAGGGGATTTCAGTTATTTAAGAATAACTTTTCAGAGTGATTGGTTCTTTAAGAGTTCCAATAAAATGTGCTTAGTATTTGTTTCTGAAAACAATACAGGTATTACATTAATAATTGCTTCACCTCTCCCATTTTTATCAAGTCTCCTATATACGAAAAGTTTATACACAGTGCTTTTAATCATTTTGTCAGCATGATCAACATAACACTTTAAAAGACTGAATTTTACTGTCAGCTAATCTTAATCTTTATTGTTACTGGTGTGCCTAACTGGCAGAACCACCCACCCGGTGTGATTCTGCACTAAGTGAGGCTCACTTTTGTCCCCTCCCTGAAAACAGCCAAGGTTCGCTAATTGCAGTTAAATTGCCACAGTACAACAAAGCTGCTGAGCACAGCTGAAAAGCAACACATGTAAACAGTGCCCATCAGTTCACAGCAAAGGCCAACTGCTGCAGCTTAACTATCTCTGCACTGAGCTGTTTTAAACTCTGTAACATTTGCATTAGGCCAGAATGTAAACCATCACCACTGCCCAACTAGCCTGTATGCCTAACCTGCTTTTCAAAGACTTGATTCATTTTAGGAAATATTATCTATGATTTCCTGGTTGGCCTGTTTGAGTCTGTTAGTTGAAAACACAATCTGAATGACAGCCTTTCATTTTCATGCATGACAGCCATGGTAAAAAGTATGAGGTCTATTTACAGCACATGATATTCACAGAACTGGCAACTTTAACAGTGGACTTGAAGAAACTCCTCACTCCTTAGAGTTAGACTAGGGCTTAGAACAGAGCTATAAACTGCATTGCTATTTTTTGAGCAAATGTATTTTTAAGTTATATTCTAGTAATACATTTCACCCTATTTAATGATACTATTCTAATTTTTTGAATTGATATTTCTTCCAATGTGCCAGTTTTTGTAATTGTTTTGAGATGGCTATGCAGCCATGAAGTCTTCTCCTTAGAAGCAGCATTAGAACCAAAACATCTAAAAGTAACTCTCGCAGAAATAAACTTCATAACAATTGGCAGCACTTGAAATCTTTTAAATTATATAAAATTCTAGCTATTAAGTCGTTTACAAGTAATTTAACTGTCTCAAACTATTTATAAGTTTCCAGTTAACTAGCTCATTGACTAGACAGTTAATTAGAACTTACTAGCTTTCCACAGCGGCCTACAATGTAGTTATATCATTGACTGCAACATTATCATTCATTATAAAGACGCAGACAACTGTCAAAAGTGTACTCTGACTGATGTGGTTTCAAACATCTTGTACTTAAAGCTTTAAACTCTCATTCTCATTTTAACTCTTAAGTGTTCATATGGAGTTTTAACAAAGAAATCATCTATGTTTGTATCCATCATCTCTGTATCCTCTAACAGGCCAACAGGTACTCTGACACTTAATTTTCTTAATGAAATAACTAATGTCAAGAACTTAATGAAAAGTAGCAATACAATAGAAGGAAGGTGTAATTTTCATGTCTATTATCTTCCTTAAAAAATCCTGTAATACTAGCACTTATTGATCAAGCTAGAGATTAAACTAATTTACTTAATCCTTATGGAAATCTGAACAGCTTTTCCACACTTGTACAGAAGTATTCACACTTACTGTAAGTCATGCTGCTCTTTCACAAAAAAGGTGTCACAGTAAAACCTTAATTACAGTGTGTTAACGATATAAGGATGCGTGCTCCAACAGCAACAGTGCTACACTGACACACAAATTTGCTACATGGTACTAAGTAGATCAGCAAGAGTTCTGGATGAGGTGTTTAATTTGATGATTACTGGGTATCTGGCACCCCGAGAAAATGAAACAAGTAATTGGTGTAAAGCACACACATTCAGAACATAACCCTAACATCCTTGAAATAAAGCATCTTTAGCTTTTCTAAATGTAGTTGTTTCGCTTTCACCAACACCTGTTTTCTCAACTTATTACAGACAAGGTAGTTTATTGCAGTCAACATGTCTTGTCAAACACAGGTTAACACTACAAAAAACATTTGTTTAACTACTAAGAGAAAATAATCATCTCAGAAGCACCTTAACCATAACAATTTCCACTATATGTTGCTATTCAAGAGTCAGTTTAATCTCAAATTGTGCTGTAGCTTTTAAATCCACACTTTCAACAGCTTTTCACACAAAAAGCATATATACTTCATATATTTCATGCAGCAACTGGCTCTTCAGTTTGCTAATTCAGTCACTGACAAAGAAAAAGTTCCAAGTTAACATACTGTCTTTGCTAAGAAGTAAGACTTACCTAATATGTAGATAGTCTTCTGATCACTTCTCTGACCAAGGGCATTAGTCACCTTACAGACGTAAGTCCCAGTGTAGTTATAAGTCAAAGGGCTGCTGAACTGCAGAGTATTGTTAACAGCCAACAATCCTTCAGGCCATTGTCCATCTAACCTAAAGGAACAGTTATATTTCAAATGTATATATTTACATACATACACAAGTTTAAACAGAAGTAGTTTAAAATAATATTGTCGATAATCTATAGAATGAATTTTTCACTGTGCTCTGACACTTACAGTGGGCTTTCCTTCGATATTCTCAGTGTACACCAGAAGGTTTATTTAGTATTTAATTTCTGGCCCAAATCCTTTAAATGTCAGATCTGCTGGGACTACCAAGCTCTCTAAAGTCAACACTACTACAGCTTAGGAAATAGCATCTCAAAAGAACTTGGAGAAACAAGACAACCTAAGGTCTGAAAACTAACAATCTAACTAAGAAGCACTTCTGCTGTCAGGATTAGGTGCCTGTTCATCTGCACCCGGTATATATTTCTGTTCATACATGCTTAATTTAGAGGAAATTTTGACTAGAATTTCTGAGCAAGAATTCAAGCAGTTTCTCCTCTCCTGAGCTGCCTTTTATCATCTCCCATCAGTTTTCTGTCTAAATTACAGCACTGAAATGGAATGTGGTACTTGGTGATACACTTGGGTAAACAACAGGTTAAAAAAATTATTTTTTATCACCTGGCTTTTCTAAGTCTATCATTTCCCTGTACAATTCTGCCTGAGACTGCAGTAACAACTGTGTAAACA
The DNA here is from genome assembly GCA_008694505.1 of Cyanoderma ruficeps. Lineage (NCBI taxonomy): Eukaryota > Metazoa > Chordata > Aves > Passeriformes > Timaliidae > Cyanoderma > Cyanoderma ruficeps. Next base: position 11,299,141 of record VZDJ01000090.1, on the reverse strand, counting down.
CAAGAGAAAAAGGGGAAAGGGCAAAGGCCCTGGATCTATTCTAACAGAGCTCCCAACTGCCCATTAAACACCTGTGCCATTTCATGCCATTTAAACCCATTTTGATTTATCTAAGTACATATTAAAAGCTAACCAGGCCTAAATCAATATTCAAACTAAATCACTAGATGACAGTATCTTGAAAGCATTTAGCAAGCATGATTTTTTAAGTAGTGCTGAATAAAAAGGCACCCATCACTTTAAAACAGGAACTCAAAGGAAAAGAAATAAACATTTCACAGTTAACATCAACACAATCCTCAAAAAATGTGGTTCAAAACAACAATCCTACTCCTTTGCTGTGACTATTGCCCAGAATTGCTTCAGCCACATAAAGTCATCAGGCAAATACTTCATAATTCATAGTACCAGAAGTATTTATTTCAAGAAACATTATAAAACAGTAAATTGGTTTGAAAGCTCAATACTAATAAAATTATCAAACACGCAACATTTAAAATAGTACTAACCATGAAAATATCACTATCTCAGTAAATACAATGTCATCTTGGAATTCAAGGGATACAGTTGGTTGGAAAGGCAGCTCTACAACCTATTGTAATCTGACACCGGCAAGCAGCACACAGTTCAACACAGTACTCCTCATTTCTCCAAGCTCAACTACCCTTCTTTTACACAGATTCCCCTCCCCTACATGAAGTCTCTCATTCACCAGTACTACAGCTTTTTGCATGGGTTTTGCTGTTGCTCAGAAAGGCACACAAGATTTAGTCCAGAAAATTTAGATTTCCTGTCTAAGTTTGTTCCATTTTAAGTTTAGGAAATCTAACAGGGATCCCTGAAGCTTGGATGACTTTAAATGTATTTAAATAGGTTTATTTCTTCTAGAATTGTGAACAGTGGTAGTATTCATTAGTTCTTACGTATGTTTCAAATTCAAATGAGAACTGAGAACCCAGTGCATCTGAAGAAACAAATGGTACGGCTGTTAGGCGCTTTTTTAAAAATAGGAAATTTTTGTGCAGGAATTTCTCATCACAGTGATTTTGAGCTAAGCCTGGGATGGCAATAGCAGTCCACAGATTCATGAAGCGTGGATGCTATGTAAGCTTTTAAATTTTTCCATTAGACGCATATGCAAAAAACAGCTGGATCCTAACTAGATTTATTAGTCTTTATATTGTCTGCATTTATTGGTACGTGCTGCAACAGACAGAGCTTAGTCTATGAGTAATTAAAGAGACTTTACCCTGAGAGTAAAGACAAACTGTTCAGGCACACAAATTTACAAGCTATCCACTCACCTGTATTCATACAAACGCACATCTTGTATTCTCCTTTTAAAAAGCTGGATAAAACCATTCCGACCAATGGAAGTCATATACTCTTTGTTTTCAAAACATGCATTTACTGTAAGCAAAGTGATTATACCACTTGAATCATGTGGCAAGCCCCTTTTCATAAATATTTACCTGGTCCACATAAATTCCATAGGTAATGGATTTGCATCAGCATTACATTTGAGCTGAACATTTCCTCTTCCGATGAACCAGTTGCCATCATAGCCAGTTACCGAAACTTCTGGGGCATCTGACAAAAAAAAGATTTCATCTATGAACAATCACAATTTTTTACATGAAAAGCAAATTGTAAGATCAATAGAACAGAAGGGCACTTTTTATTCTGCTTTTTCTTTAGGGGAATGCGTGCTTTAGTCGTTAGTTCCCTTTTTGTTTTAATTTAAAGACCACCACCAAAATATACAAATAACATGATACAGTTCCAAGCTACAACACTAACATGCAGCAGTGAAAAAATTGTTTTAATTGGTGCGACTTTCCCAGTGATTTCAGCGACCACACAGCACCTTGAGGAAGTGAGAGGACTTCAGAAAAAAAAAATCAGTTTCTTGTTTTTGGGAAGTGAGGAATGGTAACTTAGAACTACTTCTCACTAAAAAGATACAGCAAAGGATCAGAAACACCTTGGGAGTAACCAGGTAATCAGGAAATCACCAAAATATTCACATATGCCAGCTGTAAAAATTAAATTATCCATTGGCCTCAAAATGTAGAATTATGTTACAGCTCCAAAGAGCCAGGAGGTGATTTTAGAGAGGCCTCAGAAAAATATTCAAAAGCCAAGGACAGACAAACCACTGTGATTTGGAATAAGCTCTGGAACTCAGATGGAGAAGCAGTTGCAAAAGCTAATAAGTGTCAGGGAAGACTGAAGAGCACACACTGCTTCTCACTTGCTGCTGTGTAACTCACTATACAACTTTGTTAGAAATTCTGAAACATGCGTTAACACTAATCTCAGATGAAAATATTAAGACCAACTTGCATCCTCACTTAATTTTCAATAAGAAACAATTCTTTTATTCACTGAGAAAATACAAATCCTCTTTAGTTTTATTTCTGTATCAATGGCCCTCCAATCTAGAACTCATTTCAAGATCAATAAAATAAAGCAGTGCTAATCCCAATTTTATGCCAAAATAAGTGATTCTTTACCAAACAGAACAAAACTAAGCCAAAATCAAATTCTAGTCAAATCAAAACAGCCAAGTCTACTTCTTCCAGCCACTACATTTGTTCCACTTTAACTGACAGACTTCTGTGATTTAGGAACTTTAAAGCAGCACACAGCCAAGACAGGACACCAAAGGAACAACATGAAAATAGTTGGTTTAGCTCATATATGCACTGTCTAACAAGAAGGGACCACACGCCTAAGGCATATTTGTCTCAACTAGTTTTAACTAAGCAACATTGTAAGCCATCTTGCTTTGTATTCATGTCCTTTAAAAGCCATACATGTTTTAAAGAAGCCCAGTACAGGTTTGAATTATATGAGCAATCTGAAGCTGAATAACAAATGCTAGGCATGTCTGTACTATGTTCTTGATTCTTTACGCTAGTTAGAGTAGACAAAGCTTGGTGACTAATCTGAAAATAACTTATTGACCAACACAAGACCTATTTCCAACTTAGCATATCAAACCTGAATCTTCATTAGCATTCTTTTTTAATACTGCGGAAATTGTAAGACATCATAAGCAGCTTATGGATTCACCTTCATGTTTACCCATGACTCAATATCCAAAACAGTAGAAATGTAACAGTATTCTAGCTTCGTGACTTTATTTTCAATACAGAGATCCTAGGCTCCTGCCTGACCTGCCTCTTATCACAGCTTTTCTATACAGTTTCCATTTCTTTTATTTTCCTGAAGCAGAAAGTGCTCATCTCCTTCCTGTGGAAGGTATACACCGATTAAGGGGGAGGTTGCAAGATACATACCAGGAGTAATTACCTCACAGAATACTTACACTGTATGTCCAACACGTAAGGGTATCGTATCTCCTTGTCAAAGGCAGGGTGCCTCACAATGCAAGTTATGTGTCTTCCTCTTGCAAACCGTGTAGGGACAATCACATAGTGGCTTACAACTGTCACTGTTTCATTTGGAAACAGAGTAGAGGTGGATTCCATTTCACCAAGGCCGCCTTCCCAGTCAATCTGTGCAGCAGGTTTTCCAGTGGCTGCTGTACATGTGGCTGCTATTGTCCTATTTGCACCATCTATTAGAGGGTTTGGTCCTTTTGTTAAGCTCACAACAGGTTCAACTAAGGAGGGAGAAAAAAAGGAGATTTAAACAAGAACTCCACATCTTTGAAAGCATCACTAGTTAAAAGTTAGACAAGATCTAATCCATTTCCAAATGCTCATGTTAATCAGACATTATAGATAGAAGACCACACATATCTCAAGAGATAACAGCTCTATAAGGCTTTGGCCTGCTAACACTATCCCCCTTTGTCCACTCATTCAAGTGCAGTGTTGTTCATTCACTACATTTAATGCACTGACAAGGAATTCCAGAATGGTTAGGTCCAAAATGCCAATTGCAGTGCTCCAGTTGCAGTGTCTGACAACAGAGCTTAAGGTATGAGGTTGAAACTACACTGCATTTTTTTTCAAAAAGCTTAGATTCCGCTGCATTTTTAAGCATTCAAGAATTAATCTATATTGTCAGCTTGTGTCACTTGAAAGTGACTTCAGTGTTCTAACACCCAACATTAAGAGTTTAAGATTTTCTTGATCACTATGATACAAATGACTTCCATGCTGCATCTTTATTATATATACATACCACACATTGAATAAAAAATCTACTAGGCATATGTAATTGTATAAAAAATGTAGCTAAGTTTTTGATATACAGAATAGTCTATATATATAAATAAAATTTCAATAACAAAATAAAATTAAAATAAAATTCATTGTTTTATACATAAATAAAATTTTGCCTATATATACACATTCTTGTGTATGAATCCATATAAATAATGGAACTCAATACTAAGTCTAAGACTAAAGAAATCTGCATGTGGAAGGATGTGACCTCTTTGTAAAGTCACTGCTCACCCCAAAACTTTAAAACACACTTCTTTCTAAAAGGAAGTTGAGTTCCTCTTGTACAAGTCTATTGATGAGGACCAGGGACTAAAAAACTTTCAAAAGTTTTTCTTCTGGTTTAGCAAATCTGTTTCGGTCCTGTACAAGCCACCCAACAGTTGCAGCCCAAGTCAGAAAAACTACCTGGTGCTTCAGATACAAACCATGGCTGGGCTGTTTTACTGTCTCCAGTTCTGTAAGGGACAGCCTTGCAGGAGAGTACCAGCCTATTCCACAATCCTGGTCTCTGGCTCTAATCTGGCTACTGGAGTCCTCTGGAGGAAGGTCATTGCTACTCACCATAACGCTTCAGAATCCACCTCAGTGGATGAGCCCTCACTAATCATAAAGCAGAGACAAGTCTTGCAACTTCTGTGCCTTTCAGTATCAGAAGGAGAAAAGTTAGTTCATGGAATTTCTTTCCAATAAATTGAAGCTGACCCACAGACACATTTTGTAACAGAATAGAGCAAAGTTCACTGTACCTGGCAAGTTCTCCAACTACCTACACCTTCCAAAGACAACTGGGTAACAAATATTTTCAGCTTCAGCCCAGTCAGTGCCAGGATCAGTTTTTGACTGTTTTCTGCTCAGTCTAACTGTTCAACTGAGCAAGTTGGTTTATTATTTGCTCAATTACACTAAAGGAAAAGGCAACTATTGAATGGATAACCTTATAAAAATGTGTGTTTTCTGTTCTGGACTTAGAAATGCTTGAAGAATATAAATTGTTATAAAACTGAAGATTGTTTGGGCAGATACTGAGAGCAATTTATTTTCTACTTTGTTTCTCTGAATGCCTACCCTCTGAGATTTGTAACCTACCAAAAAAAAGCCAATAGCATTTTTTTTCTGCCAAGATGCACACTCACTCTTCTAGATCTGAAGCATTTTTAATACAGCTTCTTTCAAAATCTGATTCCCTCTCTCCAACGCCAGCAACAGCTAGAGCTTTCTGCAGTAAGCTTGGATATCTGAACTGATGTACATATGAAGCATTGTCCCATCTGCACAAAAAGCCTTTAAAACCTAGTATGGAGAACTTGACATTTCATAGCTTTGTTATTTGACAATTTGGTTTTCCTGATTTAACATGAACATTACTGCCTTGTCCTACCCAAATTACTGGTAGAGACTACTTCAATAGCTTTGTAGTATTACTAAAATGCAGACATGAACACCCAAATTTATATTTAGAATTGTACATGGATGAAAATTCAAATTTTTGCTGTATTCTTCCCTCCCCAAGAGCTCCATAACAGTAAAATCAATTAAATTAGCATCTATCATTAGCATTTCATGCCAAAACTGTAGACTCCAATAGTTTCACCTGGAAATAAAAGCTTGATATGTTCTGATATGTTCTATTCCTTTGATTTTTCTTAAAAAAAAAAAAGTATGCAACTGTGTAATTTTTCCTCCATCTCTTTGTGAAGGGATACATAAAATAAACAAGAACTCTTAATTAAGTTGGAGATGTCCAGACCCAAAGCAGACTACTCAGTCCTGTACTTTTAGAAAAAGAAATCTTCAAGTAGCCAGAAAGCACAATAGACTAATTTAAGAAACCTACTTTCTCAAATGATACCAGAGATTTTTAGTTTGAGTTCATTGTGTAATACCTGGTTTTACACTTGTCAACTAGACATAGAGGTGAACTTATTCAAAACTACTCAGTGCCATAAAATACACTTATTCCCAGTCCTATGTGTTTCCATGCTTTACTTTTTTTTTAAACATCACAAATGTTTAGGCTTCTACGTCACATCTTCCCATAAATTGTGATTCTTGTACTACATTCCAACTGCAAGAAAACTAAATAGCCACATACTGAAAAATGGAAAGCAACTGCTGTTAGGATACTTATTTCTTCTACAGTTTATCATTCAGGACTACTTTGTCTCAGCAACTGAAACAAAACCAGCAGAAGCCCAGCCCAACTTATTCTATGGCCTTTCTAGATGTTTCACTCAGGGATTAAGAAATATCTGGTGAATGAATCCATAATTACAGGGGGACATTGGCATCTCATCTCTCACAGTGCAAAACAGTTTTACCATTTTCAGTTTGGAAAAGAGAACACCCAAAGTACGGGCTTTGGAATTCTTTTTTTCCTGTGATAAATTTTTGTTTTTTGAAAGTGTCATTTCTACATGCAGTCCTCTTATCCCAGGACCATTCAGTGCACCACATGAATGTGATTTTTACTGACTTTCTCTGCTCACAGTGGTGGTGAAGGACACAAGAGGCAGCTGGGAGAGCGTTAGAGAAGCTGCTGCACCCACTCAGTAGAAACGTTATGCTCGATTTAGGCCAAATGAAATAGGTGGTGAGGATAATGCTTTGTGTGGAAAAGGAAGCCACCAGTCCCCTAAGATTCAAAAGCAGGACCAACTTCCACAGTGTAAAAGTTCCATCTAAAGCAACATTATGGCATGAATTATACTTGAATATTAAAGACAGGTTGGCTGAAGAATGGAAGCTAGATGAGCAGTTGTTCAAAAGGTCTCACCTAACTTGCACAATCTGTGCTTGCCCTTTTATTGACTGATGACCAGCACCTAATTTAACACAGATTATTCCACCTTCACCTTACATTCAACACAGACATATCAGAAATCTCTGGCTGCTCAAGTCCTTATACTTCTTTACTGAGAAAGAACATAATACAGCATCCAGACAGGAGCCTTAAATCCTACTGCATTAAGTTTTGAGGCCAAAAAGCTGCTTCTTGGTTTTCATGTATTTCATAAACCTTTTTCAATTGCTTCTGTTAGTTTCATAACTATTTTTCTGCACACACTGGGCACAGGAGGTCTGGATGAAGTTGGCATGATTACAACACAAACAGGATTATTTCCTCCTGACATTAAATTCACTAATTCCTTGGCAATAGTATGACACTGGGAATTATCATCTCTTTCATCACAACTGACATGTACTTGATTAATTTCTTTCCAAAACAGTATTTCAAGTTTTAATTTTCTCTCACCTCAAAACCAGAAGCTTTATCTTTCTGTGTACTTTATCCTCTTTGTTAATTAATACTTAATTATGAACTTATTAAAGTTTTCTTGTTTTAGAAGTTTGTGGGGGGTGGGTTGCTTGTTTGATTAAAGGCCGGTCAGTTCACTAATTTGCCATCTACTTGATACTTTTTCTTGGCTCAGAGTATTCTGTAGTACTTAAGAAGAACATGTACATCTCATCAACGTGCACTTCTCAACTACCATTATTTCATCAGAATTGTCTGAGAGGATCCAGTGTCTATACTGCCTGACATACATCATCTTTTAATTCCTAATTGGAAGACTTTCTGCATTAGAATGTCTGGGATCTAATTCATGGTCACAGACCTACACCTTTGACACTCATCTGTACAACTCATTCCTCATTTGTAGCATTGGCAAGAGCTAGGCTGCAGAGGAACAAGACCTCCTTTATCAATACCCATCTTGAGAAATCCAATTTGGCAAGACAGAGTCAAACCAAAGCAAGTATTTTAAATAGTCATGGACAGCACTCAAGTTACTTACATAAAAATTACATCAGCTCTGCAAGCTACCCTGTGGCAAGCCATTTCTTCTGCCCTGAGACACCAGTTTGCCTCATTTGGTCAGCATATTGGGATTTTGGGGAAACCAACAGCTTGACACAAAAATTATTTGCCACTTTTTGCACAAGGTAAGTTTGACAAACCAAAGTTTTAGGAAAGTTCAATTTATCTGTTTGATCCTAAAAGCATTTTCATATTTCCACTGTCTTAACCTCTTCTTTTACAGTTCATTTCCTTAAGATAACATGAAGCATAAAGAAAGCAAACTGGGAGTGGGCAAAGTCATCAAACATGGCTAGTCTGTTAAACTTCAGGCGCATAAGAGTTTTTAAATATGGTCTTAAGTGGTCGGTGCACTGTGGCAAAACACAGGGCATTTTATCTGGTAGTTTTTTCTTTTTTTCCAGTTGTCTTCAGTGTCTCCACTTTACAGTGTACAAGCATCTAGTACATGACTAAGCATGTCCACTACACATGGGGAGGAAACTAATTCTTTGCTTAATAAGAACAGGCAGGGACTGGGAAAAAAGACAATCCTGCTTCCACTGGAAACAGCCTTAGCCTTAGGACTGGAACTTTTTTCCTTACTCAAGGGAGAGTTTTTTAGACCAGTGGGAGAATGCAGTCAATGCATGACTGAAGATAATTTTAAGTTACATCAAGATTTAAATTACAGCTATTGCATGTCTTAAGATTCTGATGAGCTTGGAATTGCTGACTTCAGGCCAGCAAAGTTCACACGTTACTAATTTACAAGCATATCCTGAAAATCATTACTTCCCCAGTATTTTGCCTGTTTAAGCCTACATGTCAATGTAGCAAAAACTTTCTAGAAGGACAGAAAACACACTGCTAAGGCCAAAGAACTCAGTCCAACAGAGGGTTGGCTACCTAGTGGAACATGTAAGTGAAGCTGCTGGTAACTAGGATGGAAAAGCATCTTTGCAAATAACAGCTTGGTTTTGCCATTTAGAGGTTGATACCAAGTCCTGAGAGACCCACAGCAATTGGCAACCATCTACACCAATGATGAAAAAAGCTACGATCAGAACCACTGTATGCCTGACTAATACTTCTTTGCCTGTTTCAAGTGCAATTCTTCGTTAACGTATATCTAATGAAACAATTTGTGGTCCTTCTACTCTTTCAAATGTAGAATAATAAGCACAGGGGACATACATGTGCTTTCAAGTTCCTCCAGAAACCTGATATTATGAGTGCAGAATGGACACAATTATTAATGCTACCTGAAAAAAAAACAACCCAATCTTAGAAAGAGGAATTGATTGGAAAAGGTGAGGGGAGGTAGGAAGAACTTCCCACTGCTTACTGGTAAAGCACAACAGCTGAATCCTGAAGTCAGAAGACTGCTACAATAACCACAGACATAACCACTTGCAGTACAGATGGAAGTCAGGTGAAAAAGAGGGCCAGAAGATCACAATGCTTTGTGCATCTCACAGAATTTTGGTCAAATTACTGGTTTCAAATTGGATTAAGCCAGTTGCTTTGATGCATTTATTTTGCCCCCGCCTTGTGGTGAAAACCAGTGTACACACTGTGCTACAGCCATCTGATTTATCCCATTGAGTATTCTACCATTATGAAAAGCTGGTATCAAAGACCAAGATGATCCCTAAAAAGCACATCTGCTTACAGAAATAGTCATTGACAACCACCTCAGCTACAGAAAATATCATTTGACTCCTGGCAGGAGATACAGAAGTACCTTACACTAGCACAAGAGGAATACTATTGTAAGGAGAAGGCAAGTTAATAACAGGCTTCCAAGTTTCAGGGTAGTCATTTTACCTTACCCTGCAGTAACACTGAGTTACTTGCACTTCAGCACTAATTCCTTATGACAGCAATACTCAGCCCTCAACAAGAGGGACAAAATTAGTGTAAACAACCCCCAAAGTCTATAAAAGCTTCACATTATGACTATCCACAAACAGTCAAGAGCTTAAATTGACTCTTTCTTCCCCCAACTATCAGCAGTCATCTATATAGTTTTGCTTTACATTTACACTGTGCAAAGAACAGTTTGCATCACCAGACCCATGCAGTTATATTATATTATCATGTTAGCAACACATTTATAAAATCATAGAATGGTGTTGGAAGGGACTCTTTGAAGGTCATCCAGTCCAATCTCCTTGCAATAAGCAGGGACATCTTCAGCTAGACCAGGCTGCTCAGAGTTTGTTGAATGTTTCCAGGCGTGGGGCATTGACCCTCAAGGAGAACTCTCTAACCTCATTACAGATGATGGACTATTTCACTGAGAAACCAGTTATCAACAGGGTTTAGAAATACCTGCTTTTCCTGAAGACCAGTGACTACTCAGTACTAACCAAGGGAATTTAGCCAAGGCAGTAGCTAAAGCCAAGTTCAGCAGCTTCCCAGCACATACACACAAGTCCCTGGTATCAGCATTGTCTGTCAAAGCTCTAAAACGCTGTGCTAATACAAACTGAATGTTTATTTTAGCATAATGCCTAAATAGGAAGTGGTTATTTATTTTTAACTAGACAGTCAAATAAGTTGTGAAATGTACATTGTGAAATATATTTCAGAATGTACAGGATACACATATTCTGTAATGCAATTTAAGCAAAGAAAAACACAATTTAATTCAGGAATCAGAAGCAAGACCCGAAAGAATTCTCTATGACATCAGTAAAAATAGCACACCTGTAATGAAAGACCAGCAAACATATTTTGCATTTCCTTTGGGTTAAATGGTAAAACACAACTTACTAGTAAGTTTGCAGGATTTTCCTTTCAAAAAGAAGCTGACTTACCTAATACTGTTACAGTGGTGGATGACTGTGTATTTCCAAGTGGGAATGTAACTGCCTTGCAAACATATTCTCCTGCATCAGAAAAGCTTACATTTTTTAAGATGATTGTTGCATCAGTAAGTGAGTAGTTTTTAAATGCCACTCTTCCTTGGAATTCTCCTTGAACAGATATTCCATATTCAGGGTGATGAACAGCTATAGTCTTTGAACTTTTACCATCTATCTTCTCCCAAGAAACTTGTGTTATTGTTTCGTTTACATCAATTATGCATTTCAGTGCAACCTTCTTCCCCCAAACTGCTGTCACATGTGGATCAACAACTGGTCCAGCTAAGGCACCTAAAAACAAAGCAAATGTTAGTTGCTACACAAGAAAGTTCCATTGCTTGGTTTTCACAGTAAGCCTTCTTCCATAATTAGCTTACTGTTTTAGAAGAGATTTCCTTCTTTTTTCTGAATAACTGATCCACAACAGTGTGGAAATACTACAGAAACATATTTCAAGCAAAAACATCAAAGCTAGCACAGATCAATAATTTTTCAGAGAATACTACCACTGATACACAACTTCATAGAAAAATGACCTGACAATTGTGTAACTGGCGCAATGGTCTTTTGGGAATTTAACTAGATACGAACATGTAGTGAATTCAGATTTACCCAAAAAAACCAAGACATGGTACTTTTTATCAGTCTGATTACTGATGTAGAACGTCAAGCAAAAACTTAAGGTAAATTACTGCACTTATGTGTTTCTCCTTAAACAATCTTTTATTAAAAGATAAGTTGTATCTTTTAACATGTAGAAATAAGTGAAATTTCTAGCACTTACCATACCAGTAAATACTTAAAGCAAAGCAGCAGTTAAAAAAACAAATTAAAAAGTCCCTATCAAAATCCCACAAACCACTCCATGTTTACAGCGACAGTCACTCAAAGACCTCAACTTTAACTTTCCTACTTCCTAATGAAGACATTTACCATCATGCATATGCAACCTTTCTGCTTCAGTGTAGTGGGGTGTCTTCACACAAGAACTTCTCTCCGACATTAAATATGCAAGAGTAGGCATAGTCAAGTGCTTACTTAGGATTCAATATATTTCTGTTTAATACCTAAAATGCCTTCCACAGCAGCAGCTACATTCTGAGCTCAGTGTAGTATTTTACACTACCCTCCTTCCAAAAAAGGAAATCCCCTAGGACAAAGCAGTTTGATATACCACAGGTTCACAATCTCTTTTGCCAAACAGATGCTCCAGCAACTTCACTCATTAGCTCTCTCAGAGCAAATTCACCTGATGAAAAAGAGCCAAAATCTTAGTCCACAATGTATTTCTTTTTCCTGCACTCAGATTTTAACAGAGCTATTTCAAACACACTGATTCTCCCTTCAGATACCACACCAGTACTCAAGTGTTACTGAGGAAGTTCATCAATGAAGCAGAAGTCAAATATAAATCTTATTAGCCCCATTCTCATAAGCATGAAGAAGTTCTTCAACCTGAGACATGAGCTGTTTTTTCATTCACCAAGTTCACACAAAGGCAAGGCATGTGTTCAGGGAAGAAGTCTTTATATGCCTTTATCTACAAGTCTATTGTTAAAAGCTTTCCACTTCCCATCAATTGATTTTTCATTGTTCAAACCATTTCTGAATCAATGAAGTCACCCAAAAACCTGATTTGGTTATATATTTCTTCAGTATAAATCTACTGACGAACACCAATAGCACGAACACCTTCAGCTACACAAATAAGTCAAACTATGCCAGAAATTTAGGTCAATATTGTCGATACATCAGTCGCTAAGCAGGGCTGGTGAGAGAACAAAAAATAGCAAGAAAAGTAAAAAAAAAAAACCCATAACATGTTTCATATAGAGAATATCTGCCGTGACAAATAGTGCAAGGACATTCTCTTCTCCTCATGCCTCTTATCTAACACAGTATTGTGACAGACACTGGAAAGAGGACAACTATTTGCAAACCAGCATGCACAGAGCTCTGCCCAAACTTTGTCTCCACTTGCCATTGCTACATTTAAACATAAGGTGGAACGTTCCTTAAAAAGTATTTGACTGCTGCTTTCTACCTTAGAAGTAAGGCTCGCAAGTCACGTTTGCAAAATGTATTTCAGAATGTACAGGATACACACATTCTGTAATGTAATTTAAGCAAAGAAAAACACAATTTCATTCAGAAATCAGCTTTTTGCAAAAGTTAAATCTACTGAATCTTAACCTATATTAAGCTTTAACAAAGTGATTGACCATATATAACCCCAAACAACTTAGTATAGTAAAGCCTCACAAAAGAACATACAAAAACTGTGGAAGGTAACAAACTGAACTGAAAAAACATCCCAACTGAATGAATGACATGAGTTCTTTTGCTTCCTTTTACTTTCTTTTTGGTAACTCTGCTCCTAGTCATTGGAGGCTTTAGCGACATAAAGATGACCATTGTACATTTAAAAAGTCAATACTCAACAATTTTCCCACCAAGGAATACTTCTAATGGCTCATTTGTCCATGAGGACATTGTGTTCTCACATGAATTACATGAATATTTTCTGAAGTCAAACTTCTTCATTGCTGCTCTTTTTAAGATTTACAGACTGAACTGAGCAGGACCCATATTATTTACAAACATACTTGCAGCTATAGAATGTTGTTCAGTTAGATCTTTTTCCTTCACCTTCTCCAGCAAGGGAAGTAGAGCTAACAGATCACTACTCCAAATTTTGCATTTTTACATTTATATCATCTTCTGACATATGTTCAGACTCCAACAAAAAACCAAACCTAACCAAAAAAATGCAACCAAAAACCACAAAAAAACCAACCAACAACAAAAAAATTAACTTAGCTACACAAATCATTTAACTTGAATTGACATATAGCTCATAGAACAGCATATAGACTCCAAAGTGTTTAAAGTGCTAGAAATAGTTTAAATCTGAAGTGTCAATGCCACATATTTAATTAGAACAGTATCTCTTGTTTACTCTCCATCCAGTTATTATTTAACTAGCTGCTGTTGCAAAGCAATCAAGCTAATAGTTCAAACTAGCAAGCTAATTACCATGCAGATATTCAGGGCTCTCCAAGGCTCAGGACGCTTAAGGAAACTATTTCCTTTGACACAAAGACTTCCACTCCGGAGTCAGTATCCTGCTCACAGATTGTAGGTGAATAACGAGCTACACATCTCCTCCAAAATACACATTTAGAGGCTTACAATGCACGAGGTTCTGAAGAACAAGACACTTCAAGACCACGCTATTCAGGTCCTTAACTGATCCAAAGTACTGGCACATGGGACATACATTTATTGTTTTAATGAGGCCTAGCCCTTCTCCTCTTGAAATCTGACCTTCTCTGCTTCACGTTCACAATATTGAAATCTGTCATTCTCAACAAACTTTATGGGTACACTTTGTATTTATTTAGTAATCAAGATGTTTTGTAACTTAGAGGTAAACGTAGTATCATGAGGTTTTCTTAGTTTTTTTCTTTATATTTCTCCAAGTTTTTACAGATCTGCCTTCCCTTTCCTTTTTGCTCCCATGGAATACATAAGATTGTCGTGTACTGTTTCACATGCAGCCTGACGAGATTGCCATCTCAAGCACTTTAACATAATTGAATTTCAGCTAAGTCCCGATGTACAAACTGATTTTTGATCACAGTAATCCAATGCCTTGGCAATAAAGTCAAGAATCTTACCTGAAACACACGGCACTGCTCATGTAACTTGACAGGAAGTTTAAAGAGAAAACAAAACAAAAAGATCCCTAAGGCTCACTTGCAGCATTAAAAGCCACAGAACTAGGTGCTATCAAATACTGACCATGGTAACAACTTGTTCAATGTCAATTCTGATTGAGCTTCTACCACTAACTGAAAAAAAGATACTGAGGAATTACATGACAACCTTCTTAACACAAAAAAGTCTTCACGCTATGGAACGACAGAATACTTTTTTTTCTGTAAATTTACACATTTACAGGCTTGTTATTTGTTGCAATAAATAGCAGATTTTGATTTTCAATATGAAGCAGCCAGGCACAAGTCTAATTATGCAATGCATTTTTTTGCCCACTCAACAGCACACTTCCAGCAAGACAGGGTGACCATAGTGACATTTTCTAGCCACTGATTTCCCACAACCTGCCAACTATTTCCACAAGACAAAGCCAAACTACAGAAGAGCATGAAACTGAATTTCTTCCCCTCTATCAGCAAGTTATTCAGCTCACAGGTATATGTGGTTCTAGCATACACTAGTGGCAGGGAACTCAAAAGAGTTCCAATCAAGAATGGAGCAAAACAACAGGAACATCCCATTTCACTGACAGCAAGTTGCTTCGTCAGCAGAACTTCCCACGGAACACCCTTAAGGTCAGGCTAAGCATTATTGTTTGGTCAGTTTAATTTCAGCTGACTTTAGAAAGTTTATTCTTATCCTCCTGTGTCAGGACTCATCAGGTACCTAAAAGACCCCTACTTACAAAAACTCACTTGCTCTCTTCCTGATTTAACCTTCTGAGTTAGCTCAATCACAAGTGGCAATGCAACATAAGCAATGAGCACAGCGCCACAAATCTAGCGGCATTTTCAGATTTGTTTAGCTGGAAAAGCAAATGGCTTGTAGACACTGCAGAAAACAAGCTGAAACCTCAACTTGAGGCTTTATAAAAATATACGCTTAAATGACTGGGAAGAAGTCAGTGTGTCTTTTGGGCACCAGGGCATGATCAAATTACTGTGTCAAAAAAAGATCAGAACTGAGGAATGGAAGAGATTCAAGATTAAGTAGTACAAAATGCCTCAAGACTAGCTTCCAATTAGAAGTGCTAAGAAAGTACTCAGGAAAAAGCTGCACTTACATCAAAGAGAGAATATTATAACCTAGTGTTACTCTCACCTAAGGATCTGCTTTGTCACAATCCTTGCTTGAAATGGAGTGTCAATCAGTTTTTTGGGGGCAAGTGAGCTGGGATCAGGAACAGCATAAGATTAGCTTCTATAAGCATTGCATTTACAGGACTCAGCTCAAGTTCCCTTTTTTTTTTGTACAGTATTTGCCTTATTTTTTTAAAGAAGAAAACCGGGGATGTATTACTTTCATCTCAGAAAGCAAAATTTAAAACCATGTTCAGTTTTTAGCACACAATATAACAGGCATACAAAACCCTACCAGAATGTAAAAAGTTTTGGTGAAATGAGGTATAGCAATTCCATGGTCTGAAGCCAAGACTACTGAAATTCTCAGGCTCTCTCAGGTTGCTTTTTCATTTTACTGAAGTTCAGAGGATTCTGCCTCTTAAATCAGAGGTCAACTTTACCTAATACCAAGGAAACTAAAAGCATTATGACGTAGCTCATGCAAATCCACCACTTGGAAATGGTTCTATTACCTTCTGAAAGTTAACTTTCTACACCTGCAAATGGCCCAAAACCAGGTTTCAGTCTTGATTCACTTTATCACATGAGCAGCTCTCCTCTGGGTGACCATAGCCTGACTTCTTACAAAAATCATAGAAAGGAGAGCACCATTCCTTGTTGAAAATTATGAAATAAGGTTGCACAAAGTTGTATGTTTTCCAAGCAATCTAAAAATCAAAGAGACTGGCAACGAGAACTGCATGAAGAGGTCAGACTCAATTTCAGTGCTGCCTCAAAAGTGAGTTGTTGCTGAAGGGTTTTACTAACATTGAGCTCCAGACAGATGGATTCTCAGTTAAGTGCTATCACAGGATGTTCTGCAAAATTCTGAAACACTCTGAACCTCCATCTGGCTGCTCCTAAGCATACAGCTGCCAAGATATCACACCATTCAGCCAGGAGGCTTGTGTTACTCTGCTCCTTCATTACCCTCGGATGATGGAAGAGACTGGCAGTTATCTCCCTCTAGTTCCTGAATCAACATGTGGACCCACATAGAGGGTGCAAGGAATAGAAATTATTGTTGGGAAGGCAAGAGCTACCACTCATCAGACAGCATCCAGAGCCCAGAGAGAGGACCCACGCCGCCTGTTAAAAGGCCAGGTAAAGCAATACTGGACAAAGAGCTGTCGTCCTAGCACAAAGGAGTCAAAGATGACAAAGTATGCAAACCTCTTCAGCTCCACAATGATTACGTACAAGACTGACATTTGCAACACAGAAAGCAAAGAAACAGGTTTTGAAGAGGCACTTTACTCCAATGCAACACAAAATCAAAGAAAAAGTAGTTACAACTCAGAGTTTAACATTAGCTTGAGCCCAACTCATAGAGTTGGAGCTTCAGAAAAGCTCTGCCCTTGAAGCCAGGCATGGCTGTTACCCACCATTCCTATTTCAGAATGCCATTTTCTCATGTGAACTGGTGCTTCTGTTCTAGTTTAACTCCACGTAACACAGCACCAGTGCCCCGGTATACTCTGCTTCCCAGCAGGCTGCACAGACCTTTAGTATCAAGCAGCAGGACAATCTAAGACACTAGAAGTTAAAAAAATGTTAGGCTCATGATTCAAACATGTTTGGGAAGGACACCCTTAGAAAGCCAATTTTATAAGGTTGAAACTTTAAATTAAACTACTTGCTAAGAATGTTTACCAAGTCCCATGAACTTTAAAACTTCATGTGGAATTTTGGCTTGGAACATATTAACATCAATGTCCATTTTGCATGTCCTTACATTAAAATCTTTTACACATATTAACACATAGCAAATTAAGACATACACGTTTATCCTGACACTAAGCTTTCAGATGTTTATAAAACATGTTGAACTAATAAGTAAGGCATGCTATAAGGCAGCTGGAAGTTCTTCTGTAATGAGTATTTCCATCTCTGTTTCACCAAATCTTCCAATCCCACCTCCTTTAAAAGGAAATTAGCAGGACAACGAGGTACTCTTTTTCCAATAAATGGGCCAGGCACAAAACCAGGACTGGAAGAGAGCATGTCATCTCAGGTCCCACTCCCTCAAAAAACAAGTCGTAAGAGTAAACATGTAGTTCCAAAGTTATCCATATACACACCACTACTTTCTGGCCACCACAAAATGCTTCACACTCCCATTTAAATAAATTCCAATCCCTAAGTATCAGAGCAATAGGGATACATACGAAGCAGAGATTGAAACAAGCAGTCCTTAAAATAACCCAAGCCTCTTACTGGAAAGTTTGTTAAAGAGTTCCAGATCATCTCAGAAATCTCTGGAAACACAAAAGATGAGTCAATAGTTCTGACAAACTGAACAGGAAAGGCTGAAGTCCTCCTATTTGGCATCCAGTTGAAACACATAACCAAAATATTTAACAAAAAACTAGAGGTCAAAAGGCGAGTTGTACATCTGAATCTTGGTGGGGCTGATGACTACTGCATTATACACAGAGAAACAAGAGAAGTTACACTTAACAAACCTTTCCCACTCAGGCAGAAAAATACTTTCAAGCTGCAGTGGGTCTAAATTAGATTAGCAGCCAGCAGGAACAGGTCTAAGTAACACATCGAGGATGTTAAGTAACTGGTTAGAGAGCAAAGAGTGCTCCGAAAGCTACAGCAAGTGTATGGTAATTACATCTCAAGAATTGAAAGTGACACTATAGAATATGCTAATCTAAAAGTGTATGCTCTAGCCAACATCAGTGAGGCTCCATCTGGAGTTGTTCAGCTTGAACAGCACACATCATATATTAGCCATCTAGAGAGTCTGAAAGCAAAGTGTGCTCAGAGGCCTAGAAAACATGACCTACAAGAAAGGACTGGAAGAACTCATTATTATTCTCATAAAAGGTAACCCAATAAAGGTCTGAAAGTACTTACACTGCAAAAAGAGAATGCCTGAGAAGATTAGGAAGGAGATAAAGCAGTAAAGCAGTAAAAAACCCCAACAAAAACAGAAGCACAAAAAACAAGCAACCAAGCCCACTGAAATGAAGAAAATCCTAGAAGATACAGAACATGAATTCCTCAAATGAACACCCTGGCCAAAGTAATAAACCTCCATACCCTTTAAGAAAGGTTTGATATATAGTAAATAAAGAAATCAATCTCCCAAACTAACCTAAGCTGATCCTGCAAATGATCATGGATTTTATTAGCTTCATTATTGTAAGATTAACAGACATTTTCAGTAAAGCAATAATCCAGTCTTCCTTAAAATTCTTGTTAGCCAATATGACACACATATGCTGAAGGACTTTATGACAAGTTCTCATTTCAGGAACTTATTTGCAACATTCCATCCCATATACTTACACCACTTGCTCTAGCATGACCATTGGTCTCATCCAGACCTCACTACTGTGAGAAGACTTCAGAATACACTGCTTTTACAAGTCTCATTCCCAGTCCACTGTTTCTCCAACTGTGTTTAAGACTATCTTCCACCTGCTTTGCAAATCAAGAAACCAACCCAGTTATACACGAAGGAAATAAGGAAAACACAAAATAGAAATTAACACGGCTGGTATGTAGAATGCTAAATTCATTTCATTTTTTAATGTTCAGTAACTTGACATACATTATGAAACAGCACCAGTGCTTTCAGCCAACACATACATACTTAGAGCACTTTCAGATACTTTTTTCACCCTCAGGTCTGCCTGCATTTGGTTTAACTTCAATATTGCAACTTGTTAAAATAAATAGCTACTTTCTTATCGAATGTACTTCTCATTCTTTCTATTTGTATCCTTTAGTTACTTTTTTTCAGTAAAGGTTCTCCTCTTCATCTGGGGGACAGCCAGATCACAGCAGGTGACCAGTCTCCTCTATGACTTACTTTTTTTTGTTCAGATCCACAAACAGATATTCATCTTGTCACGTGTTTTGTGAAAAGCTTTTAACCCTTCAAAGTTGTATATACAATTCCCCATGAAATCTCTGCTAGCCTCAGTTTATCCTCAGCTGAGTCACTGTGGCATTCTCCAATCACTCATTACAAACAAGTCTTATTCTCAGCAACAAGTAAGATTTGGGAGAAATGACAGCCTTCAGCTTTGAGAAAAATAACTCATTTTGAGCATGTTCAATAATAAGTTGAGTTACAACCTTATGCTTAGACATAACTCTAATGTTGCTTGCTTAAAATTTATTTTAAAAGCTCAATCTCTTCATTCATTTGCAGGACTGTGAGTTCAAGGTGATGAAATAAATTCCATTCAGGAGATATACAGGAACACCTAATCACATAGTTTTACTCAGCTAGTGCTTCAGGTTTTCTGACTTCTACATATATAAACTGCCTCTTACGATACAGATGTCACACATTACACAAAAATTGACATTTCCTGGACATCAGTTTATTCTTAAAAGGTTTCAATTCTAATATTGAATTCAGAGCTAAGAAATTTCAAAGCTGGCTTTACTACACTTGAAGTTCAAAGAGGATGCCAATACAACATTGTGACAGAGGACACGGGTCCCAACAGTGCACTGCCTAGTCCACATCTTGTACAGGCAGCTCCTTCAAACCAGACTTCTGGCAAGCTCACAGAACTGACCATCACATACTCAAGGCCTTCTTTGCAACTATACAAATATTATATATTTATAATGATTCATACACAAAGTTTCATACTTTCCTCAAAAGATGTGTCATGGGCATCACTGCACCATCTATACTTCAGCTTGCTTAACTATTCAATCCCTCAGTTTCTTAAGGTACTTCAGAATTCTGTGACTCATCTTTATTCCAATTTGCTATCAGTATCTAGTAGTTATATATAATTAGGGCACCTCATACTCCAGGAAATGCAATAGACAAGATCCTACTATCCTCCAGCACCACCTACAACTATAGCTTCCACCACATGAATTCTTCCAGATAAACTTCTGAGGCCATGGTGACTGCTAAATGGCCTGGTCAGAAAATTACCCTCCCACTTCCTTCCAGACCTCTCCACTCCTTATTTAGAAAAGCAATTTAATGCTATTAGAGCACTAACTATCACAACAGTCTGAGGAGTTATTGCCCATCACTTCTGCCTCATTTCAAAATGTGGAAGCTACCAGTGACGTAGCAGCATATTCTGTTCCACCTAGCCACAAACTTGCAAAAATGTGGGCTAGTGCTCCCGATGCCAACCCAGCCCAAAACCCAGCTCTCCTTCCAAGTTAAATGCCTGTTGTTTCAACGCTACCATATAATAAACTTGCCCTTTCACAGAGTAACAAAAAACCCCAAAAAATGAGGCAACTCAATCAGAACCCAAAAATACAATACAAAGTGTTCCGTATAGGATTCTTGCCACTGCTGTTTACATTCTTTCATTATAAAGTAGCAAGTCACTTTTCTGCTACACAATGGTATTTACATAAACTGCCATCCTAACCATGAGGATAACTATAATGTGCATTTTGCTAGATTACCAAGAAAACTCATGTCGAACCCAGAGTCTAAATTATGAGCATCATTAAAATATTCTTGACTTACTCACTCCATTTGTCAGACTGAAGCATTCAGACTCAAGTCATAGGAATCACTATTCCCCAGTACCATCCTGTAGAGGGGAGGGGAAAAACCCAAACAAACAAACTTCCACAAAAATCCTGTGATATCTCCAAAGTTTTCAACAGGTCATGTCAAACACAGATGTAAGCTGTAGCGATCTTTTCCAACCAGGTCACCTAGCAATTACCACAAACGCAAGTGAACTCCTAGGCACAGGTTTCTTCATAATGCATTTATCATTGGCAAAATCAAACTCTAATACAGATGTAAAGAATAATGACTTCATGTAGGTAGAGGCAAGGGACCTCAAGAGGCCACTCAGTCCTGCTCAAAGTAGGTCCAGTTATATCAGACTGCTTGAAGATTCATCCAGTCAAGTTTGGAATACCACCACAGGACATTGACTCCTCAAATATTTTGGGCACCTTCTCTCACACAGAGGAGTTTTACTTCCTTACATTGGTTCAGGATCCCCCACACTCCAGCTTGTTCCTATTCCCTTGTGTGGGGCATCTCTGAAGAAAGCATGGATCTACATTCTTGATACATTCTCATCAGGCAGCAAATAAGGGCTTCTTTCCTGCAGCTTTCCCTTCTCCAGGCTGATCAGGCCCAGCTTTTGCAGCCTCTGCTCGCACACCCCATGCTCCAATCAACACAGTGACTCACTTCTGGGCTTGCTCTGGTAGCTCAGTGTCCCCCTGGTACCATGAGCCACAAACTGGACACAATGCTCCAGTGACAGAGAAAGATAAAGGATTCCTCCCCTCAATCTGCTTAGCAGGGCCCAGGATGAGGTCTCCTTTCCTCGCTGTGAGGACAAACTGCTGAGAGTGCTCAATTTGTTGTTCAGCAGGGCTATACAGCTGTGCCTGCCCAGCTGCCTTCCAGCCCCTTAAACCACAGCCTATGCTGCTGAATGGAGTTATCTCAGTCCAGATGTTGAACATAAAAATCACAGAACTGTTTGGGCTGGAAAAGACCTTCAAGAGCACCAAGTCTACCTGTGGGCCTGAGAGATTTTTAGGCTGCTAGCAGCTGCTACCTTTTCCCAAGGAAAAGTTTCTCAAGAAAGCTTTTTCTCAAAACAATCTTGGTAAACAACTATCCTTTCTCAAAACAATCTTTGTCCAGCTGGTGTTTTCTGTTTCTCCAGTTTAACTAATGGCATTAGAGAGGTGCCATTCCTATTCACCAATGATGTTACGTCTGTATCAGAACACCTTATAAAAAGGTAGCAAGAATTTAGAAAACAAAGCTTTCTTTTTCTATACTCTTTGCCTTCTGAATTATTTGAAGTCTTTTGTGTCCTACAGTGACATCTACTCATTAAACCAAGACTGCCAAGTCCATCACTAAACTAAGTGCCACATCTACACATGCTAAGTGATAACACCCAGTATGATCTGCTCCATAACCTTCCCTGGCTCCATAACCTTCCCTGGCACTGAGGTCAGACTGATCCTCAATCCTCCTTCCAGCCCTTCTTGGAGCTGGCCATCACATGTGCTAACTTCCAGTGAAATAGAACTAGGACTGCTGGTAAATGACTCAAAGTGGCTTTCTGAGCACTTCTGACAACTTTTTCAGTAGCCTTGGATGGATGCCATCTGGCCCCATAGTTTTGTGTGTGTCTAACTGGCACAGCAGGTCACCGACCACTTATCCTTGGATTATGGGGGCTTCATCCTGCTCCCCATCCCTGTCTTCCAAGATCAGAAGCCTGGGTACCCAGAGAACAACTAGTCTTAACATTAAATACTGAGGTAAAAAAAATCATTACATACCTCATCCTTTGTCACTGTCTCACCCCACATTCAATAAAGGATGGAGGTTTTCCTTAGCCCTACTTTTGTTGCTCATGTATTCATAAAAATAATTTTTTGCTTTCTTTTACAGCAGTAGCCAGATTAAGTTCCAGTTGGGCTTTGGCTCTTTTAATTTTCCACCTGCTAACATCACACCCTTGTGGCCCTCCTGAGTTGCCTGCCCCTTCTTTCAAAGCTCATGCCCCCTCCTTTTCCTGAATTCCAGCTCTGTTTACCCATGCCAGTCTAGCTCCAAGCATTCTAGACACTCTTCCTCACCTTGCCAGCCTGCCTTTCCTGAAAGGTACAAATCCAGTCATGCAAGCTATCCCACAACATTGCTGGAATCCCAATCCTAAGTCTGCAATTGCACTGCCTTCAGTATAGAAAGGATAAAAACAATTTCCATTGTATCCCCCTTGGACACTTGCTGATTGCTCCTTGCATCTTCTCTTCTCTTCAAATTAGAGAAAAATCAGAGGCCATCTCAACATGCACAGTTTAAAACCCTTCTCACAAACTAGCAATGCTTTTGGAAAAGAACTCTCCACGTTACTTCATCAGACAGACCCTGCCTCTGGTTCAGTAGTCCCCGTTCCTCTGGGAAAATTCAGTGACTAGAGAAGTCAAATTAATTAATACCTGACCTTTCATGCATTTCACAGTATTTATACCAGACAGCGCAGGAAAGCTGCAATGGTCAGCCAGAATCTACACATTAATTACAAGACTGCACAGCACACATGCTGAAATGACAGTCAACCCAGCTGGCTAGGAGAAGCAATGAAGATATAAATTAAAAATTAGCATATTTCTGTGCCTGTATTTACAGACTTGTGCAGTGCTATATCAGTACTTCATTGTTTTGTTATTCAGTAACTTAATTTTCCATAGGTATATACTCTCTGTTCTCCCGACACTACACTGCACTTCTCAGATTCCACCTCTCCACTCATTATCAAGGCAAACTTAAATTGACTCAGCCAATTAACTGTCAATTTCTGAATGTCACAATGACTGTTCAACTTTAAGTTCAGACAAAAGGTCTGACAAAAACGTGATCACATTCCAGCTACATGTCCTAAGACTACACCATATTTTACCTACTCAAAGGTAGGAGTGGAAAGGAGGATTTCTGAACTGTTCAGTTCAGATGAAGGAAGCCAATGAAGCCAAGAGTACACAGATTGCTTTCCTTTATCTTAGTTCATCCAGTATAAACACAGTGCAGTTTAAAAAATCAACAAAAAAAACTCCAAGTAACTCTGACAGATACCACCAGAAGTTCTGGCTGGTTTTGACAAGCCAAAACTATCGACATTTAAAGGTGTGTCACACTGAAAAGCAAGGTCTATGAAACTCTTTATCTAACTGAGAAGTTTTAAGCACAAAGCTCCTGGCTTGGGATAACTTAAAACAAACAAACAAACAAACACATCACCACAAAATCAACTACCTAGGGCATTCCAGCCACTTCGGGGAGAACAAGGCAAATGAAAAAATAGTGTGGTACTAACATCTTTGTCTTTAGTAGAACATTACTTTTACATAGGAACAATAAAGCAAAAGTTGAAGTCACACAGAAGTGAACATCACTTCAACTCTAAATGGAGAAAGGGACACAGCAGAATCAGAGAGACTGCCCACTGCATTTAGTGGTATCAGTGTACCTGGTCCATGTAACTACCAAAAACTTATGTACAAGCAGAGTTTCTGAATTGCTTTAAATAAACACTCTTTCAGATTCTGGGGAGTTTCTCTTTTGGCTTTTCTGTGAAATTAGTAAGTAGTACCTGAAATTCTAAGCATTCAGTAACAGTTATAAACACCCAGCATTTCCAGTCCCCCACACTGTACTTCCTACACTGAAACCAGAAAGTCATTAAAAACTGGCCAGGAACACTGACCCGTGTGTGACATCCTTCTAGAGGAAGGAACAAGACTTTCAATCCCTAGGAAAGCCCCGACTGCCTTAAGCAGACCACTCCTTCACTTTCTGTATGCTGCCTTTTCACACACCACCTACTCTGGGGAGAACTGAGCTCTGCAGGAAGAGAAGGGAGGCTGTACTTTGCACTATGTAAAAAGGGAGGTTGTACTTTGCACTACATAATGTTGCAAAGTCTCAAACAACTTCAGAAGAACAGCTAAATATTAACTCCACATTTTCAACTACCTGTAAAGTTTTAGTGTTAACTGCCAATATTGAACAACGGTGGTCATACAATGAAATATAAAACAAACTTTTGTCGGGAGCAGCAAATCTCAGCTGTCCATAAAAAAATCTGATGAGTTACCAGTTACATTACAAAGTTATGGGATGCCTGCTGCCCCCTGCATTGCTGACACTGCTGGCTTTTTTTTAGCTCTTAAGGCCAGCTCGCTGCAGGTCATTCCAGAAAGTTAACCCTTTTTTGTCCAGGAGCTGCATCACGACAGTAAGCCTAGGGAATGCTGTTTAAAAGCTGCTCAATTTACTGCTAAGCTACATTTTTAGTGTGTCCCAAACTGCCACCCATCTCTGTGCTGTACGGGATTGGTCTCACTGGCTATTTACTGAAGGAACTGAAAAGAGGTAGCCAGACCTTTATTTAACAAATTTTCTAAGTTAAATAAAAGATATAACTAAAGATATAACTCACTTTAGGAAGTAACAATGAGATCCAATTTTGAAGAAAGTTTTTAGCAGTCAAAATGATTTATAGGAAAAACTTGTTTCAGACTTCACTTTGACATTTTAATCTAAATAGAAGACTTCCAACTACTTCTACTTTCCTTCCAGGGCTAGCAACTATAGTATACTAGCTCCTGCCTGCTCATGCACACCATGAAGCTCATTTAGACTGAAAGGCACTTCTGGAGGTTATCCAATCCCATCCCCAGCTGAAAGCAAGGCCAACTTTGAAGTCAGATCAAATTGCTCAGGGGTCATACCATAGTCAGGTTCTGAATATTTTCAGAGACAGAGATTCTACAACCTGTTTCAGTGCTTCATTCTCTGTGTGGGAAAACATACTGCTAACACACTATAGTGATTTCCCTTGTTGTAGGTTGTGTCTACTGCCTCTTAGCCTTTCCCTGTGCATAGCTAAGGAGAGTGTGTCTTCATTTTCCCTCTCACTGCCTATTAAACACTGTCAGCAGAAATTAGGATGCCCCACTTCAGATATTTCTCGAAGCTGAACAAACTCACTTCTCCAGCCCTCTTCATACATCATGCAGTGACTCCCTACCTTAGTGGCCTTTCTTTCACAGGCACCTCAGCACCAGCCTCATATTTGGGAGAACAAAACTGTGCACGGTACTTTTGATGTAATCTCACAAGCTCCAAATAGTAGAGGTCAAAATTGCTTTTTTTAACTGGCTGGCCATGCCCAGCGTGCTCTTTGCCTTTTGCACCACAGAGGCACACACTGTCCCACGAGGACCCTCATGTTCTTTCCTGTAGAGGTACTTGTCACCAGTCTGCACCACATCTCTGCTGCTGCATGGGATCATCCTCTGCCAAGGGAGACTTGGCTTGGTGCTTGCTTTTGAATTCACAAGGTTTCTGACCTGTGGATATCCCAGTCAACCAGCCCCAGTTTCCAGCAGATGAATTGACACTCATGGTCATCCACAGTATCCACAAAGTTGCTTTAAGTGCCTTACAACCTGGAAGAGAGGTCAGAATGCAGACAAACTGCCCCTGCACTGGTGCCACCACTACAAGCCTCCAGGTGGACTCCATACAGCTGATCAGAACCTTCTGAGTTCAGCAGGACACACAAATTTTCAGTGCTCTAATAATCCACTTCCCAAAACACATCTCACCAGTTTGGCTACAAGGAAATATTAGGAAATTCTATTAAAAGCCCCTTAAGGTTAATAACACTCAGTGTTCTTCCTCTGTCCAGTGTCTTGTCTCATGTACTTACAGCAATCAATTCCTCTTTTCGCAGCAGTCTCAGATTGTGGAGACACCACCATAACTGCTCTTCCTCCCTTCAGTTTTCACCCATTTGAAGCCACATCAATTTATTATACCCAAGACATGTCCCCTGAGACTCAGAATACATAGCTCTAGAGTAGTTCTGGAAATTCATCACAAAAAGAACTTTCACTAACAGTTCTATAGAGTCACACAGTCCTCACCTCTTTCTGTAAGGTAGAACACTGCAGAATCATTTAAAGATTTTCCATGAAGCTTATACAAATCTGTTTCTCCACAAAAGATTACATTCTGATTTATCAGGAGGTAGCATAAGTTATTAAATATTCAGGTGGCAACACTGACACATCAATTGTGATAACCTGGTCATAGTAAAAAACCTTACTATTTTACAGCTGTTGAACTTAACAGTTGTGTTATACCTATAGAATCATAGAATGGTTTGGGTTGGAAGGGACCTTAAAGATTGGAACTAGACCATATAAGCTACCTGCAGAAGCCTGAACTACCTCTGATACCTCAAACAGAACTTAGTATGCTTCTTCCTATAGACTATCCTGGATAAATGGCTATATTACACTTGCAAGTTACCAGAGGTAGATTATTTTGTATTACCTGAGCTACAAGTAACACATTGAAACTTCCAACAGGATGCATTTAAATTTCCCAAAAAAGTAATTAATAGTTTGGTCACAACCATCAATTTCTCACAGTCGATTATTTGTGAACTAGAGTGTCTTTTTAAACAATACAGCACCTTAATGAAGCCATAATAACATTACTTCTGTTTCAAAGAAGTTTATCTGTTGAAATCAACACTGCATTGAAGTGTTTAAAACATGGGAACAGCAACACTTGTGAAGGGCTCAGAAGTGGGTTTTTATATTGCAATTATCAATCTTTACAAGTATATTCAAAAATTATTTAACTGCTCTTGACTTCCCTTCTCCAACCATTAGCAATCAACCTTAGAAGAGTTAGCTATTCATTTGGCAAGGGCCAACAGATGATGATGGAGAAATTAAAGGAATTTGGGAAAAGAAATTACCCCCAAGTTTCACAGTCAGAAGTCTTGCTCCCTAAGTTAATCTGTTGCTATGAAGAAGTTACTTGGTATTTGATGTAATTTAACTTATACTTGACTAAAGTTACTATTTTTCTACCAAATTATATACACTGAAAAGAAATTAAGTTACTCATCTTGAACATGATGTCAACTAATTCATATTCTTTCTCCAGCATCTCTTCATCCAATAGGCTGGTTTTGGTTATGCTTGTTCCAGCATTAATTAGTTTTCAGCTTATACCAATACACCACATGCAGCATGGGTGGTATTTCCAGTTAAAAAAGCAACAGAAGTGGGCAAAGAATGCCCACACAAGACAGGAGCAGGAAAAAGTTAAATCCAACACTAACCTGTGATCTTCTAACTGAGGGACTAATAAAAATAACAAATCCAACCGTGACAATAAATTCATCAAGCCAGCTCTGTTGTTTTTTTTCCACTCATCTGTACACATATCAGCTATGGAGACCTGCTTGAGTAGTCTTTATTCACCTTTAGCAGGAGATTGCCATTTGAAAGACTCCAAATTTGCACATGCCACTGTATTACACTGATAGCACTAGCACCTGCCAAGTATTCAAAACAACAGTCACTTTTGGAAAGCATCCTGCTCTGTACAAACTAATCCCAGGACTAGTTTAAGAGCCATAATGTAATACAAACCTTGACTAATGGAAAAGGAGAAAACAATGAATCCCTGTAGACATACAACGTTATCTTAAATGCCAGATAATGAAAATCTGATGTGGGAAGGGGATCAGGGAAGGGAAATGAGGAAGAGCTGTCTACTGTTGCAGATAATCTTAGTGTCCCTGTCAACTCAAGAGTTACACACGAGTAGCCTTCACACAGACTAAGATGGATGCTATTTTACACTATTAAAAAATTAAAATTGCTTTTACTCCTGTACACTACTTGAAAAACAACTGAAAAGAAGCAAAAATAGTGAAAAATCCAGCTATGATAAAAGAGGATTGTCCGGAAGCTTGTTGCTGCTTTTCGTTATCTGAACTAAAAGTGACCTTCTTGATAACACACTGAGCTTTATGTACCTTTACCTTCCCATACACTTGAAACAAACAAGGCAAAAGGATAGAGGACATCCACAGAAGCTTTAAGACCTTCAAGACTTTCATTCCTGCCACTAATTTTCTTCTATTGCTAACTTATGGCCAGAAAGCCCAATTTTTGGGTTCACATGTGAAACTGTCCAAAGTCTGAAAGTTAATGTCCCGAAAAGTAACTCCTGAAGCATTCATGCATTGGATAACACAAAAAAAGTTGGTTTGGTGTTTTCACCGTGACTTGCAAGTTGTGCTACACCTTGAAGCTCTTCATCACCAGCTCATGTACTGAGCTGTGTAATAAACAAACATGGGCCAGCTTTTCTGGAATCAATGAAAATATAGTCCATGAGCCCCCTCAGGAGCCTCCCCTCACACACACCTCCACCTCCTTTTCATGCACTGTTTTACACCTTCACCATCCAGGACATCAGTGGAGTAAGACAAGCTTTCACCCAATGGCTTTATCATCTCTCCCCACAACAGAGACAGAAACACAATAATTATTTCCCCTGACACAGCCTTTACTGCACATGTCACTCGTTCTTTGCTTCTTGTATATTTCCCTGCATTTTCCCACATTCCCACCTTTTCTTTTTTAGCTCTTGAGATTTTTTCCCATACTCATATACTTCCCATACTCTTTTCTAGGCAATCCCTCTGCTTTCTAACCAGGAATAAATAATACTAATGAGCCCTTTAACAAGAAAGCTTGATCAACCTATTTCATGACTAATCAAAAAGTCATCATCTCTCTCCTCTCAATAAAAATACATTACTGCATTTCAAATACCTATGAACTCTGAGGCACTGAATACAACCACCCTTCAAATAAGTACTACTACTCAAAAATCTTGTTTTAGACAGGCTAACACTACCAAAAACAAACCACAGAAACACAGAAGAGTTTTGGTTAAAGGTACCTTTAAAGACCATACACACCTCCACCTCTAACAACCACAAAACCCAAGAACACGTGGCATAACAAAGTAATAATAATTAAGTAATTGCACCTCTGCCTATTTTGCACTTAGCAAATCTGGCCACTCGCTTCCAATTATCAGTTGCCCTAGAAAATTCCTGACAGAAACTTCTGCATAACAAACCATATACCAATCAAAACAGAAGTCATCAGGGTAAAAAGAACCAACAAACCAACCAACCAAAGTTCCAATAATCCTCATTCAATGCAACACATTCCTTCAAAGCTAGAAACAAGAAGTACAAACCCAAACAGCCCTAGAGCAAAGTAATCTGTCATCACAGAGCCACATAAGAGGTAGAGTTCGGGGCCTCCAGAGCAAGCAGACAGCACACACAATCTCAGCACTCCCACTTCTTTGCACACATATCCAGGCAGTCTGCAGCTGTGCCTTCTGATAAAGAGCTGTTTGGACAAAGGTGAGTTCAGCCACACAGCAGCAGGGCAGGCCACCTCCACAACAACAGGCTGGTGTAACACCAGATGCAGAGATTATTGCTCTTCAACAGATAACGAAATCAACGCTAAAAAAGGACATTTACCAACAGCACTGCAGGTAGCTGGCACTTGGCAAGATTATCTTCTGTGTGCCAGGTTTTATTTTTCTCTTACCTTAAATTCATTCACTCCAGATTTTGTTTCTACAAATTAAAACTTTTGATTCTAGAGTTTCCAACTTATTTTTCCTTTGAGCTCCACCAATGCTCCACTCACTAGCCCCACACACTGCTTTCTGAAGCAACACACTCCCAACTGCTTTTACTTTCTCACATCAGATGCAATTTACATCAGATTGTGCCTCCCCTAAAGCTCTACTATCACCACCTGAAGGGTAATCAACTCGTACAGGTGCTCTATAAAGGTCAAATATTTTTGCTTCTCCTGCTACAGAACAGTCCTTTGTTTCTCAATATCAGCAATATTGTCAGCAATACTACATAAAAGGGATCAGAAAGAAAACAACCTAAATTTGACCATATTTCTAAACAGGATACTTGACTCTCTAATCTCACAAAAAATAATCCTGCTAGATCTACCTTTTGTTTGCTATCAAACAGTTTTCATATTCCATGACATAAAATTAAGTTGTTTGAGAAGGCAAGAGAGAAACACTGTTTAAATCACGTAACTGTTCAACTTTTATGTAGCACAAGTGGCTAAATAACCATCACAATTCTTTTGTGCTACTCCAAGAGTTCAGACCCCAACTCAAATAACATTGTACTTCATTTCCATATATATGGGAGTTTTGCACACCAAAACATCACAGTGTAACAGTAACATGAAAATTACAGACTTACCACAACGAAACAGCTAAGAATTCTTTCAAAAGACCACACCACATTTTCCAATGAGTTATCCTCAAATACAGGCTGGACAAACTTCAAGCAGCTTTAAAAAATGTTTTGGTAGTTGTCAAATAATCCACATTTAAACTCTCCTATCTGTTGTTCTTACCAGTGCAGCTGCTATGTTTCTTCACAGCAGTTTCAAACGCTGCCCAACCTACTACATGGTTCACCACTATTTCATTCCAACTTTTCAAATACCTTCTACAGCACTCCTATTCCTTCTTTCACTGCTGTCGTATTGCTTCACCAGACACCTGTTTACATGGGCATTTATTTCTATACCATTTTCAAAAAACAAATGCATATTTAGACATGGATTTCTAAACTATTAACATAGCACTTAACATACAACGAGGAAAAAGCATTCTGTTGTCTTTCTGATCACTCTACTACATCTTCCCATTTCCAAGTTAGCAACCTGCTTTGTTTGACATTCTAATATGCCATGACTTAACCTGAAAAATTAGTAAAAATGTTTCTAGTGAGACTGTTCTTGTCAATAATTACTTGAGAATTTTCTTTTTTTAAACTATTTTTGTATATGGTACACAGCACACTTATATTATTTACACCTTTATAACCCAATCCTTCCAGCTCTACTACTAGTCTGGAGTTCTGTATTCCAGGCTCCTTTAAGAAAAAAAAAAAAATCATTGGCATCTTAGAAGACATATGTATACTTCTTTGTCTAGCTTTACTTGGAAGCTTAACATAACCAGCAATTTAAATTGAAAAAAATAATTATTTCTTCAACAAAATACCTGAAAAATGCATCTTGTGCATCTTTCCTTTCTATTCCCCTCGCTTTACGGTTCTGCTTATTTTTAATTCATGGTCACATTCAAAAAAATTTTGCAAAAAACTTTTCACTGTGTGCAAACTAACAAGACACTGGAATTATGAGGAATTTGTTATTTAATAGCACACAGGTCCACATTTACAGCACAGCTGAAAAATGTTTGCTGCAATGCAAAATAAGTTACTTTATGGATTAAAGGTTATGATGATGCTTCTCACGGATGCCATACACGTCCCCTCGTTCAAGGTTACACTGGTTTGACCATGTAAGTTTAGTACACACTTTGCTGCATCGTGCACTGTTTGACTGGGAACTAGAAGAAGTACTTGCACATATAACCTGAAGCCGGTAGTCTTGCTTTTGTAAAATAAGCAGCATTTATTAAAGCAGGTCTATTTTTATTCAAAAATAGAAAAGTTGCTGTTATTTCAGATGCCTGATACATTTTCTCTTTCCCCCTTCAGTTTTTTGGTGCGAGTGTTGAGAGTTTTTTGGCAATATTTCTCTGAGGAATTACAGCTCCATCCATTGTTCCTAACCGTCCATTGAAATGACTGGATAAAAACTGATTTGGTTTTGTAGTGACTTTATTCTATTAGGGCTGGCATTTTTTGTGGTGCCACTTTCAAATCTTCCTTTTGCTAGCATTATCAGAATTGGCTGAGTAGCAGGATAAAAAGCAACCAAAAGTAATAAGCAGTTTTGCGCTCCATCAAGATGTAAATATGCTCAAAATATATATTAAGAGCCTTCTTAGGATCCACAGTAATAACATTTTTCCTTCGGAGTCACATGTTACAGCTGCAGGAAGAATGAAAACAACTGTAGGAAATCTCAAGGTGAAAAGAAAACTAAAACTTAAGATGTTGACAAAAAAAACTTCCCCTGCTGATTACCTCCAAGTCCAAAAGTCTGTAGCAGTTAAGTTTCCCCTTTTATCCGGAGATTATACTTCAAAACTTTGCGCTTGAAGAACAAAATTATTTCAACACAACATTGCCGCTTCTGGCGGATGTTCTGAAGTGTTATCAGTCAAGTTCACTTATGCAAAAAAAGAATCTGGGAAGACTGACATCCGAATTACACTCATCAAGACTAAAATGGTTGAGTCTCCGTATGACACTAGGCACAGCTCTTAGCTTCATTGTTACTATTAACTTCACATTTAGATGTAAAAATAGCTTGTCAAGGTTATGTCAAGTCTCCACCTTCATTTTTTTAATTGCAAAAAGAGCAGAAATAACCCTGAACAAAGAAGGGAGAAAAGTGCTAGTGCAAAAAGTTTGCCAACCACATGAAAACTAAGTCTTCAAGCCTTAAAGTTTGAAGTGCGATGCCTTCTCAGTATTTACAAACTTAGTAACAATCATCTTTTTTGAAAGCTACATCATTGCCAGAGGGGGGAGACTATTACATGCACGAGCACAATCCGAGAGCGCCTCAACTCCCTCCCTGAGAAAGCATTTCTCAGATACTACACTAGTGTTTTACGGCGGCATGACTTGCTCGTTCCTGGGTATTTTTATCACATGAACCTCCAGAGACTACCTCCTCTAACTTGTTCCTCCTTCATTAAAGAGGGAAGGGACACAGCGTCTCCTATAATAAAATATCCTTGCCAACTATTCATTACTGCATTGGGAATACAACGGCAGGATGAAGGTTTTCGATTTGCTCTTGTCCAAGTCTACTTTTATCCCCTCTCATCTTGCACTGCTGTAAAAAAAAATGATACTACGCACAATACACCGCCTGCAGTACAACACAAATGAATAAACANCAAATAAATTCCTGCTCCGTTTCCAACTGCTACGTCGCTTGTTTGTTCCCCACAGGAAGATGAACGGGAAGGGGGGGTCGGTGATGGCATTTTCCTGCGGGTGGTCACGCCAAGCCCGGCGGAGCCCCGCACCGCAGTGCCCCCGGCAGCAGCTGCTCAGGATGCGGGCGATGTAGAGGCAGCACACCATCCCGCCTCAGCAGCGGAGGCGAGAACCCAACACCGAAACCAGCACGGGTTTCACCCTCATTGAGAGGGAACAATGACACGAGCCCACAGCGCCGGAGGCAAAGCGCGTACTATTCCTCCCCCCAGGCGCACGCGGGTAACACCAAGATCCTTCTGTCCTTCCTACAGGATGGGGAAGGAGAAGGGGGGGGGAAGCGCCCGCGAATTCCCGCAAACAAGCGAAATGACGCCGCTCAGGACGGGAATTACAGCGGATAACCTGCCGCCCGCCGGGGGAAGCCCCAGCCAAGGAGAATAAACTTCCCCTGCTGCCCCACCCGGGCCGCGGCCGCCCCAGCCCGACCGCCAGGGAAACTTGGCCTCCCGGGACACCCGTTCTCCCGGCGGCGGCCGCAGCGGATGTTCCCGGGGGAAAGACTCCGTAGGTCTCCTCGCTGCGGGCTCCGGTTCGGACCCCGCCTCACATCCCTCCCTCTCCACTATCCCGGCCACGTCCCGCCCGGCTCCCCCCGCGGAGGGCGGCCGGCAGCCCCCACCACCCCTCCCCGCCGCCGGGCGCCACACAAAGTTTCCCTCAACTCGGCCGCGTCCCCCGGCGCTGCGGGGCTCGGGTTTCTCTCCTCCTCTTCCTCCACCCGCCCCCTCGCCCGTCCGCCAAGGCGGAAAGTTCCACTTACTGCAGCAGAAACGAGAGAAAACCAGCCCCAGCAGCCCCAGCCCCGGCCCGGGAGGCACCGCCGAACGCAGCAGCCGCCGCCGCCGCTGCCACCACCGGGGGGAGGCACCGCCGCCAGCCGCTAGGAAAAGTTGCCGGCGGGGGGGAGGAGGCGGCGAACGAGGGAAAACAGCAGCAACCTCCGCAGCGGCTTCAGCCCCTGCCATGCTCCGGGCTCGGCTCGCAGTCGCCGCCGCTACGACGCCCGGTCAGTCCCGCCCGGTCCCGCTGCCCGCGCCGCCGGCACCTCCCCACACGGTGCCTGTGTCACTGAGCGGGGCGGGGCGCGCCGCTCCCGCCCTCTCAGAGCGGGCCGCACCACCCGCCGCAGGGAGGGGGGGCCCAGGGAAGGCGGGACGTGTGTGCCGGGCGCCTCCACCGCGACCCCCACCACCTCCCCCCCGCCTCGGGGCGAGTCGCCTCGCCCCGGCCTTTCCCGTCCCGCTCTGAGGGACTCGGAGACGCGCCCCCGGCGTCGGGGGGTTCCCATTGGTATGAAGGGCCCCGCGGGAGGCTGGTGGGAGGGGGCGTCACGGCGTCCTCCCCCGGAGGACTGTTGGTATGTCCTGCCCCGCCCCTCCCGGCACCGCCCGAGCGCGGTCCGGAGCTGCCCGGCCGGGCTGGGTATTCGCGCCCCGCCGCCCCTCAGGCTCCTGCAGCCGCCCGGCCGAGGTGGGCTGGGCGGCCACTGCCCCGTGGGCTGGGGACCAGCCAGCAGCGGTCGCCCCGGGCGGGGAGCGGCGGGGGACCGGCCGCAGCCCTCTCTGCCAGGCGCCGGGCACGGACATTCCTGGGAGCCGGAGGTCCGGCCAGGGCCGTCATGTACGGCCGTGGGGAGCCGGGCCGGTTTCTCCTCGGCGGGGGCGGCTGGCCGCTGGGCTCGGACCCCGTGCTGGGGCCGCTGGCCGCGGGCGTGCGTCCCGTGCCTCGTGGTTTTGCCAACAATAAACTTTACCGATGTTGTCCTCGCGTCGCTTACGCTGTCCTTGGCAGAGCCCCGTGCGGGGCGCGCAGTGGGTGCCGGGCGGGCAGCGAGGAGCCGGGCAGGGGCACCGCTACTCCAGCCCCGCCCGACGGGGATTGTGCCGGCGTCTGGGCGGCACTCGGGGAGCGTGGGGCGCACGGCTCCGAGGCGGCGCCGAGCCCGCGAGAGATGGCAGGATCCGAAGGTCTGAAACCATCTGGGAGCAGAGCGAGCCCTGTGCAGAGTTCACCGAGGAATACCAAATACGGCCCTGTGCGGCCCTCGCAGAGGGGCCGGCGGGGGTCCGGGGGCAGCAGGCAGCGTTTCTGTCACGCTAATGCCTGCAGGGATTCTTGGCTGTGGCACAGCGCATAGCTTTGCTCTGGGAAACGCTGCCACCGGCGAGGGCAGAGCTGCCCCGCAGGGAGCGATGGTGCGTGCCCCAGCCACGGGCGAAGGCCAATGCTCCGAGTGTTGTCAGGGCAAAGTGACCGCTCCAGGTGAAGAGGGAATCCGTGACTGCCCAAGGTCCCAGGAGTCCATCTGAGGGCTTTCTCAGAATTAGAGCAATCTGTAACCAGGTCACAAAACTAAAGGTGACTTTTCTAAGAAATGCGTTTTCTCTGCTGCATCTCGGTGCTGATCGTCAGTTTTGTGGGTACAGTGTCGATGTATCCCCAAATGAGATTTTTCAACAGCAAAATACATAACCTTAAAAGAAGTGGCTTGAGAGTCTTGCCTCTTTAGGTGTGCTTTTTGATTTTGGATGCACTATCCTTGCAAAACCTCAAGGAAAATACTGAATAGCTATAAATACCATACTTTCTGCTGAAACATCTGTGGCGAGTGGGTTTCACGTAAGCACCACATATTCCCCAAAATAGTGTAATACTTGCTGATTTCTTTAGACAGTGGACATGAAGAGCAGTTTCTCTCAAAGATATGTATGGCTAAGTTTATCAAATGCTCACAATAGTATGTTCATTCAGTCTTCAGGTGCAGTTTGCCAATTAACTGGCCTCATTAATTTGTAACTGTGAAACAAAACAGAGTTCAGGCGAAGAGTTACTACAAGCAAATTGCGGGCTATGATGGATGTTGGACATGCCTCAACATTTTGCCGTGAAAACCAACGTGACTGAGAGAACTCAAAGTTTTATGAAATCAGTGTAATTTTGCCAGTCTAATTCTCAGCTACTGCAAAACTGTTCTCATTCCAATTAGCAGTAGGGAGGTGGGGTCGCTCGGGTGGTACACAGGATGCTGTCCAAAGGTTCCTAGACATGTTCATAGGCAAACCTTTTTGTTTAAAAGAGGGTTTCTCACTCTGCTGATACTTTTGATGCCTGGTGCTTTACTCTGCTGTTAGACTCTGCCTTTTGATTCCATGGTAACCAATGTATTCCCCCATGCCAACAAACCTGGATAAATATAATACTGAATTAATCATTAGAGACCAATTTTTATTTATGATAAGAGCCTTTTTACCCGGGAAAACTAATGAGCATAATTGTAGCAGTATAATTTATACTGCTATGGCTTTGCTGGTGTAACATCCCAGGTAGATGTTTTAACTGGGTATAATTATTCCATTTCCCTGTATAGATGAGTCCTATATAGATAAATCCCATTTTATAGTTAGCAGTCGAAACAAATTACATTTTTGTAATTATATTTACAGTGAGTTTAAGGCATTTTAAGGATGGGTAGGAAATATAATGGGGCCATAGTGTAATTGAGAGTGCAACCTTAAAATCCTGTTTGTGACAAGTATATTCAAATTGCCATCTGCTATATTTTTATTCCTTCTCATTCCAAAACAACAAAAAGCATTAAGTCTGTTTAAAATAAAATGTTTTGAAGGTCTAGCACCAAATTATGTATATCGATTCGTGCACTCTAAGGAAGCAAATGCAATTTGTCATATTTAAGCGGAACTGTGCCCAGTCTGTAGGTAACATCTTCCAGTGCCAGGTTCAGCACTGTTGTAATCAGGCATCCCAGGGACTTTGTGGTGCAAAAGGAAATTTGACTTCATGATATCAAGTCTAAATTTGGCTCCCCGATGCTTAGAACACTCCTGAAGGCATGATGCTCCAAACAATTAATCTTGCATAATATGGAATAAATGCGTATAGGACACACTGGCTCAGTGCTTGTAAATCTGTTGTCACTGGCATATTTTTTCCATAAAAAGATGGTTTTCCACAGTTGGCAGCAGTCCTATTCAAAGCATCTTTGAGCTGTATAAATACAAAAGACTGTACTTTATTTCCAGTCCCTATTTCCCTCTCTTTCTGGCCATTGTCCACCCACCTGCCCTTCCCCCCCTCCCCCCCCC
>VZDJ01000090.1:11237721-11260843 GCA_008694505.1 Cyanoderma ruficeps | reverse complement strand
AAAAAAAAATCCCTTACCCTTAGTTTAGACCAGGGAGTTTGGCAAGTGTTTCCTTCTCTGTTCTTAACCCTTTTGGTATTTTGAAAACAAAGTCCTGAAGCAGTGTGAAATTAACTTATATGCATAACATTTGAAGTGACGGCACAAATTCCCACTGGAATGAAGGGCTATTCACTTCAGTGGGAATGGGCAAATAGATTTGGCAGAACAATGTGCTTTTCTCAACACTCTCCCCTCCATTCCAATGGATGGGATGGGGCCTCCCTGGCGATGCTGGCACACCACCACCCGTTATGACCCTTTAAAATAAAACCACACCAAACCAACCCTAAACAAAACCTGCCTCTTTTTTTTTCATGTACTTCCAGCTGGGTGAGATATTTAGCCTGTTATTGCATGGAGTTTCTGCAATTTGCTAACAGGTGGTTGTGCTTCTGCATCGTCTCTTCAGCCGAAGTCAGAGTAATTGTGTCTGGGTGTGCCCCGGCAAAACTGCTGCCTGAGGGACTGTTCTCTGTGCTGTATGGAGAAACGTGCCTGTCCAATTCCTTCTCTAGAAAGCAATGGAAAAGCATCTCTGCAGGCTGTGCAGCAGGCGTGACTGACAGCAGTGCCAGCAAGACCAAAGGACATGGTCTGCATATTTATATGCATGTATTTCCTGACCCAGTGGTGGACTCCTTGCTCTTATCATCCATGGGAAGGGCTCAGACAACACCCCACAGCACACAGTTTATATTACCACTGGTAGAGGGTGTTTTTAATGCTGTTGGATACACTGAGGAATTTTTGGGGGAAGGATGCTCTAGAATCATGACTGCTATGCAGAAATGATTAAAATTGGGAATATATTATAAAGCTGGATTATTCTCATGTTTCCCACTCTTTGCATACAGTATAATGAAAAACAATCTGTGTTGTCACCTCATAAAATATCTATCATAATATTTTGATTTAAATCATAAACAACCTTAGCCAAGAATAACATACATACAGTTCCATGGTATACAGTATTTCTAAAATCTATTTGCCAATCCTATTAAAGATGGCATACTTAGGTCTTGCTTCAATCGAAGACTATTCCTTTAAGGAGAAATATGAGTATCTGACTCCTTCTGCCTTGCAAAGTACAACTAGAAAATTGGTTCTCTTGCTCACAGAGTGGTCAAGCTCTCAATGTGTCTCAGAAAAGTATCAGACCTCAGGCTTTTTGACACAAAAGAGTAATGCAGTTACTGACAATAATCACTCTCCAGCATTGTGTTTCATACCCATGATCAGGAGTACATATCCAATCTGCAGTGCAACTGTGATTCCTGTTGTCTCAGCCAAGAGATTTAAGAGATTTAAAACTCACAGCCAACTAAGTAAATTCCTTGTACATTTCTGGCAGACAAANGGGGGAGGGCTCTGCTGCAGAAAATGGAAAAAAAAAAAAAAAAAAAAAAAAAAGTGAGGAAATGGTAGACTTTCCAGTTAGATCTGTCTCCACTTACCTCGTTGACAAAGAGGACAGAAAACTTCAGGATTCCACTCAGAAGTATATTTGCAAGACAATGCGACAGTGCTTCCCTCTTTTTCTTTCTGCTCTGCTTCCCTTTATTGTAGTCTGTTGCTCTCCTGTAGGTTTGTTTTCTTGCCTTTCTTTCTTCTTCTTTAACTATTTATTTGTATTTTTATTGAATTGTGATATTTTATACTAATAAGTACAAAACATCCTTGATTCATACATGTCTGTTTGTTCGGACAGACACACAATTTGCATATGTTTTTCTAAAAACTACAACCTTTCTAGGCACAAGCATTATGTACCTAAGATGAGCAGAAAGGGCACAGGAAGGCAAGAAAGAGAAAAGAGAAGGGAATGGGTGGAAAAGAGAGGAAAAAGAGAGAATGAGCAAGTGAGGGCTTGTTATGGTACATTTTAAAAGCAGGTGTGTGGTTAGAAGTTGGAAAGAGGCGAAGAAACCCAAAGGGCCATGCCCTGGTCTGTAGCTGGGGAGTAGCTGGTGCAGCAGAGGGAGGATGCTAAGTGGTGTCATTCACCCTGGCTAAAACTATTAGCCAGAAGCTGAAGGTTGCCAGTCTGCTTGCTGCCAGTTGGACATCCCTGTACTGCAGTTCCCTGCCCTTGGCACTGGTCTCTCCAGTGGCCAAACACGCCTCCAGGCACACCTCCACAGCCTGGCTGACTGCCTGGCACCACGGAGAGATGCTGACCTGCTGCTTCATCCAGACCCTGCGGTACAGTGTTGGAGGAGGGATGATTATCCAAGATGGTCCTGGTCCAGCTCTGTAGGAGGATTGTTGCTGTCCTCACAGAGGTTTCTCTCACAACTACAGATAACCAAAATCAGTCTTCTTTTCTACAATGTTAAAAAGAAAAAAAGATGACTTCTATAAAAGAAATATATGTCTCAATGAGGTCACATTTTTATAGTGCATACCTACATTTTGCAATGATATTTTCATTATGCCAATTCACTGACATGATCTCAGCCCCAGCAGGAGGTTGGTTCCTTTTTCAAGGAAAAGGAAAAGGGAGTTTTAACATTCATTTTAATGCGAACATTTATTCATTTTTAGTATCTGCACTGTTACACTAGCTTCACTTAATTATGGGAGTAGAAGCAGGTTTAGAATTCCCTGGAGGAGCTTGCTCTTTTCTTTTTAGACTAACTCTCTTCATCTTCACAACTGCTCCTCCCATAGTCTTTTCATTTTCCTTGAGAGTGCTTATTCTTACCCTTAGAAATGAGCACATCTTGGGAAGAATTTAACTACTAAAAATGGCGTAAACTTTGTCTTTCTTCTTTTCCCTCATCTTTTCCTCTGTGGATTGATAGTTAAATGCAGCAGGTTTTCCACAGTGTGATGAGTGGAGTGCATGAACCCAAAGGTTATGCCTGCCTGTGCCTTAGGAATACAGCTTAGAGATGTAGTGTATGAAAGATGCATCAAGGTAAAGTCACAAGGTAACTGCAGTAACATGCTGTATTCCTGCTGCTTGCATCCATGTTTGATACTTGAAACCATCTTAACTTCTGTGAATTCAAAAACCAGCAGAAGATTGAAAGCTAGCATGGTTCAGTAATAAAAGGTCACATTGTTATACCTGTAGGTTTCTACTGCATGAAGCCTGTATACATTGCATTTTCTGTTCAGCCTTTTTTGAGTATCTACAAAAATTGATGTTGCCCTGAAACTAAGTGAAGGTTTCTGAATGATTCGTGAGCACATTTTATCTCACAGATCAAGTATTTTAAAACTTTGAGTGGCAAAGAGGAGTGCATATTAATTTCAGACAGATTTTACACTTTATTTTTACACTTTTACATATGTAATTGAATTCTGAATTTCCCCTTTCTGCTTTCAGCCTGAAAAGGGTAGCCCAGAATGCACCTACACAGTTTTTGAGCCTTTGAGGAAAAAAACCCCAAAACCTGAAGGAACCTTATTAAACTTTAAAAACAAGTCTCTGTGCACACAGAGTGCTTCATTTCTACACATCTTTTTAACAGACACTATTACAGGCAGACCAAAATCCTCAAAAACTCTGCTTTAACCTGAGATCTGTCCCAAGGTGTGTCTTTACACCAAGGGAAGCAGCACTGGTACACATGAAGGCATCACTGAGGCTGGAGTCTTCATCTATGTAAGTATCTTGCACCTCTTTAATTATTCCCATATACAAGAGAAAGCTGCATTTATGAAGAAGCAAAAAGCCTTATACCTATAAGGAAAAAAAAGTGCCTTTATTGATAATAACTACACCTAAATTGCAATTATGTAACTGTTTTATGTAGAAATCACCTCCTGATCAAAATCATTATGTAACAAGCACAAAATCTGAGTAGATTAAGAGCACGTAATAGTGGATTTTTTATTTGGTCATCCAGGGAAAAATGTAATTTGAGTTGTGCCAAAAAAAAAAAAATCACTCATTTTTTGGCTTCTATACACATTTCTGACCCCTTCAAATTAGGTCAGTTTTTAAACAAAAGCATAATTTAGATGTGAAGTATCAGTGTTTCATTTCAGAAATATTTACTGTTTCCTTGTTGCAGTCCTCCAGAATGAGACATTCTGCAAGTTTCTGGATGCTGTCCCAAATTCACAAATGTTTTCAGATTCTGCAAAAATGAGGTTTGGATTTGTGATATTTTAGCTGGTGGGGGTGGAGGGTGGAGTAAGGGTACACCTACACCTTATTTAAGTGTTCACAAGGCCTGAGGTTTTTCTCCCTTAATTTATAGCAATCCACTCAGAAAGGATTAAGTGATCCAAATCAGCCCATCCCGTAACAGAAATTCAAAAGTCCTCTTTTCAACTTACATGAAATATATTAGTTTAAAGGAATATTCTACATGAGGTGTACAGTAAACTGAAACATCTAACATTCTTCTCATGTCATCCTTTATCAGACACGATCCAGGGGGAATAGAGGCTTGACTGGTAGAACACACTTCTCTGTGACTTGAGGAATGAGAGGAACCCACTTAAAAGAAAACTGACTCTAAGTGACATGTAGATGTAAATACCTTGAGAAACAGGCTGTAAAACATATTTCTCCTGCCCACAAACTCACACCTGCTAATGCCTCATAAAATTAGTTGCATCCTCAATACTATCCTTCAACAGCAAGTTTTAAGGTCCAATTATATATTTAATTATTTGTTTTGTCAGTTCCTTTACATCCAAGCACATTCAACAGCATGTCATATGGGATCAATTCTTCAACAGTGATTTTATTATAGTTTCTATATAATGTCACTTTGGTATATCCACCCTGTTCCCACCCCTGAGCATATGGTGTCTCTTTTTTTAATATATCTGAATTAGAGAAAAGTATCAACATTAAATATGAATCTCTTGGGCTTTGATGCTTGCCAGTCATAGAGTTGTTTGCAAATGTTTTTAATATCAATTTCACTTCTGTACCACAAGCGTTTTGTTAACATCTGTCCTGCAGCAGATGATCAGTTTTATTTAGTGATTTATTTATGTATCTATATCTTGGTGTGAAAACCTAGTAGTCACTCTTGGGCTTTAATCTGCGGAAGGGATGGAGCAGAATGAAATGCAGTCAGTCACGCTTTGCACTTGAAAGGAACAACGCCACAATTTCTTTGTTTTCTGCTGTAATCCTAGGTATAATGGGCAGAATGGCAAAAATAAATTGGGGTCTTTGTTGCAATTCTCCCTGTCTCAGCCAGAGCAATGCTTTCTCTCACGTATGTGTATGTTGTCTATCAAATGTTTAAGGATCTTTTTCACCAACTGCTATGTTGTTTCACTTTTTGCTTCAGCTAAGCTCTCTAAACAGTTTGATGAGCATGAAAGATGATGCCAACCTGACAAATCCTGTTCTTCAGATTTTTCTCTGGAAGTTACTC
Source organism: Cyanoderma ruficeps (assembly GCA_008694505.1). Lineage (NCBI taxonomy): Eukaryota > Metazoa > Chordata > Aves > Passeriformes > Timaliidae > Cyanoderma > Cyanoderma ruficeps. Next base: position 11,255,447 of record VZDJ01000090.1, on the reverse strand, counting down.
GATCATGAAACACAACAATTGTGGTCATATTCACTTTTGGGGCAATGTGAGCTGTCAGCCCTCTTATCATCGAATCATGGAATCACAGAATCATGGAATCATAGAATCATAGAAAGGTTTGGGTTGTAAAAATTCTTACAGATCATCTAGTTCCAATCCCCCTGCTATGGGCAGAGGTACTTAGAATGACAAATCTGAGAAAAGCCATTACCTCATGGCTTCACAGGGCATGGATTTCATGGGATTTTTTCTCGTAGTGTCTTTATTTCTTATCTGTTTATGATAATGTGATCACAAAAACTTGTTAATATTTGCAGTTCTGTTGTGTAAATGATTTCATGTGGTTCAGGAAGGGCAGCATCCAGTTCACAAACTGCATTTCCAGAGAAGATTCCATGTTCCATTATAGACTACTGCCACTAGCCTTGAGTGGGCTGGATATGTAACTTACCCATTTCAAACTGCAATTATTATTTTATGTTCTATTTCTACCAATTCTTTATTTTTAATCAGTTATATTCTTCTCTGCTTGCAATCAATTGAACGAAACTCACAGTAAGTAAAATGGGAAATGCAGACAAGTAGCAGATAGTCCTAGTCATCCTGAACCCCTGACACCCCATGTCTGACTCTTTTGAACATATCAGATATGCATGGTTTGTCATGAGCTGTATAATGGTGCAATGCTTTTATTAGCATGGGGTTTAAATAAACTGCATAAATAGTGGTGATTATATCAGTAACAGAATGATTCTAACAGATCTTGTTGGAGAGGAGGTGTTCAAGCCTAAATGCCAACAGCCCCCAAAAACATGTAGATATTCAATGAGAAACCAAGCACATTTTGCCAGGACAGAAAAGTTTCACATTTTGATAGCACAAAATATATAGGCAAATTGTCATCAAATTTCCAAGGATTCTTGGCTGACTCTGATCTAAAATACTCAGTCTAAACCCTGACAGTCATTTTTAGCTGCGTTGTTTGTTGGTTGTATCACTTCAATTTCCCATGAGGCACCTCTATCAAGGTCATAAGTTCTCAGAAAGGCAAATGAATAAAAAAAGCTTCTCCAAAGCCAGACTGACTTGTATTATAATTGATAATATTTTTATTAATTATCTCAGAATCATAGAATTCTGGCTTGGAAGGGACATCAGGGATCATGTGGTCCAATCCTTCTGGCAAAAGCATGGTGTGGAAAAGATGGCCCAGCTGAATCTTAAAAGTGTCCAGTGTTGAGGAGTCCCTGGCAGGATTCCAGTGGCTGATTATTCTCTTTGTGAAAAATTTTTGTCTTGTGTCTAATCAGAATGTCCACAGGAGTAACTTGTACCCATAAGGAACCCATGAGGGAGGAAGACGACTTAAGCGAGGCACTCATAAATAACTTCACTTGTAAGGATGTGAAACCTGCATGACAACTGGAGTGTTAGAACTTTGGCCAAAAAGGTGATTTTGGTGCTCTGTTCAGTCCATAAACAGAAGACATTTTACCCTCCACTGTATGTGTGGAAAATAGGATAAATTATGTACTGCACAATTCCTTTCTAGGAGCAAAAATGCTATAGTCCTTAATTTTGGTGTATTATGAGCAGAGCTCTCTGCCATTAAATATTTATATGTCTCTGACCAGTAATACATAAGTATGTCTTTTAAAAGTTAAGGTCACAGAGGTAGAAGACAGACAGTAATTTATGGTTTTCTGGTTATATGTTACCAGAGGAATATTTCTTGTGTTCTACGCAGAATAGAATTATAGTTGCAACCCAGTCATCATTTTCATATGTTGCATCTTTCTACCTGTGTATGAATATATTTATCTAAATAGGTGTGTTAGATGCAACTTTTCTTATGAGTAACCTGATCCTGCACAGACTTATGCATATGCTTTATTTTGTATGCCTGGTATGACCAAAACAATGTCTCTGGCACATGTAGAATTTAGCCGATGTGTTAATCTTAGCAGTATAGAAGCGCCGATCTGACTTGATTACTGTGAGTTGGGAAACTGCACCAAAATCTCTTGTTATAATCAGAAAATGTAGGTGAATTCAAATCAGATTTTCTTGCAAGGGAGTATACACCATTTTCTAAAAGGCTGGAATTTTTGGTAAGAATTAGAGTCTCCAAGGTTAAAAGTTATCTGAAACACGTGAACCTCTATTTAGCAAATCATGTTTATTACAATAAACATCCTCAGTAGACAGAGAAGACAGCATGGGCCCTGATAAAGAAAGAAGTCACTAAAGTCCTGGTGCAGGGATATGTATTTGAGACTCAAATGTAGACTCTAACTCAGGCAAGAGAGGAACCTCAGCCTGGGAGATGAAAAAATGTTTTAACGTGAGGTGCTAGAAAGTTTTTTGATATAGCTGTGGACCACTCACCACTGTTAAATGCAGACAGGTTGGAAAATGCCTACTGGATTACTTTCATGGAACAGAAATATTGTTTCTTATTCAGCTGTTATGACTGTGTCTATTGTTCCTGCTCCATTTTGCAGAGAATATTTTTGCATCCTTTATTGTTATAACAGCAGGGAGAGGAATTTTGTATTTCAATTACTGTGAAAGTCACTGAAAGTACAGTTTTAAAGTGACCAAAATTGTTCTCAGCAATGAATGTAATTTGGCAAATAATTACAGCTGAAAAAATATGGAAGCAGTGTAAAAAGATCTGAAATGTTTCATTTTAAAATCACCAACTGCTTATTTTGACATATTTTAATGAATCATTTTGAGTTTCTTCTTTCAAACAACATTTTTTATTGGCAAGTGGTCTATATTTTTTAAAGACAAAATAATTAGAGAGAACAAAATGCAGCATTACAATGAAAAATACACAGAATAAATCCATTTCTATTTCAATGTAGAAGATTTTTCCATATTTTTATTGCAATTATTGAACTAAATAGAATCATAATTTGCTCTGCTGTATTAGTAATAATTGTAGGTGTCAATAACCAAGTGTATGGATATTGATTTAGACCCTATTACATTTCAGAAGGAAAAAAACACCTCATAAATGTGTGACAATGCAATTAAGTTGTTTTTCAATGTTCACAGCTAACACAATCGACTAAAGGTGTCTAGACCATGACCAACCTAACTAGGTCCTCAGAACTGAAGCATGTTAGAGCCAGGAATGAGGTCAGGACTGCAAATAGGCCTGGCTTAATTCAAACTGTCCTTTGAAAGATGTACAGGGTATGACCAGGCAGTTTTGCAGAAAAAACCTGTGCACAGTAAGAAGCTCATCAGGAGCCCACAGAATTCCTGGAAAAACTGGCTTAAAGCCATCCTGCATAGACAGATATAAGGGGAGAGGTGAGCTTGCTTTATTTCCTGAAGTCGTGGAGATCTGTTGAAAAAGCAGAACGGGACAGCTACAGGAGCAGAAAGCTCGTGGCACTCAGAAGTGAATATCTAGAAGATGTGTTTGGAACACACCAGACCCCAGCTTCAGAGCTTTGGCATGGAAGTGGAACACGCAGGGCTCATAAAACGGGCAGAGAAGAGTTAGGATATGTGGCACAATTCCAGGGTGTGCAAGTGTTAACTATTTAAAAAGCTGTGCTGATGCAAAAGACAAAAAGGATTTGGACCATGTTCTTTCACTTATTTTTTTCTGAACTGATGTAAAGCTGATCCAGTAAGCCCCACCAAGCATCTGTCAGCTCCTGGTTGCAGCACAGAAATTCTCAGTACAAAATTGTCCTCGTGAAATGGTCGGGTTCAGGCCTTTGTACAGAATAGCTCTGATCTGTGGTTAAGAGCCACCACACTGCAAAATTTGAACCTTTTCTCCTACATTACAGCAACACTGTCATGAATTTGTAGCTGCTTATGCAAGTACCTCTGTAAGTAAAAATGGCTCTATTTCCCCTTAGCTTACGACTAGTGAGTTAAAGTTTGCACATGCCAACTTTTTCACATTTTTGTGAAAGAACAACAGAAGGGAAAACTGAAGGGATTAGTCTTAATACCTCAGAGCTAAATAAATATTTACTGAGTTTGATTCTGCCATTGTTTCATGGCTAATGTTAAGTACAAGGTGACTGCAGTACTGCTGAAAATGTACAAACAACATTAATCTGTTGGTTTTCCCCTCATTTTGAAATGTATCATAGAATCCAATTTCATGGCACGTTTTGATTTTATGTATACCCCTTCCCAGGTAAAACAGACATTTTTTGTCACCTGCGACACTTTCGTTTCTCATATATGTTTCTAAAGTGCAGGGCTCTGTTTGCCCGTTTAGATATGCCTTTATGCTAAACTATTAGCAGAGATTTTCTGCTGCAGCAGCTACTTTTTGACTCTATCAGGCAGCCAACTATTTTCCACAAAATCCTCCCTGTTATAGGATTCCAGACTACCCATAGATCACTCCAAACGGGAATGTGAACAGTCAAAACCAGCTCTCCTGCTAACAAAAAGAACTTTGTTGCTCTCTATGTAAAATTCAGCTGAAAGCTAATTAGATTCATTCAGAGTAGACAACTAATGATATTAAAATACACATGTAGGTGCAAATTTGTAACTTTTTGATATTTTATATGAGTAAAAATTCATGGGACTAATTGAAAAAAATAGAACATTGTTTCCTACATTGTTTGACTCCATGCAGAGTAACTATAATTCATGGAATTTGTGAGTTTAGGTGAAAAGGACAAATTTGTGTGTTGTAAAGTGTAGCACCTTCTGTTGACTAGCTTCAGACATTTGCAAAAGAGAGGTTCAAACCACTCTCCTTCTTTTGGCTCCAGACAATTTCCAAAGTCAGCTGAAGGCCTTAAACTTAATCCCCAGGCTAATTAATGGATGGAGCCCCAGCAACACAACAGATCCAGTTTCAGCCTCTGAATGGCTGAGACAGATTCTTCTTCCTGGAAAGAAGCATAGCACAGACCTAGGGAAACTGCACTTGTCCACCCCTGGATGCCATCTCTATAGCACATCCAGCTGCCACTAGGAAACCTTGTAAAGGTGCTTAGCAATGCAGCCACAGTTTATGGCTAATTGCCTGTTCAGATGGTTATGGCAACCTCCCTTGAAGGTATATTACATGGTTTTATGGAAGTCATGTAACAGTTGATAGCTTCTTAAGATGTTTAGTAATTTAACAAGGAGTGTCCACCTTCTCCCATCATAACCATACAGAATAAAAATTTCACAGCAGGATAGGAAAAAACTCAGCTAAGGTCATTAAACTGTCACATGGATTGTACACAAAGACTGAGGCTCAGGGTGAACCTATGGATACCTAGAGGAAGTGTCTTTTACAAGGTGTTCTTTGACTTGAAAAACATAGAGGAATCAATCTGATGAAAAACGTATTTATTTATTTCCATTCTGGATTTTCTTCAAAGACAGTGTAGAGAAAAAGGCATCTTTGTGGTGCAGTGCATCTCATCCTAAGTGGACTCAAAATAAAGTGGGCAAACATACCTTTGAAAATGCCTGCTTCTAACTTTGAGCAGTTAGAAAAGCTGAACTAACTAGCTCAGGTGCAGGCATTGGCATTATAGACATGTAAATTATGGAAAGGGAAGTCTTATGAAAATATTTTGGGGAGAGATTCATCACAATTTTTGCAAGTCTTTTTTGTATGAAGTTTGCACCTGAGCAGACTTTATGTGACCAGAGACAACCTCAGTATCCTCTGCACAGGCATGTAAAGGAAATTGAGAAGTGTGTGGGCATCCTTTAAGTGAAAATGGGCTATAGTTTACAAGGCAAAGGGAAGAGATGCTGCACCTTTTCTGACTACCCTTGTTACAGCCCTCTCTGGTCACTGCTGGCAGCTGCATTGTCCACTGTGCTGTAATGCCAATTGCTGGCACCATGCTGTAACCAGCCCAGACTCAGAACAGCTGCAGAAGGGAAGGTGCAGGATTTCTTTCCATCTGTGTCCCAGTGCTGAATCTTTGAGCAGCTCCATAGGGGAGTACCAACTCCACTAATTGCCAGAAGTGGCTCCTGTTTCCTCACACGCACAAGCAATACAGTAGCTCTACCTTTTGGAAGTTCTGAATTTCCTTACTTATTTCTGCTTATCTGAAGTTGTTATATTCCTGTCAGTTTTTTTTTTTTCCTAATTATTATTTTTTTACTGTCCCATAAGAACATAAACACTATTAGCATACAGGGAAGCTATTGAGAGTAACAATTTCATGGAATACGCAAGAAGTAAGGAACAGCCTCTGTTGAAACCTTGGAGGCTCTAATACAATCAGTCTTCTTTCCTACTGAGCTTTTGTCTGACATGAATCCCAAGCACAACTATGCATATGCAGCTCTGTATATGTGTCTTTTAATGTGACACACTACAGAGGTGTCAGGCACTAAAGGACACAGAGACACTTGTTTGAATGTTGGTTTAATGTTGTGCTTTGTTACTCTTCTCTCCATGTGTACATAAGAATACATAAGAGTACATGTGTGTGAGTTCATGTGTAAAAGCACCCTGTTCTGAGATTTACTCTTGACTAATTATAAAAAAATGTGCTGCAAACCCATTTTCCACTCTAAGACTTCTCCCTTCAGAGGCATCCTTCTCAAATGTGAAATCTGGATGGTGTTTTCTCTGTTTTCTGGCACCCCACAAGGGAAGTAATTTGCAGAACATACCCTTACATTTTTAATCCACATGACAAAGCCTTTAGTTCCACTGAAGGATATACTTAGGGAGAGCTTAACATTTTGGAGACCTATGCACACTGACATACAATCAAAGCAATTTTTTACTGACCTCCTACTGATTTCTTTTCCAGCTTAGTGCCATACATTAAAACTTCATTCATGATCCTGAGTTTTAGCTTCTGAACCTGAGCCATGTAACACTTGTCAGGTTGTTATGAAAATTTCTTACCCATATCAAACAATAGATTCAGTATCAACCGACTCCACTGGCTGTTTTAACATCTCTTCTTTACTTTCCAGAGTGAACACTTTCATCATTTTACCACAAATAAGATTAATATTGAGACAGCCAGTGATATGTCTGGATATTTTGATAGAGTGCAGACACTTTCTGTTGGAGGAAAAAAACCTACCTTCCAAAAATAATAACAGGAAACAAAATAATTAAGAAATCTTACCAAACTACAATCAAGCATGGTGATGTTTCACAGGTGCTCACAAGACTTCTTCAAAGTTATGACATCAACAACCAAGTGAAGGCAAGGGTGTTTGGAAGGGATACCATGGGTGGGATATTTTAAAGGAATGAAAATTAAAACCCCAATGGAAAATTTGAGAGGACTTAATGGAAACATATATTTCTAAAGTATGGTTTGACCAGAGTATTGAAATTTATGAGTGTAACTAGTTCATTAGGCACTTTTATGATCATTAACAAGCTTGAGTCCTTTGGATAAGCTTGTCAGAAAACATGGCAAGTTAAGCAGAGATGATCTCCTGTTGCCATGATAGAGTTAATTAAATACTGTCTTGGTTGAGCATCTTATCATTACTTAAATATGCTCTAACATATTTTATCCTGTTACTATTTATGCTCACTGATTGGTCAGAAACCTAAAAGATTGGCCAATTTAAAAAGAATAGACAATACTGATATATAAAATGATGCCATACTCACTCCAGAATTTAAGCTAAATCAATATCTTGACAAGGTGCATTAAATTGTTATGTTCATCACCCCAGATGCTTATTTTCATTATTTCTACATGGGTCACTACTTCTCATGTATAGCAGGCAAAAATCTTTATTGTCTAAGTAATATTCACTTCAAATAAAAACATTTCTTAAAATGTTTCTTACTGCTCAGGGTGATGATGGTACAGAACTGTAATCTTCCACACAGTGATGCTAAGTGAAGATACGAAAGTGCTCTAGTCATAAATATTATGATGAATACCTCTCTAAAAACTATGAGTCCAATTTGTGTTTCTCATGATGGAGAAATGTGTGGCAAAATTACAAAATGACCAGTTTGAAAAACTAAATTCATTCTCTAGTCCTGCTTAATGCTTATATGTATTAGAGAAAGAAATGTACTTCAAGAATACAATTTATGTTCATTTTTGCAATTCTTGTGCAAAAAAGCCATTGTAGTCATTAGACTTTCAGTGTTAGTGTTACTCTTGATATTTATCAGACCTCCAGACCTCTGAAGCCATATTGGTATAACTCTGAAGCCACTTGAGTGCTAAACATGATCTCTACCTTGGATATATTAAATTCTATCCAGACTGTAATTTACATTGCCATCACTATCAATTATACCACAGGTGTGTCCAGGACTTCAGAATAAATGTAGGAAACATAAGTGCACACTCAAGCACTCTATATAAAAACATTTATTATCTTGCCATTCACTGAGACCCCAGAGATATACAATGCAGCTTATACAGTGTGCAGCAGTGTTAATATCAACAATATTTCCTGCATCATGGAAGCATGGGCCATCCTTTGAAATTCTCCTAGGAGACATAAATTTGGTAGCCAATCAAAGCATCAAAATCCAGGATGTGAGCCCTGTAACAGAACATGCTTTTGAAGCAGTCCTACAGCTTTATATAGATCTATATAGCTTTATACATAGAGATGAGAGTGCCCCCCACCCTTTCTGATTATCATTTGAATGATGTTTGTTGCAGAACTGGTATATAAAGAAAGTAAACCTCTTAGGTAAATTATCTGCTAATTGAAAGTCACCGTTCCACATTTTGTGACTGGATTTTCTTGACGCAGTCTCCTTTACTACCTTTCTGTGGGATTGAAGGGAGTACAAAGTGGCCCAACATGAGAATAAGTAAAAGAGTATAAGAAAAAAAATTCTCTCTAAGTTTTTCTGTACTAGACGTCAGGGGGAAGGAGTCTGCATATGGTGTTCATACTCACATTTATTTATGCAAATAATGACGTAACTTGAGATTTCTCTTTCACCCAGTAATATTTGTATGTCATTCTCACATTTTCAGTGTCCATGCTATTGTAATACCATGCTAATTTGTGCCCCCTCTCTGAGACACTTTATTACATCTTACTGAAAAACACGACTGACCCATGTTTGCATTCCCATGACTGAAATATCATTGGAATCTGCATGCAGGCTTCTCATTGTCTTTGCTTGCTTTTGTCTTCTCAGACTCTTAGTAAAGGAGACTTTTGTAAACTGCTCATGGTTTCCTCTGTGCCTGTTCAACACTGTGCCAGTATCACTCGAAAATTACAGACAACTGCAGTGAATGCATACGTTCAGACTGCTAGGAATTTATGGTCTTTGTCTTCTGCTGCAACGTGAACCTGTACAAGTTTGTCTGACATGTGAACTGTGCAAAATCTTTTCTGAGCTTTTTTTAAGCTCTGGTTTTATCCACGGGAATGCACGGCATTTTATTACTTCAAATCTGAAGTTCTTTGTTGTAATGAGGACAGAAAAGCAGAAACCAAAAGCTTAGTGAAAGAATTTTAGTAAAAACAACTAGCTAGCTAGGATTCTGACCACCTTGACTTATAGCAATTGTGAATATGAAACATATAATAAGAAAATGCTTTTGTTCATAGAATACAAACACTGAAACAATAAAATCATATTTTCAGATACACATTAAAATTGTTAATTTCAGCAAACTAATCTGGTTATTTGAGGTGATTTTAAAAATGATGAATATAATTTCTTTACAGCCTGACAAATGCAGATATGTAGAAAGTAAAATACTGACAATTCAAGTGACTTTTGTGACCGTGTTGTTGATAGTTAGGTTGAGATAAGAATCATTTTCAACACGTTTGTATTTTAAGTGAATGCATCCCATTATATGGTGCTGGCAATTAGTAGAAACAAGATGCTGGTGTCAGACTGTGAAATCACATATAGTATTGTACACAGACTAATGTACTATTAAGGAGCTCATTGCTGCAGGAGGGAGGAATGGAGTTATTCCCCAAGAACTGTATCAGGAATATTTTTTATCCAATTCCCATGATAATTATTCTTGCTTTTTTTGCTTTCAACAATTTATTTTCATTGGGTAACCCCAGAGTAAAATGTCACTAATCTTCCAGGCAAGCTATTGGACATTCTAATAAACATTTACATACATGTAGAAAGACACAGGTGTCAGAATACCTATGGCTAAGACTTTGTTGTTTTGATCCAAATCATACAGTTTTGAATAGGGAGTGTTGTTTGGCTACATGTGATTTACATGAGCTGCTTTAACATTAAAACAAGATATCTGATTCTGTGAGCTGCAGATCATTTCCACCGAGGAGCTGAGTATTGTATGATCAGTGATCAGTTATTATTGAGAATGTTCAAGTATTTGCAGAATGTGGATCTAAGGAGAGAGGTTCATATTATTTTCCCTTTCACTACATCTTTCCTCTCATGTTAGAAGATGACTGTCCCAAAGAACATTTACTGGAATATCTACTGATGAATTATATCATTGCAGATAGCTCTCAGTGAACATTGCTGTTGTAAGTAAAAATCCTGTAAAGCTAGGATAAAAGCTTTGAAGATAAGAAAGATTACCATGGGAATGTCATTATTTGGAGAGAAAGAAGTAAATGCACTCGCATAAAAACCTTTAATGATTGTTTTACATAAATGCATATCAAAAGGGAAAGTGCCAGGATCGGTAGGTGCTCAGGTTTTGGTTTCTTTTTTTTTTTTATTTGAGTCGGGCTTATATACCAGTTTAGTCACCTCAGTTTACATTCTCATTTAGCATAAAGCACGGCAGTTTTGCAAGAATAAATGATACTACATTGAAATATATAGAAAATACCTTCTCCCCTCCCTTTCTCTTATCTGCCATCCCTTCTCCCTCCATCCCTAGTTCCTCTTCCCTTCCTTAACCTTTTATTCCTTTTCCCTTCCCTTCCTTTCCTTGCCCCCCCTTTTCCTCTCCCTCTCATTTCTTCAGACCATTTTCTGGATGACTTTTTAGAAATGCATTAATTATGAAATATGAGTATCAAGAGTAATAGATTTTATAGGATATTGTAATTCTCAAATATGAAGAAGCTAACTTCATACTAATAAATTATATCTCTGGTAGAAGAATGAAGACTGAATCTGAGTTTTCTTTCAGCCTGGCTTAGAGTTGAATAATTCAGTATATTTTAATTAAAACACCCTAATCAAAGTCCAGATCATGCTCTCAATCCTTTCTTTTCTCAGAACAGAGGAAACGACAAGTGTGCTAGAACTGCTATCTTCCATTCAAACTACAGAAATCAGACATTCCATTACAGCTCAAAGTTCAGTTTCCCACATCTACCCTGAAGGAGGCCAGGCAAATATCTGAGTGATCATCCTCTACTTTGGCTGATAAAATTCTTTGCAGGTGAGACATTCTAATACAGACAGTTGTTTATCATCAAGAGCCGGAAAACTCTTCCATATCTTTTCCTTCCCATCCAGAACAACTAGGTGTGACAAGAGCTATGGAACTTAATTTGTGAGTTATAAATAGGGAAAGCAAGCTTGTTCTTTACTTATAATTATGGTGCAGCTTGATAACAGCGTGTCTATGTGCACACCAAATCATGAATTTCTTGTGGGGTTCATGAGTATTCCAACTGTCTCCTCATGGATGTGATAATGGACAAGCTTGAGAGAATGGACCAAACTGAAACTAAGTGATTAACTGGACCTTCATCATGCAGTAGTTGACTGATTGTTACTAGAACCCACCCAGTGGGAACTGTGGACTAATCTAGAAATTGCCCCAATGAAACTAATTTCTATTCCTAAATGTGTTTATTGCCATCCTGGCTGGATTGTACCAACACATCCCTTTTGCTGAAGTGATTGGACTGTACATAGATAAATCATTTGTAAATGGACAATAGAAACCATTCCTCCAGGAATGGCCATGGTGGAACATCTTATGTCTGTAGTTTGATATTTAAGAAATGTTCTCGATGTAGACTATCGGAGTAGCAATGACATATGCACGTGCTGTGCTGGTCATGTAGGACCCTGGCCTGCTGGATTATAAGAAGTGAGCAAAACTGTGGGTTTAGGGGTCTGTACTGATTCAGGGGAAGATGACACTGCAAGGCACCCCCACTGCTGCTGGCCAGTGCTGATTGTCCTGCTTGGTGGATTTGATTGCCCATGGAAACCCAACCTTATGCCAAAATGCCAGTAAATAATTTTTCTTTTTAGCAAGCAAAGCTCTGCTTGTGCATTAGCCAGGAACTGACTAAAGAAGAAAAAAGCTGATTTCCTGAAGTCGTCTGGCCGGTGAAGAATAATGAACCTGAAATAAGAATGGCTTCCAGCCACATGGAACAAAGTGAGCAATCTTAGATCAGAGTTCCTCTGCTGCTTCCCTGCTGACTCAGCTGGCTGCCTTCTCCCTCCCCTCTCACTGCTGCTTGCTTTTTCCACAAACTTTTGGGTTCCAATAAACCCATCCTGCAGATTCTCCAACTTGCCCACTGGTGTGACTTTGGAACCAACTGTAAGAGACCTGACTTGATTTTGCAGGATCCTCTGGCTTGCAAATCTTAAACTTTGACCAGTAAACAACTTCCCCAACTTAATATTTTCATAGCCACTTTGATCTCCATAGACTTGGGAAACCTTTACTTGATGAGATAGGTTGTCCAAAAATGTATGTCTATTTGTAATGAGATCCATTTTGTCCTCTAACTGAAAACACAAACATAGTGTTTAATGCAGCACAAGGAAGATTTTAGGGTTTTTTTTATTTAAATAAAAGAAAAAAAGGCAGAGTAAGGGAAGCCAAAGTGGTGAATTCAAAGTGGTCAGATGGCACAGGCCCTATTAAACAACTTTCATCTTTTAGCAATCAGCAGACACAAGCTGAAAGTCCAGAGCCTCTCCCAGGAACTTTACTACTGCCAGGTATTCCTAAAGGAACAGTGTGTGATTTTTCACAGTTGAGGGCAGAGTAGACCACCCCCCCCACCCCGTAGATTATGATTACAGGTTATGTATAACTGCATTTGTCAAGTACTTGAGGCTGTGGTGAACTGCTATAAACTTCTATTTCAGGGTTGTACATTCTTTTCAGAGCAATCTCTAAAATCACAAAAATATCAAATAGTCAAAATCAATAACAGGAATTGTTCTTGCCAGAAACTGCTGCCTCACAGAAAATATCTGTTTGATGTTGATTCTTTTATTTGTTGTTTAGATCATAAAACTGTGGTATACTACAGTGCTATAAAGACAACTGAAATTGAGAAGATGAATATGCTAAGCAAGCTGAATCCTGAGAAATGCCAATTATGTAAATATCTCAATTACTACCTCTAAAACAGCAAATATCTGTAACCTGTGTGAGTGTCCCAGACTTCAGCACACTGGGTCACTACTGAGGAGAGGAGCAGAGGGAAAATTAGGAGGTTTGCTTTCTGCTCTGCTGGAAATTATGGGCATGCTAATGTTGGAAGACTTGGGAGTTTTGGCACTTATTTTAGGAAGAAGTAGAGCAGTCATGAAGAACTCTGTACCTAAGTCACAGGAGGGATTCAAAGGGGAGCCAAAAAGATGTGAAGTCAAAGCAGTAGTGTTTCCTTTCCATCAGCTTTAGACACTGACACCATCTGTACTGGGAGCATAATAAGGAAGTTGCCATGATCTTCCAGAAACTATTTATATGAAAAAAAATTTCTATGAATAAAATAGAAACAGAGTTAAAAAAAATTATCTGGAGGAAAAGTCCCAGAGGGCCTGATTTCCACTTGTGCATATTCCATGTCTTTGCAGTGTAAAAGGTGCTCAGTGTGCACTGGTTCAGTGTGCATGGTGCAGACATCACGGATTACGTGTGTTGTTTGAGAGCTGATCTTACAGTCTTCTCTGGCCAATTTAATAAACAGTGAAGTGCAGAATGCTTGGCATAAAAAGTAGCACCATCTGTTCTCAAAGCATGGATCCTTGTCTCAGGGAAGGGAGCTGCTGTTGTTTTTCATGAGAAGGTAGGTAGTTGCCTCACTGGAGGTAAGGCTGACCTGGAGTTCTAAGACTATTATTTACAAGAACAATTTTATCATTCTCCACACTGTTCCTTTTCTGATAAGCCCCAGAAGTTATTTACAGTTCAAATTATTTCAAAGTTGCTGGCTATTATGGTAAGAGAAGAGATTGTGAGGCAGTGCAGTTTGCATGGTGCAGCAGCAAGAGATTTCTCCAGGTTACTGCCCTGTGGGGCTGCATTCATTAAAGCAAAGGCTGGACCAAACTCCTACAGGGCAGTGGGTCATGAGCTGATTTCAATGGTGGTGTAAATAAAGCAGTTGACATTCTTGGTGGGCATTTGCTCTTGTTTCACTCGAAAAAGAAAAATCCTTTCCTGCCACTGGAACTAGGCTGGCCAATTTCAATAATCTTGAATAGAGATACAGGCTTAAAAGGGAGTTCAATTCCCAACAAATGTAATGAAAATAAGGGCTCACGGGGTTAACAAGACTCTTTTTGCATTTTTTTATGGTAAATGCTACCATTTAAGATCCAATCATAATATGGACATGAAAATGCACACATAAAGGGTGCAATAAATGTCTGTCCATGGCAGAAATTTCACTTTGGTCTCAGAATGAAAAAGCCAAAGATAGTCAACCATGAGACAACACTTCACAGAAAATGAAGCCTCATCAGTCCAGCTTGTGGAACTTCCTGTGCAATGGGCTTTTCACTGGGGACCTTTTTTTACCACAGTGAGTTTCATCTGATTTAGAAATTCTGTGTGTAAATAACCATGAAACAACCAGGAAAGATTGTCAGACAGCCAAGTGTTATAACAACAGAATAATAACTAATGCTAGAATTTTTGAGTTGTCAAGTGTTTTTTTAAAAACTAGTAGCCAAGTTAACAAGCCTGAGTGCTGCAGTCAGTATTTACATAGCATAAGGAGTGGGACTTATTTTGCCACTAAGGGTATCAGAGGGGCTGCACATGCTATTTTTTAAAGTGTTCATAAATGTAGGAATAGCTATGGTATCAATTGCACTAGAAGATTACCAAGAGCCTTCTATCCTGAAGTGTTTAGCAGCTTAATTAAATGTTCTGAATCCTCATGAGTCCAAAAATTCTTTATTGTTTAAAACCATAATCTCCTTGTTATAAATAAGGGGTGCAGTCACACAAAATAATCCAAAGCCTTTTGCAATGCATAATCCAGTGAAAAGACTGGTTTTGGTTCAAAGTTGTTTAAGCTATTTGTAGCAGGTAGAGACAATAGCAGGATTTGAAAGTGGTCAGCTGTTTGAAGGATCTCTGATAGAAATCTGTGAGGGAGAGCAGCAGTTCACTGTCTAGGGAGGACTTTGTGAAAAGAAAGTTGTTCACATTTGTGCATTTAAAAAGAAGCATCTCTGGAATGAGGCTGTTACAGGCCAGTCAGTAACTGCAACTCCAATTTGCACCTCTATTTACATACATTTAAATACAAATAAAATTGCAAATCATTTTAGCAACAGCTGAGGATGATGCACAGATAAGCCAAGGAGGGGTGGACAACTTCCATTAATATTCATTTATCTATGTTGCCAAATCACCACTTTTAAAATAAGGGTGGAAAGCCAAACAGAGATGTTTAATTGGGTAAATAACTTCTAACTGCTTCCTCATGGTGCTGAAAGGAAATTCAAAGGATTTCCAGACATTAATCTTTTCATTAATCCAAAGGAAATCCTTGGATGACGAGAAACAGTTACAAAGTGGACCTCAGGGACTGCGTTATGTAAACTGTGGGACTAATCCAGGGATTCAAATGTGGATATCATGACCTGTCTATTCAACTGGTTCTTAAATTCATCTTGCAGCTAGTTACATTGAAGGATATTCAGTGTGGCTTTTAATGCACTTGTGTGGATAATGTCTCTATCCAAAACCTCCATCAGCTATTTACAGGACAGTTATATCTGCACTTCAGACTGCTTTGTTCTCTTCTGGTGCCCTTCATTTCCTCCAGCCCCTTCCACAAAGAGATAATAAAATGCTGATATGTAAAAGGAACACGTCAACCTGCACCTTTAAAGGATGGCAGAAGATGTGCCCAGATGCAGAACCACCAGTGTAATCTGCAGTGTGAATGCTGCCAGCTTTTCATTGATCAAACGTATCATGGTCAACAAGGCACTCCTTGCAGCTTCATAACTTCCCTGAGCTCATTTATGGCATTGCCAGGAGCCTTTAAGTCACATATCTTCTCCTAATTTGACAAAAGTATAACTGTGTGTTCAATGCTCCTTGTCTAGCACAGACCAATATTTTTTTTTGATCCTTCAGTTTACCTATTGTTGACTTTAGGTAGCTGAGTGTTCCTCAGTGATTTCCAGATAGATCAATATTAAAAAGTGTTGATCTGGACATTGCTTTGAGAAAAACCTAAGAAATTCCTTTAAAAAGCTTATTTTTTAAAAAACTGAGGACTTGTTCTAATCATGGGAAAACTCATGAGTCAGCAAGGAGTGATAATCTAATCTTTCTCTCAAATATCTGTATCTTAGGTTTTTAACAACACAAAATTTAATGAGGTAGAATAAATCAATTACAGTTGTTTCAGGTAAACTAAATGATACTACTTCTATCTTGTTTGGTAGGGGGTGTTTAATAGTTTCACTTAATTTGTTAATCATTCCATATTGTGAAAGACTTTTGCCTTTTGATTTGAGGAGAAGCATACTGGAACTTTCATTCTCCACAGAACAGTGTAAACAGTGCAGGTGAAAAAATAATCATTTAATTTCTTTCCTGAGCTGTCTGTTCCTTGCCTGTGTACAGAGAAACACAAGAATATTTAAGGGAATGCATTAGGAAGAAAAGCGAGAGTTGCATTCTAGGATTTGCCCTATATTGTGTTCCCAGGAGCCAGCCCATGGTAGTGACTAATTTCTCTTGCCATAGATGCATCCTAGGATTTTAGCAAGCCAAAGTTTTAAGGTGATTTAGTGGGGGTGAGAGAAAATCCACCTGTTTGAAAGGACAGCATCCACATACTGATGAAGTAATGTAACATATAAAATAATCATCTAAATCACCCCAGATAGTTTAACTAGAAACAAAAGTTGTTCTATATATGGTGTTTTTCTCCAAAGCTTTCCTCTGAGCTGTTAAGGCCCTCACAGAGAGCCCAGCAGTGTGTTTTGTGGCCAGACTTTTTGTCTTGTCTGACTATGGCCAGGCTCCTAAATCCATATTTTGGCACTTAGCTGGGAACTGACAAAGCACCAATAAGCCCCACTGAAGTCATGGCTTTTGAAAACCAGGCTTCCTTCCTTTCTGCACTGAAAATGGACTTAAAAGCCTTCATTTAATCACCTAAAATTGAAAATATTGTCTAAATATTTTACATCAACCATAAATTACCCAGAACTGTCAGACAGCAACAAAATAAAGCAAAGTCATTCCCAAAGTCAACCAAAGTTGCTTTTTTTCTTAAGATTTGATTGAAAAAGATCCGATGTCTTATTTGGCATGTGCCCCCTGAGCAGTTCTTGTGTCTTCAGAGCCCATGCTTGTTCTCCTCCTGCCCCTTTCACAGCCACATTGAAGCTGTGCCACCAAGGAATCAGCCAGAGCTTATATACTCAGTGGCAAAGACAGGCAAACAGAATACAGCAATTTCCTTTTTAATCCTCCTGCCTTGTCATCAGTGTAGCAGCTTTTTCAGATCTTCGATTATCTCATTCCTGTGGAAGGCATACCACAATCAGAAAGCCTGCCCTCCCTCCCTCCCTCCCTCCCTCCCTCCCTCCCTCCCTCCCT
>VZDJ01000090.1:11202968-11237606 GCA_008694505.1 Cyanoderma ruficeps | reverse complement strand
TCTCCTTCCTCTCTCCTTCCTCTCTCTTCCCTCTCTCTTCCCTCTCTCTTCCCTCTCTCTTTCTTCTCTTTCCCCATGAAAAAACTTCAAAAAAACCTTCATCCTAGCTGTTAACTTCTCTCTCTTCAAACCATATTAACTTTAATATGCATTGCTGATTCCTCATATCTTTGTTTCACTTATGATGTCCTTTATGTTATACCCCAGAAATGAACTTCTAATCTACTGTAATCTTGCTGTAATTCTATTATGTTTTCTTCTTAACACATGTGATCCTAAATCAGTGCCCTTATTTTTCGAACTTTCAAACTTTTCCATGCAACTCATTTAGAAGTCATTCATCATTTTCTGACTCAATTTTATTTCCCTCTTTATGCCTTTCTTTCTCTAATAAGAGAAAACCATGAGCAAAGAAGAAAAAAAAAAAAGAGAAACATTTTCATCAAAAAAGCCAGTCATTTAATTTGAAGTAGGTCTTAATGTGATGTGGTTAGCAGAAAAATATCTGGTTTAAGTACAACATTTGTGAAAGTGAAATGGCATGTTTGTCTTGCAGTTGTCTAATTTTAACCTTTTCTTCAGTCCAGAAGAACAAACCAAAAGCTACATGTCAAAATGAGTCAAAAAGCACCTTTTCCTTTACAGCCTTGCACTAGAATGAATGATAAATGCTATTTCCTGCCTCCTGAAAGCAAACCTTTAGCAGGCAGACAGCCATTTCAGAGAGCTCCACACTTTGTAAGAGCAGCAGTAAAACAGGGAAAGTTCTGTGCAGATCAAAACAAAATACCAAAATCTCTACCTGTACAGGTTTATGTAAGTGATGTTGTTGAGAACAGTCTGCAGCACCTTTAGCTTGCAGGGTAATGTGCCTTTTCCACTCCCTGCAGGAAACAATACAAAGAATGAGGCAGCAATACCTGAGTGCAAACAGAAACACCCAGCAAAGCACGGGGAAGTGACTTGACTGGAATGTTCAGAAGTGCCCAAGGACCCTTTCAGCACAGAAAATTTGAACATGGTGACACATGAAGGCACTAAAAAGATGGAGCCAGTGCCTGTCTTCTTTCTCTTGGGACCTGAGGAGAGCAAACACCACTAGAGCAAGTAGAAATACTTTAATAATAAAGTAGAAAATCTTATCCTAAGGGCTGCAGTAAATTAAGCTTCCAGTGCAGTGACTGCTACAGGACATCTGCACGGCAAAGAACGTCTGCCAAGTGTCCTGTCTGGGCTTTTCCCTTACTGCTAATGAGTAGTTATCACTGTCCCCCGTGACTGCCCCTGCCTGCTGTCACAGCCCCTGTGATGCCCTGACAGGGGACTTGGTGAAGTGGGAGCTGCAGAGCTGGTTTGGCACAGGAGCTCCAGCATCAGGGAGTCAGGGAAAGAGTGGCCTGGGAATGGTCTCCCAAGTGAGCAGTGGGATGAAGCTAAACTGAGCTTTTCCTCTCACATTTCTTTTTCCAATCTTGTGGATTCATCAGCTTCAAGTTGGAAAGCCCCTTGGCGCTCACTGGAGGTGGCACTGTGCTGATGTGCCTGCATGCCAAATATGCTGAGATTTCCTGCTGTGGAAAAAATGAACGAAGGAGGGGACAAAAGAGCACACATGTGTATTCCTAATAAAAATATAAACACCAGAAGCGTATGGCCTGATACATTTGGATCACATTGACTTGACAAGTTCCTGCCAGCAGTAAGAATGAAGGAGAAGTCAGCAAAGTGGCATGTGCATACACTTACAAGCCATTTTTAAGTAGTCAGATGGCCTCTTGTAAGGATGATTTTTTTTTTTTTAGTTCAAAATGTGCGCAAAATGTTTGGCAGGGGGGTCAGCTTAGTTTCAACAACTTGCAACTTAACAACTGGCAACATGTTCAGCAATTTCAGGCATAGATAGGAGATCCTCAGACTT
The DNA here is from genome assembly GCA_008694505.1 of Cyanoderma ruficeps. NCBI lineage: Eukaryota > Metazoa > Chordata > Aves > Passeriformes > Timaliidae > Cyanoderma > Cyanoderma ruficeps. The sequence continues at coordinate 11,235,688 of VZDJ01000090.1, read as the reverse complement.
CTTGCTGTTGCCTTAAGTTTGAAGCCTTAAGTTTTTGCTTTCATAGTATCCGGATTCTGTATTGCATTACTATATAACTCTGAACTTCATATAAAGTGTTAGCAAGTTCTCCTCATAGTTTAGTTAGACAAAACAGTCCTTTCCCAGCCCGAGAACCAAGGATACCATTGCAGCTTCAGGTCCAGAAAGTATAAACAACAGTGAATTGAGGAGAGCAATCTGGCACGGTAGGACTTCATAACCTGAAGCTATAATTGGACCATTAACCCTAATATGCAAATGGACCAAAACTTATAGAATTGTGAAAACATGTGACCCATTGTCCATCTTGGGTGTAGCCTTGGCCAGGCTCTTGTACTGCCCAAGGTGTATTCTTTGAAGGCCTTTTTAATAAATATCTACTTTATTCCTTTAACTTTGTTTAGCCTCTGCTCTAGGTAGCCTCTCAAGGCATCAACTTGGCCTGTGGAGACTTACAGGTCCTGCCCTGTCACAAGGCTGTTAAGGGTCCAATTCATGTGTTTTCACTCATACCTGTTTTGCTTTGCTGAACTGAAACTTGTTAACTTCTTAACAAAAGACTTATTGTCTAGGTACAAAGCTCAGCTTTTAAGTCGTTACCAAGCCATATACCTGATTCATGCAAGATGATTATTTCACTTTACAGCTTCTGAAGACTAAATTTGAGAAAATTCTGTAATGCCATGATCAGTTCAAATGAGCCCTCTGGCTGATAGAAGCAATACCATTTATTCCCATCCCTGGTGGTATTTCTGCACACAGAGTCAGCATTTATATATCTGTCATTCCGGGGTAAGGAGATCAACTCTGAAGCCTCTACAGGGAATAGTTTTGGGTTCAACAATGCTATTGTCAACTTTTTGACTTCGCAGAATTTCAGATATAAAAGCAGATGTGGGGAAGGGCAAGATGAAACTTTCAGATTTGGATTCTGTTCAAAATCTACTTCAGATTGCAACGGATACAGAACTTTATTTATAACTCCAGACTTGGATTTCTATTCATCTAAGGTGCATGGAAATATTTCTTTGTGCATTGATCTCCATTTACCATTTTGAAAGATTTGTTTACATTTGCCACTGATGTAATTCATGTTCAAAATCCTTTGTGATGACATACATCATCACTGACACACCCAAACATAATTCCCATACTTGGGTTCAAAGCTCAAGTATAAACCCCCTCATCACCTCCAGAAGTGATACACATCTTACATGTGGGAGTATGGTTTTTCTGCACAACATGTAGAAACTCCTGTCATGGATGGTTTTGTTAATTCTTATCTAAGCATCTCAAAGAAGACATCAGCTGTAAGCATGTACATACTTCGCAGTCCAAGAGAAGGAAAAGTGAGGAGTGCCATTTTTCTGATTTCTTTGCAGAAGTCTCACCAACAGATCCACAGGAAACTGCATCCATACCACTGGTTTAAGAGATCATTTTGCAAGTGTTTGACCTATGTTAGGCTGGATTTTAGATCTCTCTTGAGCCTGATGAAAGAACTAGCAAGCTCAACATCTTCCACAGCAAGTGTTAAACAGCTAAGTGTTATTTGCTTGGACAAGCAAGCTTTCTATATGGAAGTCTTTAGTACTCCATACAGTTGATAGACTGATGGAACAGGATGTGCTCTTGGATACCAACAGCAAGTCTCTGGAAATGATAAGTAAGCATTAATTATTGTTTGCATACTGAGCACATCTACTACCTTTTACAAAATAAACACCAGAAAAATGAGAAATTAAGTAACACTAGATGAAACCTGACAATACATTGCATTTATACAATTTTTTTTCTGAAATACCTATTGCATTAGAGATTTGTAAGCAAAATATGGGCTGCTTTACAACCTTCTACTCCTGACTCCCCTGTGTGGTGTGTCTTTCCCCTTAGAACCCCTCCCTCCACTGTAGAATTCCCACCTTATCCAGAGCTACCACCCTCCTTTTAGGTTGTTTTTCTGTTGCCAGCCCAGTGGACACATCATAAAATAGCAGGATGTCCCCATTTAGGGTAGACTGAGTCTGCTCAGCTGTGAGCAGCTCACGTTAGCATCTCTGATGCATGAGGGTTGAGATCAACCTCTGAGGGGTCAGGTCACAAGGTAGGTTCAAACTCACTTCAGGCAAGCTGAGACTATTCTCCCCTCCCTGCTGTTCTGTTGTAGCACTTTGTAACTGCTTCGGAGGAGTTCTCAGCTCAGTATTTCAAACTTTTGAGCCCATTTTAGTAAGCACAGCTCATTTTTACTGTTGGCAATATTACTATACTTTACATTAGAGGATACTGATTATTAAGATGTGTAGTAGCCAAAGTAAAATGTAATTAAAAAAACCCATGCATATGTAGAGAACGTGCAAATATTTGGAAAGCACAGTTCATAAATGGCTCTGGACTAGCTCTACAGATACTTCTACTACAGAGAGCTGGAAACAGCTGCCCTGAAAAAGGGACCTTATCTGATGGTGGTTGCTAGCCAGTGAGTCAGTTAGTGACTCCTCTTACATCAAAGTGGATTAAGGAGGAACAAATCCAAGGTTGCTGATAGAATTGAGATGAGAAACAGTAATAAAAATGGACTAGATCAGAAAAGAATGGATATCAACCTCTGAACTGCTGAGTAACAGGCTGGGCATGCACACTGTGTAAGAATTAGCCAGGAGGTGTAGAAACACAGTTTTTCACATGAGGATTAAGATAAGATAAAACAGTTAAGATAAGACCTCGTAATATTTGGTGTTTCTCTAAGAGAGGACAAGTATATGATGTTTCTTTGCAGCTAATAAGGGTTCTGAGTCTTATTAGTATCCCTGTTATTACAGCACCACAGAAAATGAACCCCACCCATCCAGCTGGGTTTCTGGCATTGCTTTGCTATTGAATGAAGAACACCTCCAAAGGCACACTGCAAAGTGAGGTCTTAATTCAGTATGGAGTCAAGGAAACATGACACTTGTCGAAGGATCTAGTACATGTTAAAGTGCATAATGTGGATTCCTGAAGGTCTCCCATCCAAGCTTACATTCTGCCCATGGTTGCCAGATTTTGACATCATAGCCCATCTCACCATAGGGGCACAGACAAAGCTGCTGCAAAGCTTTAGTATTGCTGCACAGAGTGAATGAATCACAGATTCTGGTCATTTGAGTGGACTGAGTAAGATTTGTTAGATCAAGATACAGACTTCTGAGCAAAGAAAAACATTTAATGAAAAACTGATTTTTTTTAATATAAATGAGTAAGCACAGCAATTTGCACTTATATAACTCTTTTCATGCCTTCCAGAGCTCAGAGCTTTTTAACAGTGAAAGGTGATTTTTTCTTTACTTACATTTTAAAGGAAAAACTGAAGCACTTGGAAATTACTTGCACAGGGTTGAGTCATAACTCCGGTCAGCCTCTTGCTGTCATTGTCATATGTTGCTGCATCCTCTTTGCTACCAATTTAATAGTTTATTGTTTGGGTTTCTTTGCTGTTTGTATACAGAGGATAAGTTTACAGCAGTAGTGGAATGATTTGCTATTTCATTATATAGATTTGTTATGCAAGCTTTGGAATGTAAAAACACTTTCTGTACTATCAATTGTAATTTACAAATAATTAGGGCCAGCTTTATTGGAACTAGTAAAGGATGAACAAAGAACTTGGTAGCACATATTTTTGTTTTGGCATCAGCACTGGCTTACGTAGCTCTCACTTTGTTCTCTTGCATAACTTTTTTGTGGTGTTCCATTTTAAAATCTGATTCACTGCACAAACAGTTGTTGATTCACAACAGAAAGAGTGGTATGTAGGGAGGGAGTGGCAATGGGCAGTGAGAACTGCCCTCTCCAGCTTTGCTAGTCATAAAAAATACATGACTGTTTCAGTGAATTAGCTGTGTCATGGACATGCTGAATATAAAGCAAGTATGTATTTTAAATGTGTAATCCAGATATTGCAAAGGTTCAATGAAAAATATGCAAACTCTTTATCTTCAGGTCACTAGTTCAAATCACAAGTAAAAGATCTGAGGTCCATTTCTTCGCAGAGGAGTGCTAATAGCACTGATTTTTGCTCTTAGTTCTCTTATTAAAGAGGCAAGAGCAGAGGGAATGCATTACCCACTCTGCCCTAGAGGCAGGTCAAGGCTGAGCACATTGGCAGGTCTGCTGCTTGCTTTGTCCCTGTTGAATAATGAGAAAATTAATCCCTTGGGTGGTGAATGTGACACCCTCTGACACCACAAATTCAGGCAGATGAGGGGAAAGGATGCAGTGTCTATGGATTCGTGCTGCGTAAATCAAACGCCACTCAGAAGTAGTTTGTATTGGATAAGCATGAAACTGATGCAACACAGAGTCACACCAGCTCCTAGCTGATCAATAAGAATATTCAGTCAAGCCATTGCAAATGTCCACCTTTTAATTGGCACATAAAATTTTATGAAACAGAATCATCACATAAACAATGACAGCATGTAAAGACTGCATCAAATACACCAACAAGGGCTTAATGGTAATTCTGACTGGATGTATTTCATAAGAACCTGTTTACCTATGATATCCTTCATGAACTTATATTGAACTAAAGGCTATTAAATTGCAGTCAACCCATGAAATCATTACTACAAACATTCATTATTTTATGAAGCAGCCTATTGATGTTCCTTAGCCTGCATAAAGAATTATGAACTCTTGTTACACTAGCACACCATGGCTTGGCTTTAGATTACAAATTCATCACTGTGTTCATAAGCTCTCAACAGTGTTTCTTTGCTTATGTGTAAAATGTGTACACATTTACCAGCTCTTCTAGAATCAGCTAGATAGAAATGATTATGTTAAAATGCCAACGCCTGGCACTCGTTCATGTGCAAAAATGAAGCTGTAGTTCTACTGAAGATGAATTACAGGACTGCATACAAACAAGACTGCATACACAACTTTTTCACTGTGTTAACAAATGAAGTTAAAATCCGCGCAGGTATAACTGTACTGTGCTGGCAAGTCAATCTATAGCCATATGAGTTTTAATCACGGGTTTGAAGTTTCAACTTGTGCCTACCTGAAGGGATCTCAGGCTGGGGATGCTAAGTTTTCCAAAATTCTAATAGTCATCAGTAAAAAAAAAATGACTCTAAATAGTCAAAAGTGGGAAGATGGAAAAAGTCTGACAGATCACGAAGATTCACCCTGGCTCTAAGGAGACCTGATGGAGAAAGCAAAGAATAATGGAGGTTCTGCCAGCCATTAACATTTTCTTTCCATGTTCTCCCAGAACAAAACTGTCTTCCTAGACCTTGTGAGTAATCCCACAAACAGTTCTTATTTTATCCCTTTCAGTGAAAAGTATCATGCTCTGTCATACACTTCATCACTGAGTGGCAGATGATGGTGCTGACCACTATATTAGTCATTTTCCTGATTTACCAGTTGCTTGGTTATGGTTTACACTAAACAACATCTCAAATGAAATCTGCTTAGAAGAGCTGGGGGCTTTGAGTAGTAGTCTCTCTGCTGCAGCCATGCTGGAAACAGATGGATTACTGGTGATGTACACTAGCAAAATACTTTTCTCATCTCGTGTTTTGTGAGATACCATATGTGCTTACGCGGATAATATAAGACAACACATTATTCCAGGATCCTGGAGACTTCTCTGATGTGAACTGATAAATCAGTCCTGATAAGAGGAAGCAGCTCAAGTCCAAATGAAGATATTCAATTATGTGAGATTTTCACTTGTCAATGCATTCTGACAGACCCATTTACTATGTCAAAATCTTTTTAAAATGGACCTGAACATTATGCTGACAGCATAAATTACATTAAAACTTTTTTTCTGATTTGAGTTATTTACATGGTCTTTGTAAGTCTTGTGCATTTGTCTTGGTGTGTGTGAGTCTTGTGCTACTTTGGGAAGGACATTTGTATAACATTTGTTTTTCAGATTGTTAATTTAGGACATTAAGACAATATGACGGTTCAGTAGTGAAATATGGACTTTCCACATCTTGCTGCGTGGGAAAACAAACTTACATGTGCTTTGCATGAGGTCTGAGTAAGGTCCTTCCTACAAGCAAAATACAACTCTGCTATGCTCCCATTATTACAAAGTGAGCCAGAAAAGTTGCTTTAAAAGAATGGATTTAACCTTCCATTCTCTAAGTGTGTTCTAGTTTTTGTTTGAATGAGGTATTCTCCCATTCTGAAATATTTTGTGATGAAATACTCTTCTTTCAATTTCTTCATTTTCTTCTTCAGTCCTGTCAGTGAATGTAGTGCACACTGGTTGAGAGTATTTCTCTCCCAGGAAAGGACGTGCTGCCTATTATACTTGTGCTCAGATGACATTCTCCTTCAGTTGCACATGTTTAACTCCATCAAAATTCCAGGGACAGAACCTTCAAAGGGTAAAATATTTACTTATGGATAAATATTTGATATACTGGCTTTTGAGAGGTAACTGAGTATGACCCTTTCTTTCACACTTGAAAATCACTGGTATAGTGCTACTGGCTTACTATGTGCAAAACAGAATCCAGTGTTGGTTTGTTACACATTTTTCCCACTTAAAAATATGTATATATACAGATGCTGTGGATACAACTGTGGATAAAGACGTTCTGTTTTCTCCTAGGAATCACTTTGGGGCATTTAAATGAAAAAAGAAACCAAACCAAACCAAATTACATCACAAAAATACTGGCTTATAAAATTTTTAAATAAATTTTTATTTTCTTTATTAAAAATGCCTTTATAATTTATTTCAGTTAATATGTAAGTCAGCATTTATAAGCAAAGAAAAAATTTAGGTTAAACAGCATAGTGAGGTACTTTGTCATACCACTGACACCCCTGAAGCTGTGGTGGATAGCTAACACAAATGAGTGACACATCTGAGGTAGCTGATGGAGGCAGCATGAAATCACTGTTTTTCCTAGAAAACCAGATCAGCTAAAACATAGATGACTGTGAGAGAATTCAGTGGTGCTATATTTGCAAAATTATTTCAAATTGCTGCATTAATCAGGAATGCAACCCAGTTTTCTGATAGTAGTTGAACAGTCATGTAATAGAAACTGGAGGTGAATTAGTTGGCTCCGTAGTCTGGGTTCCCAGATGTAAACATTTCAAAATTTTGAGAATCTATGCTCTCAGTCTGAGTTTGTTTTGAAGGTATGCTCCAGTTTGGGAAATACATCCTTCAAAAAGACAGAATTGTTACCAGAATCAGAAACATGTGCTGATTTTAGTCCCAACTTAAGCCTGTGTTTGGGCGCATGTGTGTGTATATTCAGACTGTCACAAGGACATGATAATTAATTTCTTTCTAATATGCTTAAAATATTTTCTTGTGCACTGTAAATTTTAATATAAGAACAGCAAAGCTTCTAGTGAGATAGCTGCTTGCTCAAACATAAAAGTTTATTTAAAAGAAAAGAAAAAAGTTTTCTTCCTCTGGAGTCAGAAAGGAAAAACATATGTGCATACTTCATTCTGAAAATATTGCCTAATTCTCATTAGAAGTCAGCTGACGTTAGAGTTAAAAAGTTTATCCCATCATGCCCTCTGCAGAACTGTGTCTGACAATCAGACACGAAAAGAACAACTCTTTTTCAGTGAGAACAGCTACAAAAATCATGTTTAGATATAGCAGGGGGAAAAACACTGATGACTTCTTGTTCTTTTCCTTAAAAATAATCAATTTCTTCATTTCCCATTGCTAAAATTTTCAAAGCCTCGGTGTTAAAATTAAAGCTCCAAAGCGCAGATTTGTGATGGGATTACTTCATTTCTGGGAGGGTTTTCAGGGTGACTGGCCTTGAAAAGATGGCAGTTTCTTTTCCTCTCCTGCCAAATGTTTTTCTTTCATTTTCTTTTTTTCTGGGGTGATGTGCAAGACAAAGATTCTCATATCAACACTGTAATACAAAGAATGGAGTGAAATATTTCTAATAGAAAAAGAAGAAATAGTTATCTGTTAATTTTTATTGCTGTGTATGAGCAAATGCTAATAAAATATAAACCCCTGCAATAATTCTTTTGGGGTGAGGGGTTAGATGCCTAATGTGAGTCTCATGTGTAAACCTATCTGGTGCTCCTTGGAACTCAGCTGCAATAACAGAAAGAACATTGCTCCAGTCCTTTCAGTTCCTTAAAGCCTTAATATTTTGAGTGTATGGGGTTTCTTTGTCTTTGACAGGGAATTATTTCTTGCCATTTAATTGATGGTTGTTTTAAAAGTGCTGATATAATACCTCAAACTTCAAGACTTTTCATGAATGACTGGAAATAAATATTGCAACAGTGTTCTTGATAAAATGCTACTTCTATTAGAAAGTTGACTATCTCACTTGAAGTAATGGCTGACTTTTAACTAAAGATTTTAATTACAGATTTTTGCTTGATACTTCCTGAAGTTTCAAGTGCTTCCTATAAGTAAAATGTACTAGACATTTATGATAACATAGAAATATTCCACAAGAGATGATGTTACTTGGTTATTGGTGAGGAGTGTGGGCAATGAGCAGACTTCAAATGACCAGGTTAAAAAATCCTAGAGAAAAAAAGTTCTTAGTCATGGATCCCCTTCTATGTTTCTTTCTAACACCAGTTCTTTAAAATTCTCTAATCTGTTCCACAGTGCTCCACATATTACAGACATGACTTTTACAAACTCAGGTATTTTTCAGTCATTGGTTGTCTTGGTGACTGTGGAATAATATAGTTCTCTTCTTAAATAGTGCTTTTGTCTGAAGCCTGAGAAATGTACAGTTTCGAGCTCTTGCTAATGTGTGATACGAGACCTGATAACGAGTAAGCCCCAAAAGAGGCAAAATCAAGAGGTACAGCAGTCAGGCAGGATATGCCAATTTGCATTGCTCACCTGGAAGACTGTTGAAGCCATGGATATCTGTGTTAATGGATGCATCCTGTTGGTTCCTTCAACATGGATAACAGACAGCAGCATTGCAGGTAAACTGACAACAACTGATTAAAAAAAACCAAGAAAAACACCTTCAGAGAGGACTTAGCTACAGCCTGCCAAACTCTCTCTGGAACAAGGGTAACCAGATGCTTTCCAGATGCTTTATTCTCAAGCAAGATGTCCCAAGGATAAAACGACCATTTATGTCTATTTAAAAAGGACAAGGGGCCCTGATAAACTTGTTTGAATGCATGAAGAGAGGCTGATTGTTGGTGGCTGGAAGAAAGAGCTTGCTAAACAATTAGCTTACCAACCACTGCATTTCTGCTGAGTTGTACTCTGACAAACAGAACAATTGATACATTTCATAACAATCCTGTAGCCCACTACAAAAGCAATTTCACTATTAAGAAACATTCCTTCCTCTTAGGCTCCCTAAAGTCCCCATTTCTTCTTTTGAAGCAGGGTGAGAAGCTTGTTTGTCAGGGGTGGGAGCTGGACTATCGATACTTAGATTCTTTTCACAAAACTGCAGACATGCAGTGAGCATATCTATCAGTTATATTTGATGCAAAAATAATTACATTGACATGGATGTTTTTAACGGTCATTTCAGTTCACATTGTTCATCTGGAGTATACATAATGTTGATAGCTAGGTTTAAATAAAGTGTGGTTAGCAGAAATGTCTGAATGTTTTAAAGAGTTATGAAGATGAAACCAAAATGAATGAAAACCAATACTGAGCCCATAGAATTGTTCATAGTGGCACTTTTAAAGGAAAAGAACAAGCCATAATAAAAGATAGTGGCCTTTGTCTGTTGCTTTAAGGAAACTTCAACTTCAAAGTATAACTTTATGTATGTAAAGACAAACAAAGTTCTATCATCAAGAGAAGCCTTATCATTACATTTATTGGAGGTAGGGGAATGAAAGGATGTGTTATAGAGTAAACCAGTTAGGACTACACTCTGATTACACCCATTTACCACTGGAAATAAGAAGAGGACTCCTGTGATCTCACCGGTGTTTCCTGACTATTACCCTGACTGATTAATAGATATGTATCTTTAGCATTTTCAGTTTTTCCTTCCCCTCTTTATGGGCAGAAATTTTGATCCCATAAAATAAAACCTGATGTTAATTTTCCTAGCAGCCAATAAAGATAAAATGTATACTTAACCTGTTTAGCCTCTTGCTGTCAAGACAGATTGCTCAGACACCTGATTTGGTCAGAGCCAAATGGGGGTCAGCCTCAGAATGTCTGTGCATATGAAAATATAAGCTCATACTGCTATAAGTACAGGGCATATTGCATTTATGTCCATGGATCCTAGGGGTGTGATCAGCAAGCAATACAAATGAACTTTCATTAGTACGCTTGTCGTATGCCATAATAATCTCCCTAAAATTAATTGTCTTGCATATCAGTACTCAGGGATCAGTCCCACCAATATGGATGTTTCCATTTAGAGAGGAAAAAAATTTGCACAGGCCCACAGTGGACTGTGAAAAATGAAGAAAAGTATTTCCCTTTTCTAGTTTGTCATATGAGATATATGCATATAGTTTTGAAAGTAGTTGACCATTGATATGACTGTCTGAAACTCAAGATAAATTTCAAAATATAACTTAACTCAAAGTTGGTTTATGAATATCTACATTAACATAACAAAATTATTTTGAGATAGTTTACCAGTGACCTGAAGTATATCTCATTATTCTCTACCAAGAGTTTAATAATCTTGGTAGAGAATAATAAAATTATGAAGTTTAGAATATATATACATATATTCTACGATTATACTCACTGAGCAAAACCCCAGTTAAGTTAATGCCTGTATTTATACCCCCTTGAAGAACCCCAAATGATCCCCCTAAAGAGCAGAAAGAGGGACTGTGATTATTGATAATTTTCTTTGCCTGCTCTATGTAATTTCACTGTGAAATGCAGGTACCAGAGCCCGCTCACAGGGCAAGTTCCCAGGGTCCTCAGTGAGTTTTAAGCCTGACATGAGACATCTACTGGTGCTGGATAAGATGTGCTTTATTTTCCTGCAATCACATCCTCTTTGATTTTGCTGTGTAGACCTAAATTCCATTTGGGTAGGAAAGCCTGTGGCAGGGAACAAAGTCACTCTTTCTTCCTCCCCAAATGGAGACTTTTGTTGTTGGTTTGAGGACTGTGGCTCATTTGTTTGAAAGGCATTGAGAGCACTTGGCTTATCATGCTTCTCAAATATGAGAGTAAGTTGTGACAAGGTAGAATGTAGAATCTATACAACTTGCAGTGGAAGCTTTCTGACTTTTTGTTAATTATTAATACCATACATCTAGAAAATAGAGATCTGCTTGCCAGTGGCAAAAGAGCTTTAGAAGACAGTATTTGTGTTTGTCTGTGCAGAAAAGGTACCGTGAAGCTGCTGATGGAACTGAGCCATGAGACAAGTGATAGTCAGATATGGGGGGAGGGACTGTTGGCTCAGGTTGAGCTGTGTCTTTGGAGTGCAATGTACCTGTCATGGGCTGCTCGTGGCTAAAAGCTTAATAACCTGAAACTGCCTGCTCTAGGACAAGCAGGAAAATACAGCCTTCACTTGCTTTTTACCTTTTCCTAGGAAATCACATGTAAGATAGATTAGTCAGTAGATTAGATTAGTTAGATTCTTGTAGTAATAGGAGAATGTAATTCTTCACTAACTTCAGGAAAAGAAGATAGAACAAATTTAAACTAGCTTCAATAGATGACAAAAGCATGGTAATATGATGTTACATTGCAGATATGAATGCAAAATATTCTGTACAGATGAGGTTTTAAAACAGGCAGTGAAAAAATAAACTTCACAGCGAGGTCTTAGTACTCCCTGCAAGCGTTAAAATGTAATATTAGATAGGAGCTAATTTCTTCTAATCTAAGGCTTTCTAGGACCAGAGAAGGTCACTGTGATTAAAGTAGAAATAGATTGATGGGTAAATTACATTAAACTTATATAAAATTGTTGTTACTTACAACCCTGCTCATTCACTTATAGCTCAATGTCCATAGTGGTGGCTTCAGTGTAGAGAAACAACCTTGAACTTCCACTTTGAATAGAGGGGACAAAAAAAAAATCCCCAGTGCTTCCTAGTATTTGAGCTACCCTAGTGTTCCCACCAGTGAACTCAGTGATGGGAAAAGGAGAGTGTTCATCATATATGAAGGCACAGTTGTTTGAAGCATTTGAGCTATAGTAAAAATAAAACAATCTTTTAAAGACAGCACAGCTATTAAACAGTAATGAAGAACTGAAAAGCAACTCTGCATAATCACCATTCAGCTAAATGATGATTTCACAGATGGAAGAACAGATGAAATTCAGCCAAACGATTTTAAGAGCAAATGAATAGGCAATAATGTACTTAGGAAGCATTAGCCTCTCTTCATTCTCAGAGACAGTGACCTATTGTTCACAATTAATAAAGCCCTGAGGCACAAAGGGGACAGGGATAGTGGCTGCCTAAGATCTGTTCAAATCCACTCAATTAAACAAGTGCAGAAAACCGTATGTAGCGCTGCATCTTAACATAAAAAAGACATTCAAATTATTTTCATGCAAGCAGATTAAAATGCAAACCCTGCTAAATTTTGACAAGTTACAACTCTCTTCCTGCATGTGATGAAAAATCACTTTTTCTACAAGTTAAAGGACCGTTTGTTAGGGAGCAGCTTGGCTCTCCTTTGCTCACAGGCCTTTTGAGGGCTGGCACTAACAGCATTAAAAGGAGTCACCAGCCCTCAAACACCAGCTTGTCCTTGAGAGCTGAAAACTCAGAAATAGTGCACTATCATCTGCGGGTAGTAAAGCCAGTTAAAAACAAGGAATGCATTGCGTGGGCGAGTACCTGAGCCAGTGAAAACCAGAATGGGTGGCTTCAAGAGATGACTAAATCTTTTAATTTTGATAACTGCCATACCAGCACACTTTGACAAAGGAAAAAATCCAACTGAAAACAAAATATTACCTCTGTGAGAAAAGCTAAAGTTGGTAAGTCCATTAGTTCATCTTTCATAAATGAGCTTAGAAACATTTGTTACAAGTTTTATTCTCTGGGAAGCCCAAACATAAAATTTGGTCATGTGGGTGTTTTTGTTTGTTTTTTTCCAGTGTAAGTATTACTTTTGTATTGAAAGAGAGATCATTACATGCTCTTCCTTTTGAGGATATCTTGCCTTCCAACATGTGTCAAAACCTAGTTTGCACACTAAGGTTATCAGGATAGTTATCTAAAACCTGCCTTTTATTGTGCTCTTTCCCTCGATGTTTTCTACTTCTCAGCATCGTGTGACATATTCTTCTTGGATTTTTAATCCCATATTCGGATGGGGCTGTCCCCAGTTTTGGGGCATGGCATCTTGCTGGTGACTCTGTGAAGGCATTGCATTCACACAATATGTGATGTCTGTTTCCTGTAAGGGTTTGGTTCCACCCTTGGAGCCAAGGAGGAAGCTCTGCATTCGCTTTGCACTGTTAGCTTGAAAAACATGCATTAGAAAAGTTTGGACCTAACATCCTAGATGTCTAGGAAGCAACCCTGGGGCATGAGCAAAGGGCCAGAAATTTCTGCGTATACTGCCTTCAAATACTGTGTGACACTCAATCTCTTTCAAGATGTGAAAAATCTCTACAGAGAAGCAAAGCAGTTTATGGAATAGGGATGGTGTCAGGGCATGGAAGATTATTTCTGAATTCCCAGCTTAGGAGCAGAAAAAGGCAACAAAATGACTGGGTCATTACAACCATTGAACCTGACTAGCCTATAGCAAAACTAAAATGTGGAAATACTCTCTGAGTTACTCTGACCTGAAATGTTGCAGAAAGCTCATGCAAGTATTCTAATTTATTGTGTAAACATGGTAAGTGGCAGGCCTGTAACTGAGAAAGCTTTGGTGGGCCTACCATAGTGACTTAGAAGGATCACAATAGAGCCATTGCCTGAACTCCAGAAGGTTTCCACAAGGCCTGAAGCACTGAAAGAATTTTGCTGGAACAAGGAGGAAGATCTTGGGGAAAACTTGGTGCAGTAACGACTTAAAACCCCCTAAATACTACAGCTAATCAGCTATATTTCACATGCAAAAAGCAGATTTTTGAAATAAATACCCTGAGCTTGCATTGTCCCAGTGACAAATACAGTGTGTCATTATGTGGCTACCAAAGATAGAGCAATAACAGGACACTTAATGTATGGTTTGCTGGTTCTGAGTGATTTGGATCTTTAAAGACACGGAGATACAATGTTGGGGGGAGAAGGAGGAGGTATTGATACTTTTGGCTATTAGACAAAGACATGTCATTATTGTATGAAGTATCAGCAGAATGGGGTGTGCACATAACAAAAAAATATTATTTTCAAAGATGAAGTCTATGAAATGATCAAGATGTATTAGGCATATTATGGTCTAGTTTGCACAGCACTCTATTAAAGATTAACTAAAAGTATCAGCAAATATTTAAATTTTGTTGAAAATTCTGGGACTGTGCTGTGATGAATGAGTAGTATTCAAATTTTAATTTGGTAACACCTGAACTGACTGAAACTTGAATTTACCATGTTCATTATGGAGGTTTTTTTTGACTTGAAGACTTTTGAAACTCAATATTTCCAGTATACTTTGAGACAATATTCCAATATGCCACATTTTCACCACAAAAGAAATATCAGAAAAAATTACTATTTCCCTTCCCTGACGGGCGTGAAAAATCAGTTGCTTTTTCCTGTATTCTTGCATCTCTAAAAGTAATAGAAGTACCATATGGTTTGGCTTTTCTGTTACTTAATAAGAGCAAAAAAATGACTGCTGCTGCTGCAGTGAAAGGAGAAAATTGTATGCTTTAATGCCCGACAAAATGTCATGAAAAATATGACATAATGCTGTAAAAGAGGTTAAACTGGAAGTTTAACATTCACTGCCCTCCCATACCATGGAGCTATGAAATTTAAATGCGACTGTTTGTGTAGGCAAATTCTGGGAAAGGTTAAGAATAGAGCTTTGTGCATGTGAGTAACACAAAAGTGAAACAAATTGACCATGTACTAAAGAGCAAGATTGAGGAGAGGGCAAACATTTTAAACTTCAGGATACAAAAGAGGAATTTTTGTAGGTTAAATTGCCCAATTTTAACTCTTGAAAATGACATACCTGGAGCACTTGAAAGCTGCTAACAGCCCTAAAAGCTGTACAGGGGAAAAAAAGTTGTCTTAGATTTTATGCCATTAACAAAACTAAAACAAAATCCTTCAGTATAAACATTCTTGCATACGGATAACAACTTCTATAACAAGACTCAGAGGGTGGTAAGAAATCTATAAGGAAAATTAATGAAGACTGATTCCTAATGGGAGTAGATAGCTGACCATCTTTGGGAACATCAATGTGTAGAAGCACTGAAATGGAAGACATGATGGAATTTATATTGTGGAACCTCCCGTGTAAGCACTAGCCCAGGCTTCTGGGAAAACAGGACAGCCAGGATCCAGAATCAAAGGAACTCAGAAAGTTCTCCACATTGCTTGTCTTGGTGCTCTGAGTATAGTGGGAGCACCTTTGTGCAGCTCCAGTATCCTAACTTTAGCTGCAGTCTTCCATGTCTGTTGTTAGCTGTTAAGGCAGAATTCCTGTGCTGTGGCATGGATCCAAGTCCCTCCCAGTCTCTTCCCTCTGGCTTGGAGAGCAGCATGGCCTGATGAGAAACCTCTTTAGAAAAAAACCAAAAGATAAGGAGTCAGGATGTCTACGGAATGATCTAGTACCATTCAGGTTTCCAGAATTTGCCAATTGTTGTCATTCAATGCTCAGCATGAAAGCTGTGGGCTACAGCAAAACAGAAAATTAGACAAGTTTTAAGGTGATATGTTAATGTTGCCACTAAAAACTAAAGATCTATGTTCTCCAAAGAGATATAGCCATTTATTTCAAATTGAATACTAAATCCATTGTTCTAGGAAAACTTACATTATTCTAGGGAGCTTGATGTAAAAAAGAACGAATGGCCAGGTGTCAGGCCACCAAACAGTGCATATTCCACCATTGTTCTCTGGTTCATTCGAGTATGATTGATCCTATTGCAAAGTTTAGCACTAGAAGACAGAATAGTACTGCCAGAAAGCAGGCTTGATCCTGGCTTAGTAACAGAAAAGTTAATCAATCAAAGAAACTGAAAAACTAGCTGAACAGGTTTTCTGGGGCACATTGTAAACCGAGAAAAGCAACAATAAATAGAAGAGCTACGCTGGGAGTGGGAAGGACAAAAGGACTGAAAATGAAAACCACCAGTGTTTATCACACACAGACATCATGATTTGCAGTAAGATATTCAACCCAGAAACTCTAATATTTGTGCACAAAGTGTATAGATGTACATGGTATGCCAGGCAGGGAGAAGGAACCTGTCAGAGACCGTCAGTAATGTTTTCCTAGAGTGGTGCTCAGGTACAAGGGAGCAAGACAAGATGAGCCAGAGTAAGAAGGAAGTTCCATCTGCAACCTGTGCCAGGGAGAGTGAGAAAGTGCACCCTTTGCTGCTCTGTGGTGACCCATAGCACAGAGAGCAGGCATGGCAGTCTCAGTCCTGGTTGTGTGCAAGAGTGAACAAGAGTTTATATATCTTGCCCAGACTTCAGCCTGCTGTTACCCCCAGATAAAGGACTTACAGAACAGGTGGCAGGATGGCCAGATGAGGGTCACTTAGTCAGTTCCACCATATAGTGTTTGGAAATTCAGTAAAGATTGATATGGGTCTACCTACAAGCGTAAGACTTCTTTTTTTGTTTCGTGCATTCTGTTAGATGCAGGTGGCTCCATGTTCATCCTTCATATAAAATACTGAATATATAATTGTGATAGATTTATGGAAAACCCACGTCTGTTGAATAGTTCAAACACACACACAGTGTGTTTCCTGCCAAGAACAAGGAACTTGTTGCTCAAAGGCGGGCTATTTCCGTTATTCGAGACTACAAAAACACAGGTAGGGAAACTTTGAAAAGGAGGTTACAAATCACAACATGACTTTCTAAAATGGTGTCTGCACTTGTGGTATCCTGATAAACTTGTGACAGATCTTCGGTGGGACTCACTCATTTGATTTATGTGCCACACTTCAATGATCAACTTGTTCAGAATACTGTTTTGCTTGACAAGTGTCTATATCATGTGGGTGATGACTATTTGTCTGAGACATATCTGGAACGGATCTTATAATGAGAACCAGTTGTACACAAAACTTTACCACAATTAGTGGAAATAGGCAAGGTAACTCATGCTGCAGGTTGGGATTAAACAGGAAACTTAGGGGAAAAATGCTTGACAGTAACCAAATATTTGATACCTGACAAACAACTGGTATTAGATTTTTAATAAAATGAAGAATTCAAAACCATACACTAACATATGAACTTACATAATTTGATTGACTGAGAAGCACTTGCTTTGACAAGGTGTGAAATTTAATGGATTGACAGAATAAATAGTTCTTTAAAAGCAGCTTCATGATTTATTCTGGTTTGTAAGATAGTGCATAACTAAAGATACAAAGAAGAAAGCGAATGAAAGAGTAGCCTGGAAGTAACCTCCATATAGCCTTAGACTATGGAAAGCATTAAAGTTTCAGGCAGTAGGCCATGCAGTGACCCCAACAGGAATATAAAGATGTTTTTCCTCTGAATACTTTTCTTATAAGACTGAAAGAATCATCCACATCAGAAGTTTCAATTTGATTTATAGAGTTCCTATTAACACTCTAAACAGGACACAAAACAGCCTATTGGTCTGTTTGAAAATGAATTTTTGGATGTTCTTTATTCGTCTTGGAAAACATGTAATTTTCACTTGAAGGATTTGTTTTTTTATAGCACCTTGATATTGCTGAGTTGCATGGAGGTTTTCTTCACAGGCGTCAAAGACCCATTATGAGGCACTTATTTTGTGTGAAGTGTTGTATGAAAGGAATATAATACACAAATCTTTTTTTAGACAGAATTTCTACCATAAATTTGAGTGGTGTTATCAAAAGAACAGTAAACCCCCAAACCTTTTTCTGTTTTCTAAAGAAACAGTAACCCCCAAATCTTACCAAATAACCCACTGTCTTTCCAAGCTGGGTAAGAAGTCAAATGGTGAAGCTGAATATTTGAAAGGAAGTTTTTTCAGGCCACTTTTGTGCTGCCGTAGCAAAGGAGTGAATGTGGGTATTGCAAGCACAGGGCAGTTGTCAGCGTGCAAGAAGAGGAATCAAAGAAACCAAACGGATGCAGAGCAGACAAAGATAAAACTTTGTAGAAGAAGTATTAAATAAGCAATCCTTACTAATGAGAAAAAATAGAGAATGTTAGAAATTCCAGAGGGAGTTAACTAATTATGTTTAGCAAAGATCTGCCATGGGACCTTTAGTAAATATGTATATTGAATAAGATAGGCAAAAGTACTAAGAGCATGGTAATAAAGTTCATTAATACAGAGCTTGTGGGCATCTTTAATAGAAACCAGAACTGGAATATTTTGCAAAAAATTGATATAGTTAAAATGGAAAAAAATTCATGGCACTAAAGGCAAGGTCTTGTGTGATAAAGGATAATGTAAGCTGGTACTCTCTGTCTATTATGGCATAAAGAGAGAAAACGTGGCTCTAACAAAGGTTATTATAGACAATTTTAGAACTTGCCAAAGGTGTTCTTGGTAGAGAATGAAGCAATGATGACACCATATATTGTGGTTAGGAGACTTCTTCAACCTCATTTAGAGAAACTTATGCACTGTTGCTTCAAAAGTTTGTTCATTTACACAGGGGTAGGGATGACCAACATAATGCCTGGGAGTTTTATTTCATATAATAATGAAACCTTGCAGAAATAATAGGATTAGATGTCTCTAATGCACAGGTACATTTAAAAATAGACCACAGGAGAGAATATAAATAAGAAGGGAGAATTGGATGTTTTCTGCACTGAGTCTGTGATAGCATATGCTGAATTTGATGCCTGGAGGGTCTTTTTATGATGAACATGGTGTAGAACATATTTTTTTTCCCATCATTTGCAGGAAACAGGTTGAAAATAACAGGAGCACAGAAGACATGTCAGTAATGGTGGATTGTGTAATAACCGGGGTGTCACTCTGATCAGTAAAGGTGCACTGGTACTGCTTATTCCTTATTTAATTGTAAAAGAAAGGAAAAAATACCACACGTGGTTGGTATTAAAACTGTGTTATTTGCAATAGGAAATTTAGAGGATTTTGCCCTTTGGCAATGGCATGTTTGTGCATTGTTTTGAAGGCAGGGGGACACATCTAGCAAACTGAAACCTTCAGGTCTTTACAACAGTCAACTTTGGCTTGTTTAGTTACAAGTACTAGAATTGTGCTCTGAAAACTGATAGACATGGATAGAGCATTCAAACAGCAGTGAAACAAAATTCTGCTTAGATTTTGTTTCAGTTTCCTTTCAATTAGGCTGTGATTAGGGATGAACTAACAGAATATGTTGAAACAGAGACACATTTGTCCATCGGCTGTTTGTTCTTTAGCATCCACACCGCATGCTTTAAATAATATGAGGTTTAGGTTTACTGACTGAAGTATTCATTTGATAAAGTACAATATCAAATTAAATCACAGGCATCAGAAGGCGTTTACCTTTACCCATTAAGTGAGAATTAACACAAGCTTATAAGGTAAAAAATAGTAAAACCATAAACAGAACAAGAGTCTTATTTGTTGAGAGGAAATAATAACTAGAATTGAGTAGCCAGAGCAGATATGTACTGAGGCGTGTCGTAACAGCTAGGATGGAAGTATGAAATAACAATCAAACAAACAATTGCTTTTAAGGATGATTGTTCTTTTGTAGATACTAGTAGCTGACTATTTAAATGTTGAGTGTCCTGCTGTATTGCCACCCCTCTGCTGAGCATTGCCAGACTGAAAATGAAGCAGGGTGAATTTAGGAAAAAGGAAGATAAGTTCCTGGAGGGAAAGTGATGATTAGAAATACTCCTCAAGCAAATCTATTATACTGATGTAGCTCCATGGTATAAGGTTCAATTGTTCTGATTTCCATGTTCTTGCAGACCCCTATGGTGGAAGAAGCTTTGGGAATGCAGCAGCTTAATGAACAGGAAGATGAAGGAGATAAATATCAGAACAAGCACTGCTGGTGTGCTGAGAAACTAATTACATCTGGTGTCTGTAATCCAGAATGGTAAAACTCTCAACTAGAGAATGCCAAATAGTCATAAAACGTGTTCTTGATACCAGAGTACACAGAAGAGGAGCCCAAGCCATGAAAACACAGGAGAGGGATGTGGCTGTGTCTCTCTGAGACATGGAAACTGAGGAGCACCAATGCCAGGAATGTAAGTTTGAAATGTTTAAGAGACAGTTGAAGAGACAATAGAGGAAGTTACTTGAAAAATATTCCATTGCAAGTTGAAGACTTTGTGGTTATTTAAATTATTCTAAAATACTGAAAGATTAAGGACCACGCTTAAGCTGAGTGCTTCTTTTGCACAAATACATTAACTATAGCCAATTAAATTTGCCTAATCAAGCTTAACAATGCTACACACTGTTTCTCATTAAAAAAGTGACTATTTAAATAAAAAAGACTACTTGAAATGAAATGGTAGGAAGATTCTGTAGGGATCTCCAAGGGTGTACCCATCTGACTCACTGGCTTATAGAGTACTTTGGTGCCATTGCCTAGTGCCTGCCACAGGAAAAAAAAATCCTATTGGCAATTCCTTTCTGCTATTGAAATACATAAAGAAAATAAAAGTATCTTGAGTAATACTACAACAATTCTGTTTATGCTCAGTACTCCAGGCCTCCAACTGCAGCCTTCTTAAGGCAGGCATTACCTTAGCCTCAGAAGGAAACTTGGCTTGAAACATGAGGGGTGGACCAATACTGTGAAAATTAGTGGGAAATTCAGATAAGGGCTAACCAAACATAGGATTTCTATGTTGAAATGATCATGACTTAATACAGAAATTACAGCTCTTTTTAAAGGCATGAGAATTATTATGATCTTGATTTCAAAGTTCACTACAGCAAACACTTAAGGCTGCAGGATGCTTTGCTAAACAGCCTCAGGCAGGGCTCTACTTCCCAAGAACGTTTTGAATGGAAGACAGATCTCTGCTTATTGATGAAATATAACTTGCCAGAAAGACAGGTAGCTTGTCAGGTATTCTTTAGGACTTTTGCCATAGATATATAATACAAACTGGTAATGTTGGCAAAAGTGGTGTTACTTACTGCCTGCATGTTAGGAAGACATCTCTGTTTCTCCCTGACCCAACTGCGGGAAATCACTCCGAGGATCGACTTTATAGTTCTGATGAAGCAGGCTGGTGAGGGGCAGGGACAGATCTGCTAGGAGCAGCCCACCACTCTTTCTTTGTGTTCTGCCTATTCAGAGTAGGGAGGAGGAAGGATATCTTTGGATTTTGTCACAGCAGAGGCTGCCTGAAGGTTTCCTGGCATAAGTGTTCAATTTCGTGACCAGATTTTTCAATTTGGTGATAAAAACAAGGACACGTTCTAGGGATCTGGGGAGCTGCTCCCCATGCCTTTCCAGGGATCTCTCTATGCTGCAAAGCCACAGAGGATGATGGAGGGAGAGAGACAAGCTGAAGGCCCAAAGGAGACCTTGCTGACAGGTATGCGAGTAGCACCTATCTGGCGAAGTAAGGTAGGTGCTACTCATATAATGAGACAAACTGGATTTAAGAAGAGGACAGCTGGTATCCTAATTTGGTGTAAGGAGGATATGTATATGAATGCAAGGCAAATTTATAGGTAGTGACAGTAGCATAAATCAGCACCTTAACTCCCTAAAATGATAAAAAGTAGTCAGTCCTGACTAATGTTTTTCTTTCCTTGAGCATCAGATTTTTTTTCAGTTAAAGAAAACCCAAAGCAACAAAACTCTGGCTCTAAATGATGTCTTTGTTCATCTTCATTCAATCCATCGCAGTGTAAGGTGATGAAGGTATATTTTAGGTTGGACTCTACAGAAGAAATAAATATGTGGCCCATAAGCTAATAGCTGGAAAACCCTTCCTCACTGTCTCACTAATTTCAAGCTTCTGTTGAGTTGGTGGAAGTTACTTGAGCTCATACACTAAGGTTAGCAAAACCATGCTTGAACGAGGAGGGTTTATTAGCATGGAGCTGAAGAGAGGTGTGCCACCAGAAATAGCTTCTGGAACTACAAGGTGGAGCCACCAAAGCCAGTCATCCACGAATACAGTGAAGGTCATAAGAACACATTCCTCCTCAACACATCTGCTCCTCTGCTCCTCTGCTCCCAGGTTTTAGAAGAAAATTCTGCCTGAAACTACGCTAGCACACACCAGTAACCCTTTCTGTCCTCTTCATTCAGTAGGAATCCCAAGACTTTAATGAAGAATCAACCAAACAAAAAGATATGGGAATCACACAACCATCCAGAAAGATCTGAGAGGTGGAACCTGAATCCTAAAATACAGCCTTCTTGAATGAGTTTAAGGAATTTAGCTACATCAGATGAGATGCACAAATATGGTCTTGATACCTAAGCAAGGAGAACCTGAAGTGCTTTTAGCCATGCTTCTAAATACACAGCAGGCATGTTCACAGTTAGTACTAAGGGACAGTACTGAGGTGCAAAACTTATAGGTTTATATTTTAAATAGAAAAAGTTAATAAAAGAGCAGGTTATGTTTCTTATGAAGAAACAGTAGTGGTTAGATTTTGAGATTTTGCCCAAGTGACAAGTGAGTAGTTGAAGTGAAGATCAGAGTTATTAATGAGCTTTTATTTCAAAATTATTCTTGCCCCTTTCTGCAGAGACAGACCAAATTTTGAGAGCCTCTGATTTGTTTGGAGTGGCCAGTCCTTTAGGGTTTGCATTTTGTAGTGTTGGAAAAACAGAGAATGTTTACTGCATGTCAATTTTATTTTAGTCTGTTTCATACATTTACAGAAGCTTACAGTGAAAAAAAACTCATATTTTTTACTAGCAAAGAGAAAGGATTAGAGTCTTCATTACACAGATTAGAAAATATTGTCCTTCTGCTATTGTTAGTAAAATCATCACCTGGGACTCACCCTTGGGTCTGGTGGGCAAATGAATCATTTTCTGACCTTTTCCCTGATCGCTGGCCTGATGGACACTGGTATTATCCCATGGCTATTTTTCTCTAATATAAAATTTACACAAAACTTTCGCCTGCACTGAATTTCAGTGATATCATCAGGTTCTCTAGTGACCTCCTGCAATAAATCTTTAAAGGACTTGCTGCCTGTGGACAGAAGTCCCCTCCTCAACCCAATCAGGTCTTCAGATCTCAGCAACACTCTAACCCTTTTGGATAATTATCCTGATCCATCCCTTCAGAAATCTTGCTTGTAAACGTCCTAGGTTATTTCTCTGGAGTCACTGCATCAAGGACAATCCTGTTGACAGCAGTTGTGAATCAGTGGTAAGCTCAAGTGAAACTTGGAAGTAAAGCAGTCTGTTAATGTGGCAATAAGTCAAATGAGCCAAGAGCTGTTTATTGGCAATTAAAAGCTTAAAAGCTTAAACTAGGCCTATAATCTGTACTTTTTGTAGAAAGTGCTGCAGGTCATACAAAATGAAGCATTTGTTAAACAAAGTGGGGATAGTTAATAGAATTGAGCCTTGGGAAGCTGTGACTGCACTGCAGTCATGGATGCTTGGCCACTTGTACCTTTAGCCTAGGCAGCCTTTCATGGTAGTTCAGAGCCTCTCTGGGCTTTCATAAAACTCCCTTTGTCACTGGAAAACAATCTGGATATTGGATGTGTCTGAAATAAACCCCATCCGCTTTCACTTAATGTCCATATTGTTGAATAAAGATAAATAGGTAACTTTTTCTTAAATAAAGAAGCTTGAAGTCCATTTTGTTATACAAAGCCAACTAGATTGGATTTAGAAAAGCCTGAATAGCCTTCATATAAGAAAGCCAAGGGCAAGATCAAGTTCACTTGTGCTAGTAGTACAGACAGCACTACCTGCCAGCAATCTTCTGCAGTAAAATGGGTTCATATAGCAGAAGAGCAGAAGAAACCAACACAGAATTTCTTATTAATCCTGATGATTTGGATTAATACACTGCAGCCTGTGGAAATATGAACTGCATTTGTGCCAGGCTTATTGGATAAAATGAGAATGCTTATAAAAGACATTTTAACATCTGTCATTTAAAAATCTGTAACTATTATATATACTAATAAAAGTGTTAAATACCAGAAGCAAGAAAATAATGTTGATGTAAAATATGTAACATAAAAAACTCCAGTTCAAGCAAGCAGGCACAGAATTGAAGCTAAGAAAGGGCTGACAACATCTCTGTGTATCTTTTTACAAGATAAAAGCAGGGTTGACTCAAATTTTTAATGAAAATATTGTTAAAATAATTTTCTGTTTATGCTTTTCAATGTTATAATTTTTGTTAACTTCAGTCCCTTTCTCCAATCTTCTCAATCTGAAGCATTTGCAGTTGGCTAAAGAACAAGGGAGACAGAGTAACTTGGAGAAGAAAAACCAGGGTATTGTCCCACAGTTCTTCATTCAAATATTTTAATTGTCTTAATAGTGAAGTTCCAAGACATCACTTCCATAAAATACTACCAGCTCTTTAAAGGAAAGAACTTAAATCTATGTCCAAAATTATGTATGCAGGAAAGGCCGTTCACTGTATATGCCTTTTAATGATGAATTGTTTTAAATACAAGATATATTACTGTCATTTATTTTGTTGTAATGGCGATGAAACTAAAAGCCACATACTGTTTAAAACTATTTTTCTTTTTAGCAATGCTGTGATAATCTGGTCCAGTCAGAATAAAAACAAAATGTGTTCTCATCCATATTAGAATAAGCAATAAGGAGAACAAAGGAGCTAGTAATCGCTGTAGGATACAAGTGAATCAAAGGATATCTTGGATCAAAATAGTTTCTATGCCCTTCACTACTAATTTATAATTTCTTTGTAAAAAAGCTGCAGTAATGAACAAAACCAATTAAAAGCCCAGACAAGCACAATATAGAGCTGTGTGGAAACACACTTGAACTTTTGACTTCTTTGATGCCTTTTGTTTGCTAATCCATGTGTCAGAAGAGAATCCAGGATTTCTGAGCAGAGTCCTGGGATTTAGGCACACCTGACTGACTTTTGGTCTCTGTGGCCACATGCTTTGCGTGCATGACAAGTCAGGATCTCAGTGTTTTATTTAGCACTCCATTCCACTGCGTGCAGTGGTCTTCAGAGGAGCAGTCAGCTAATTTGATATTGGCTATCCTCTTACACATTCCTGGTCATGCTTGTGTAATGGTCCCCAGTGCACTGCAGCATACCTGCACTGATAATTCAGGCACAGCTATACCTGCCCTGCATTGGATCATTTTGCTCACATGCCTGGGTCCAGTGGTAGGAGATGCTAATAATTTCCATTGGGTGCAAGGGACTCATGGACTGCTGCCCTCCAGAACTGAGAGCATGGCACCCAGCTATCCATCAGGACTCTCTGGGATGTGCACATTTCTATGGAGAAAATGAAGCATAGTCCCTCACTCGAGTCCTTTACCTGTGGCATATCAGCAGGGGATTCTCGTGTTAGTCTCACTTTTAAACTTTTCCTCTCCTTTTACTCCTAACATTCCAAAGATTGCATGAGGACTTTTAGTAATGCTCTGAATACCAGCCAGGACTATAAAGTGCTGGGGATCTGTAAATGTTAGAGTAAGTTGGAAAACAACAAACAGCAGCACAAGGGGATGCTTGCTCTTTCCTACAGAGGTTGTTCTGCATATGCAGTTGCTGCACTGACGAGTTCCCGCAGTGCTTCAGTCCCTGAAGCCAGGAGAGAAGCCAGCTCTGTGCTGCAGTGCAGCTGTAGCAGCCTTGCCATGGCTGGGTACTGTCAGGAGCCTGCTTACAGTCAGGAGTCCCTTCCCATCAGCTGCCTCCTGTATGATGTACCCACCACCTCTACCACCATCTTTAACCCAAAATAGCTTTATTTGCAGTACTGCTCATTTCTAGCTCATCCTGAGCCGCATGAGAGCCCTTCCCTTTTCTTCTTCTGACACAAGACTCTCATTAAAAATGACACCAACAGTGAGAACCATGAAAAATTTTAAAAGCAGAGAACTTGACACTTACCCATTACCCAGCGTGTTTTTCCCCATACATGCAGCAGCCCAGGAGACTAAACTGCCACAGAGATGCAGTCCCTTCTTGACTGTCCCATTACTTTCCTCAAAGGAACCTATCATGTCCAGAACTCTTTCATATTATGTTGTTTCTTCTTTTTCTTTTTTCCTTTAATTATCCCTGCATTTATGAATTCAGGGAAGAATTTGAAAGAAAAGGGATGTAATAAGTTGGGACTTCTTCTTTTCAACTATTTGAGCAGTCTAATAACCTCAGGAGCTTTTGTAGGTCTGCAAATCATAGAACACATTTGCTACGTAATTCTGCAAAAGCTAGTCCACCCTGGCTTATTGATATTTCACTGCATTATTATTCTGAAACAAAACATCAGGAGGTATTTCTGGGCATCACCCAACAACATATTGCATTCCTCCAGCTCCATATACCTTACCCTGTCTTTAATACACAGCAGGTGCATGAGCAGTGGCACGTCAAATAACCTGCCTGAGGCTGAGCAAGACTGAATAACATTTTCACACTGAAATTTCATTCAGTAATTGACAGACCATTAGGAATCGACAGATAAGTAAATATTCAGGCTCTTCGCTTTTAATTGAAGTGGGAGAAATAATTCAGAATTTACTGGTGAGATTCATTCTTGGCTTTGATACGTAGTTTTCATTTAAGGAGCTAGCTAATTTATTATTTCCCTAGTCCTGTGGAGAGATTTAACAAGAATATTTTTATGACCCTGTGTTAGTGACAGGTATAATCTTTTAGTTTAATTTTCCAGCTGAAGATATTTCCACTGCTGGGGTCCCACTCATCAGGTATCTGATCTTCAACATCAGCATCATTTGAAACAACATCTCATGGGGTTTTTTTCCCTGAGTTGTAAATAACAAAGAGAGAAATAGGGCTAAGCAGTTATGTGAGCCATGACTCAGCTCTGTTGCCCAAATTAGAAGTGTGTTAGTTCCATTAAATAAACAACCAATTTGGCCAGTTTTCCTGAGCCCTCCCCACAGCTGAAAGCATGTGTAAGAGTAAAGGAGGGAGGAGAAAAAGCATACTTTGCTTTCTAAGGCAATATACATAACTTCAATCTGACAATCAGAACCTTGCTAGGGAAAGGCTGAACATTCCTCCTATGCCCTGTTACAAGGAGTATTTTTCCATTAGAAAGGAAGTTTTAAATTGGAATATCACATTAGAGAAATTTTATCCTAGAATTCCTAGAGGGTTTTGGTTTTCCTTAAATCCGTACTGGAACATCTCCTGCAGTAGTCCATCTATATCACCATTGAGGAAAGATTTGCATGATCTCACTGTGCTGAAAAATTTGACAGATCTAATGCGCTACATTTCTAGAGTTTTCTTCCCACACGTAAAAAAATCTGGACAAAAAAATTATTCAAACAATTTCAAAAATATTCTATGCTCCTGTCAAAATCACTGAATTGACTTCCTTTCTACATTAGATTTTCCTTATATTTAACTCTCAACTTTTATAGCATATTTTTTCTTAAAGGTGAAATTAATCCACACTTTCCATTCAAGAACATTTTAAAATTGCATAGTTCTAAGCAATGGACTCTTCAAGGTTTTTGATGGCAGAACCAAACAGGTTTGACTAATATTTCCAAGATGCAAGAGCAAAAAGTGCCTTATATTTCTAATTTTAATAGTTTGCAAATCAGGAATCTGATATTCAATTTTAGCTGCTACTTTAGCTTGTCTTCTTCTTTAATACATAAACACAGTCACTTGAATTAAATTAAGACTTCTTTCCATCGCGCTTTTCAGACACTTTTATCATATTCTGTTGCTTAGACACTGGAAACAAGAATACCTTGTCCCAGTTAGGAAAATTTAATAGATTCGACTAAGCACTTCTTTCCCTTCCCTGCATCTGCTAAGAAATCAAATTCTTTGCTCCTTGTTCTGAACAAGCTGCATGCTTGCCTTTTTCACAGACTCAAGAGTTACATTGCTCAGCAATACATAGAAGGAACTGGGGCCACTACTTTTCCATTGCAGTTCTGAGTCATTTGGGGACATTGTGCAAACCTATTTATCCTGTTTGAAAAGACGGTGTTGAATCTTCACTCCTGCATGTTCTGATTTGGAAGACAGATGCCAAATGAAGGCACCGGAATCAATTTAAGAACGCAGCAAAAATGATATTTGAAGAAAGCTGAAAGGAAAATCACATTTCTGGGGCTCTGTCTCTCCTTTAATTGCAATCACCAGTCAAGATCCTAATCAATGCACATAAATTGTCACAAGACTACCAGGGCTGAATTTTTGAAGCTGCAGCTTGGGGTTTACAAGGTCTTCATAAAAAACTAACACTTATCATTATTAATTTTTTTTCCTGAACTTTTCCATTAGTATTCTACCTCGAGGTTGCCCAATGCATTAATCTTCTTAAAAAATGGAAACATTAGACTGATAAAATCAGATAGCCTGTGTGTCTATTCAGAACCTAGTGTTGCTTTTCTTATTCTTTTCCGAAGAACCACTAGGTGAACTCACTGACCAGGTCTGCTGGTGTCAGCTCTCCTTTACTCTTCAAAAAGCAAATGTTTGCCAGCTGCTAACCTGGCCTTGAAAACACAGCCATCTTACTCTACTTTTCCCCCACTTTCCTATAAGTTTTGGCTCAGTTTCAGAGTAAAAACTGTTTACCCAGCTTTACTCAAGTGGATATCCCTTCAGGTTGTTTCAACTTGCCAAATCTTTACTCTATTAATTTGTTTTTTCCAACTGGAATTCTCAGTGCTATGCACATATGAATACTTCCTTTATTGCCACCATCTAACAGTAGATATGTGATTCCTTTGCAGTCTGAAGAAAAAACCATTTTGGGTTTGCTGCCGTTTTACTCCCACTTTGAAGAAACAACTTGCATCTCCAGAGACCTAGAATTTCACTGGATTATTCTTCTTTTATCTTTCCTTCTGAATGCATTACCAGATTCTTATTGCATTAATTTTCATTGTGTTCCCCATAGTCATGCCTTCTTACAGGAAAGTAGAAATCATAGGTATGTTGATTTCAATGCAAATAGGCAGCTCTTTCTAAGTGTATCTTATCTTCTTCATATTAAGGTAAATGCATTGCCTCATTTAGGAGGTAAAGCACATCATTTAGGAGGGTTTAATAGGTGAGGACTGTAAAGTCCATTTGAATTTCATATTTGTGTTCCCCCTGAACCAGCTTAATTATGCTAACATCTGAAGGCAGTGCCTGCTTACAAAAGCTAGATAATGAAATACTGATATTCGAACTCCTACAGAATAAGCAACAGAAAATTTCTCTCAGAGCAAGGAAAATTTTAGTTAGGAATCTTCATATCAGCCCATTTCTGAATAAAAACCTTCTTTAGTTCAGTGATTCTAGCCTAACCATACTACTTTAAAAGACCGTTCTGTACTTATCCCTCTCCAGCATTACCTTCAGATTATAGCCTTTATGTTCCCTACTTCTCACGCTTGAGAGAGTCATGGAATGACTTTAAGAAGGTGACCCTTTCAAAAGCCAGTAAACTTTCAGAAAAGCCTTGTAGTATTATGTTAACTTCAGCCTATAATGAAAGATTATAATGGTGCTTTAGCAGAAAGGAGGTGCTATAAGATAGCATAGAAAAAATATACCCAAACCCTACTGTTTTCCTACTGTGGCAAATAGCATGACCATAAAGGAGGAGAAACTTTTTGGGGATCATGTCAAGTTTTAGACAGTAAAAACCACATGCAAGTTAATGCCCTCTATAAACTGGGCCCAGCTTCTATTTTAGTTCAAAATCTTCAATAATATTAAGTAAAACTGGAAATTTTTGTTGTAATTCAAATGTATTAAAAACTGTTTCACTATTTCACTATTGTGTCCTACAAGCTGACATTTTTCAGTCAAACAAAATAAACAAACTTTTGCTTACTAGCTTAAAAATGTAACTGATGTACCTGTTACTAAATATTACAGAAGTACCAAGATATTCATTGCCATTTATGAATATATCAAAATCATATAAAATAGAGTACCTAGAAACCAGAGAGCTACCCTAGATATAATCAACTGAAAGAGCAGTGAAGCGATCTCAAGCATGCCATTAATAAAACATGACTTCAATTTTATTGTAAAAAATTGACTCATCTTTACTTGTTAGAAGATTTAAACAGAATTCAGGCAGGCTTAACATAATGCAGTTGCCCATCAAAAAAGGAGGTTTTCAATCAAAACCTCCTCTTAGATATGATTACACTGATTTATAACCAGATTGGAGCTGACCAAGAGTTCAAGGTAGGTCAGCTTAAGCTGTAGACATGCAGGAAGCTGTTGCAAAGCAAGTTAAGCACACTACCTTTGGCCCCTGTTATCTCAGGCACAGGCTAATTGAACAGTACTTCCCTAAGCTCTGAATCTTTCTCTCAGGTGGATGAGAAATATATTAATAGGGCAAAGTTTCAGAGAGATAATAAGCCATTAGGTGTCAGACAACTGTAACTTAGAAGGAAATGAGAAAAATTACCCAGACCATGAGAACACATAGTTATGAAGTGGAATTTTAAGAGAAATAGAGAGGAGCCAAGGCTAAAAAGGAAAATACAAAAATAAGATGAGGTCCATGGTACAAAAATCTTTAAAATGAAGTGTTAGTTATTTGTCATTATACTGTTATGTTTGGCTCCTGTGGAAATAGACAAAGGAACTGAATCTCCTGTGAGATAAGAAATATACCATACAAGTTGCAAATTGTTAATTTTAACAGCAATGTTGTAGTGTCACAAAGCAGTAATGTCAGCTGTCTTCCTAAAAGAAGGTAAATGTGGGAAGTTGTAGCAGAGTGCCAAGCATCCCTCTTTCTATGAAATGGGAATCAGTCTCTGACAATCTTTTAAGAGTATTTCCTTGGCATACTAACACATGCCAAACAGCATTTGAAAATCTGTTTGCTTCCATAGCAATGAAAACTTATGACCCCAGACAAATGGGAGCTATAAAACTGGATCTGGGGTCCCATGCTAAAAGTAGCCCTCTGAAGACAGACTGCAGTTGAGTTGGTCTTTTATTTCCATGGCTAAGGGGTGTCTCAAATGGAAATAATAGCTGGAGATTAATGTTGGCTGTATATTTAGGTTACCACTGAGCAAAAAAGTTCTTTGAGGCACTTTTGTAATGTTTCTAAGCTGTGATCAAGAACTTGGTCCCTTATGTCCAATAATAAACACAGTCTTAAGCTTGCCTGGTGTCCTATTACCTGGGGTAATGTAGCCAGCAGAGCCCATCTAACCGGCATTCACTGTTTCTGGAGAAACAGGAGTTTTGAAGAAAATTATTTTGACTGCTTGCTATCTCAGACAATGAGAGAATGACAGGGCAGAGGAGTTTTCTCACCCAACTATGTGTGTGGGTGCATTGAATGCCAGGTTCTGGAGCAATGTTTTTCCAGGTGAACACTTACCTGTGCCGTCTGACAAAGGCAACTAGTCAAAAGATCTCTAGAAGGCAAGGGACATCAACTTATTCTGTGAGGACTCGAAAACTTCATGCCTGTAGGACTTCAAGCATCAGTAGTCCATGAGTAAAAAAAAAATGGTTTAAATAACCCTTGATATTTTCTTGATGTAGTTAAGTGGAAAAACTCAATATCAGCAATGGACATTAAAGTATAATACTCTCTAGACAATGAAAGTGAAGAAGCTTTGAATGTTATGGTGCTGTCTTTATTTCTGAAATAAACTATCCCTGTGAAGCATTTTAAACAATTCCCTATGCCAGTTAATAAGCTGGGTTGCACAGTTGTCTGTACATCTCATAACTAGGTTAGTAATTATTCTGCTATTTTGCTACAGCTGAACATTACTTGTTATATGATAGATCTTTGTCTTGATTTAGTCTAACAATTTTAATAGCAACATAGAGTTTAATGTATCATACCCCTTGATGAGAATATAATACTGTTCTACAGGAAAGTAGGTCCCAAAAAAGTTGATAATGACAAGAAAAATGCCAATTAAATTCTTCGTATTTTTATCCTATTATACTCCTGTGCTTTTTGTGTATGTGTTAATGAGATGCTGGCTGACAGAAAATTCCGATTTTAAAATGTTACTTGGTTAAACAAGCATACTGTTTTCTAACTGACAAATACGAACTTCTTTTTATTAGCAAAAGATACCACTCTAACAACTGCAGAAAAGGACAATTTTTAGATTAAAGAAATAGGAAATCATTCAGACTAACAGAAAAGAGGTATAGATGGATTTCCTGGGGAATAATTCATGCATGTTCACCACAATTTCTGACATTTTGGCCTGGTTGCTTTCAAGTCAGCCTTAGCAACCTGTAATCACACACTCTTTTGTACTACAACAACTGTTCTTTTTCCTCTTCACAGCCCTGGATGAGTGTAGTTTCAAAACTCAGCCAACATTCAGGCATTTTAAAATTATGACTATAAAAGTATGCACAATTCTGCTAAAGTCTTGAAATTATTAAAATCACTGTGTTCAAATTCCAAGGATGTTAAAACTGGACAAAACACATTAAATTTTATGTATACATATATATATATATAT
>VZDJ01000090.1:11176710-11202949 GCA_008694505.1 Cyanoderma ruficeps | reverse complement strand
TATATATATTTATATATATATATAAGATTACTTTTAGAACAAACTAAAAATCATAAAAACATAATGTCAGGAACAAGTATCAATATAAAGGCTTAAGATCAAACGTGTACAATGCCTAATTTTTGAATGCACTGTGGTTCAATCAGCTGTCCCTATTTTTAATTTACTTTCCTTTGCAAGGGCACAGAGGAAAACAAAGTGAGGGGAACATGTCAGATCTTTTCTTCAAAGGGAAATATTCCAACGGCAATAGCAAATCTTTATCATTTGCAACATAATATATTAAAGCTTGAACTGGAGTATTTGAAAGTAATTTTTCAAAATCTACTTTCATCACAAACACTTGGAAAAGGAATCATATCCGCGGAGGGAAACTCTAACCCAAAAAATGCTTTGGTGAAATTTATAAAGTGTAAGAATTGTTAAGCTTGGTATGCACTAGGTGAATAAGAAAAAAAATGCCCTATTCAGATAAAATTGAAGTTTGCATTCAGGCTAAAGAGTGAAAACCAAAGTGACTTATACAAAGGCTGTTCACTTCTACCATTAGTACCATGTCGTAGATACTACTGCCATGAGCATGAAATGAATAAATGACGTCTCATTAATTGTGTGCTTCTCAACTAGTAAAGTAAGTGGGGAAAGCAGTTCAGTTTAATGAAAACTTTGCACCAGGTGGAAGCCAGATATTCACCTCTGGCAGCATAATCTCATCTCAGAGACCATCTCAGTCACTCAGAGATTACTCTCCCAGTGAAACAAGTGCAGTGTGTAAAAATATATAGCACACGCAGTCAGTAGCTTTGAATTATGTAGAAGTTACAGGAACATTCACAGAAGGAACTGCTGAAGTAGCTTCGTTTCACCAGTTGCTCCCTGATAAGCAAAGCAAATTAACTATTAAATAGTTATGATCCTTGTTTTTGCCCTTTTCTTGTCCTTCTTTTGTATTTTTATTGATTTGGTATCCACACATGATCATGATTAGAGACTGGATGCTGAGCCCCTTCTCTTAATTACTATTATCATGACTGTGGTCATATGTCTTGACTTATCTCTGTGGCTCAAGTCTAATAGAGCTTGTACAACACTGAGTGCAGACATTAAATCCATGGTTAGGCTCATGGAAAGGTGTGTTTTTTCAGTTTCACACAAGTCACTGAAAGAGTTAAAGGCGATGCATTCAATGTTTTGCACTGACGTAGGTGTATAAAGTCTGTGTAGGCATTCCCAAAACTGCTCTTATCCTAAATTGTGCCCTAGAGTAGCATTGTTTAGATTTGTATTTCAGTAATTTGTTGGTTCCTGTCAGGAGAAATAACTGTGTTTAAGAGACTTTGTTTGTTTGGGAGACATGAAAGCCAAAATAAATTTCCTGCAGTGCATGACTTTCCTCAGGTACTTTCCAACTAGCATGACTTCTTCAGTGATTCAGATGTATGTGCAACTTGTGAGGTAAGCCCCTTGTGATTATGGCTCCAGATCTGGGTTGTTTTTTTTTTTTACTATGACTGTTGTACAAGCTGGAGGTGCTTTAAGTGGAAGAATTTCTGGATTGGCAGGCAAGTAGATAGCTATGAGATACTGTCAGTAGGCAAACTAATGGGGACCATGATTTATTTTTATCTTGAAGAAGTTTGCAGGAAGCAACCCTAGATTCTGCATGAGGAGTTCACTCTTTTCAGCAGTAAGAAATTACTGATGGAAGAAACATATGCAAAACCTAGGGCATTTCAAAAGTAGATTTTAACTCTGAGGTGTAGAGAAGAGGCTATAGAGAAGCTGGAAGGGCAGTGGAGTTTCTGTTCTCTATCAGGTAACTAGAAAACCACTGGCAACCCTATCTAAAATTAATTGAAATCTCTCATAATGGATGTTCTTCGTAATGCTGGAGACGAGCAAGGATTGGAGGTCTCTCAGGGCCTCAGAAATGAAGACAGAATTCTTGGCCCCAGCCCTGCTCAGTTATGTACTGCAGACATCACTTCTCATCTTGTTTGGCAGTGGAAAGCCTTTTTTCAGAGCAGCAGGGGCACAGATGCTGCAGCTTTGCCAGCCTGTGAGCATGCACTGCAGTCTCTGCTGTGGGGAAAATCCGCCTCCATTGCCCACAAGTGCAACAGATTTGCTCAGGAATGGAATCTCAGAAACATTTATCCAAAAGGCATTGTTTCATCAGGTCTGCTGGAGCTCCCGAAGCTGACTTGGGCTTCAACACAGTTGATCGTGTTCAAGCTTCTCAGAGCATAATTTTAGTCTGAGGGATGGCAAGAGAACATATTCCTTGGGCAGCTGCCAGGGAATGTTCTTGGGGACATGGGTTCCACAGGGTTACAGATCCCCTGGCCAGCACCCAGCTGTGAGCACAAGGCTGCTGACACACCTCTTGGCTGGCCCTGGTGCAGGAGTGTCCCAGGACAGCTCGCTAATGCACCAGCCCCATGGGAAGGTGACAGCAGTTTTACTGAAAAGCTGTTTTGTACTTCTGATGCTGGTAGTTTGCAGTCAGCCCCCCTGCAAGCTGCTGCCACAGGCCTGATGTCCTCAGCTTCTTTTGGCAGATTTTTTTTTAGTTACACAGCTCATTTTTCTCCCTTTATCCTCCTTTCTGTGTATATGTACCGACCCTAGGTTTAAATTATTTATCTCCAGAAATATTTGCCATATGAAGTCTCTCCAGTGGCAGGGTCTATCAGGAAATATCTAGACAGAGATAGATCATTCTCCTGCAAACTTTTAACTGTAAGTTCCTGAAACAAAATCAAGAAGCAGAGATGGAAACCAATAGCTGGAAAATTTAGGACATGAATTATTCTCATGCCATAGATCCTTTGTTGAAGCTTGAAGAGGTGGATCTTTTACATCATGCATCATATTTTCTTCTGAGCAATAGAATGAGCAGCAAAAAAAAAAAATCAGTTCTGCTTCCAAATCAGGTGAGTCTTTGGATGTGAGGTGTTCTTAGCTGACTGCTCAGACATGATCCCAGATGATAAGAACACAGATCAAAAATCTTACACAGAAATGAACTATGAAGCCCTTAGGACCAGAGTAAATACTATCTGACTAAAAAATGAATTCTGATAGTTTCCTATCAACTTTAATTACTTTAAGACTATTATCCATGTAACAAGCTTCTCTGGCATTTCTAAGGAACAGGTATATTTAATAAATGAAGAACTTACTAAAAAGAATTCCCTAATTACACTCATTAGAAAATTTAAGCTACAAGAAAACCAATAAAACTTCTGCTGTATCTCAAACAGACAGCAATTAATGAACAGTTATCTTAAGTCTGAATTAGCAAGCAAACTTTGCTTTCTTGAATATGATACCTGAGGCATCGTTTCAGTGAAGGAGGATGTCTTATACATATTCTGAGTAACTGTCTTCAGTCTGCAATTTGAAAACCATGTTGCCATTAATTAATGATGTACTGATGTCGGAATTATAACAGATATGGAAATGAACATATTGAAATAGCCACATGAACCAAAGGAAAGGCAAAAGACAAGCTACAGAAATGTGCATTTGGATTAATTATTGTCTTTGAAGAACTCCACAAATGAAATAGTGCATGAAGTCACTTGCTGTCACACAACTTACATCACTGAAATTTCTGCAATAAAAATAAAGCTTTTTGTCTGCCTTTGCACACCTCCCTAATCATTGTCTTTCTGGACTGATTTCTGTCAATGCAACTCTATTCTCTAGAATAGATGACACATGGAAGAAGAATTTCTATTGCATATCAAAGGAATCAAAAAGTATTACAATTTCTGTATTTTATTTCTTTACCAACCTTTACTTCAATTTTCTGCCTCTTCCCTCTTAGAAATGGGCAGGCTCCTATATTACATCTTATCCCTAACGAAAACTTAAGCTATGCAGGACTTTAGTATTAATTAAATATGTTATGAAAATTATTCCCTATGTGAAACACTGTCCCTACATAGCAAAAATTATTTGACTTGTAAAGAAATGTTAGCTGCATACAGCAAGAAACTCTTAATTAGATACCCTATGTAGTAAATGCAAAGATAAATAACTTTCATTGAAAATGCACAGCTAAATTCTTGAGTTAATACTTTGATCAGTTAAATGGTGATAAAAAGTGCCTTAAGTAAACTGTTGAGACAATGTGATGCTTAATATCATTTGGATCAGTTACATGTGTTTTGCTTCAAGCCTAGAAGTAAATAACCTCTCACCTTTTGGTTTGATAACCTTTCTCCTCATAAAATGAACCTCTCCTCCTTCATAAAATGAACAAAAGGTCATTTAATGCTGTTGCTTTTCTTCCAGTTTGGTCCCTCTTGGAAGCAATACAGACTTCAACTCTCCTTTTTGTAAGTTATCTAAGACTCGTACAGGAAAGGTCCGTTCAGGGCAAAGCAGAGGGATGAAAAGGTTAAGATGACCTTTTCATCCCTCTGCTTTGCCCTGAAGGCAGTGGTGTTTTGTCACTGGGCTATATAATTAGGACCTCCTTCACTTCATTAGATCTCAGGCACCCTGTGGGGCTAGTAACAAACTGAACCAAGTTTCCAAGGAAAGCTCTCTCTCCTGTGTGTAATGTCTTAATTAAAAAATTAAGTCATTCTGAATTCTAACTTGGACAGGTTTAACTTTGGTCACAAAGAGGCATGCAAAAAGAATTGCTTTCTTCTGTAGGAAAACTCCAAAAGGTACTGGAAAGCTGTATTAATCTGGCTCACTGAGGAAAGGCTCCTGAGTGTTGAGAGAGAAAACTCTAGTAGGACTGGGAACTACGTGTCACTTGCGTAGGTCTCACCGTAATTGGGAAAAATTGTGAAAAGAGGAAAAATTAGTACCCTACTTCCACGACTGATTTTTGCAAACTGCTAGTTACTAAATGCTAAAGAGTGAAGGGGGAGGGCAGAGGGCAGTCAGCTTTAACCAAGATATTTTTTTGTCAGGCAAAGTCCTTCCTAGCTAGAGACTGATTTTGCAACAGAAATTGAAATAACACAGTTTCCTCTTAAACAAAGAACAAATAAGAGTAATGAAACTGATTATGGAAACTACTGCTAATCAGTGCTGGATGGAAGTAATTTTTGTGCTTATGTGGTTGACAAAATGCAGGTCTGGTCCAACAAAACCTGTAGACATCCCTTGGGAGTTCTGTTAGCCAGGATGGTAGCACTGCTGTTTCCATTGCTTTCTTTGCTCTGTGTCATCCATACTGACAGTTGTGACAAATTTACATGGAGTTATTAATAAAGAAAGAAGATACAATAATTTCAACCAATTAGAAACTTACAGATTATTACCCTTACATTTTAGGCCTTTTTTTCCCCCCTAATATATGAGTGTTATCAATGCAAAAATATTTCACGTTCAGAAGAACATTATAACATAAATAGAAAAGAAGTCCTTTTAAGAGGATACTTCGAAACAACACTGTACTCAAATATCTACAAGACCTGGAGGAGTATACACAAAGAATGAAACAAAGGTTAATAATAAAGGTTAATGCCTTGACTTTTGTCTGCTATGTGAAAGAGCACAGTAATTTACACCAAATAACTGGGAAAAAATGCCCTGAAAAAACACAGTTAGGTAACATATCCATGCTAAAAAACACACAGATTTTCTCCAGTCTAGATGCTGAGGTCACCTTAAATAGAGTTGGCTATGAAAGGACCTGCTGTCAGTAACATAATCAGCAGTAGATTATGGAGACTACAGCTTGTGTACACATTTTTACATTTTTTGTACTCTTCACGTGCAGCAAGTGTGATGTGGGAAGCATTGGGCCCACTTCTTTTGGTCATATCTGCACTGGTAAATCTGTCAGGTTGAGCTCACAGGGTACTAATGAATCATGTGGAAAAGTGGAGGGAGAAGTAAATATCAAAGTTTTAATAAATTAATTGTGGCAAGAATAAAACAGAAATAATAGAAAAAGCTAGTCTAGGGCACACACCTGCAATCTGGGGAATTGATACAGATTGGAGAAAAGACAATGGAAATACTGAAACAGAAACTGTGTATTGCAGTACAAAATTTAAATATGATGTTTAAGCTGTGGAATTCTAGTGCTTGCAGGACTAAACATTTTACCTAGATTAACCCAAATGTTATTAACATTTGGTTGGACTAACAATTTTTTTTTCCCTAACCAAAAGGTCATCTGCCTTCAGGAGCCACATTCTAGAAATATACTGTCAGGATTAGCTTTAACAGTACTGTATTATTTTTTAAGGCAAAGCACAATTTATGAAGGGATAGGATAAGATAACGGCGATAAATGTATGTCGGCTGAAACCATTTGAATAAGCTTGGCCCAGTTGGGGTGGATTTAGTTCCCCTCATGCAATACAACTTGCTTTCTGTATAGACACAGAATGGTTAAGATTTGGTGTCATCAATACGACAGGCTTTCCAAATCTAGAAATATTTTTCTAAGTTTGAGGTCAAAGGGGAAGGTAAGGATTTGGTAAGATTTACCATGCATTTTTGTGATCAGGAGATGTTACATAGTAGTTCTGATGAACTTTCTAACTATGACAAAGGTGTTCATTTTTCCCATTTTCCCAAAGACAGTGAGCAAACTTTGGTAAGATATGTGTCATATGTGTAAGAACAATTGCAACCCAGTATAATATTTAGAAGTATTTTGCTGTCAGCACAACTGAGATGAGGATTAGGCAGTGTATCTGTACAGAATGAGGAAAGCTGGAACTCAGTTGGATCCCAAGAGGCTTAGTATTTGCTATTGGTCCGCTAAAGGCTTGGGTTTTGGATTATTCCTGTTTTGTTAGTCTTTGCGTTTCATCTATCTCCCAGCTAAAGAGAGCAAGACGAAAGGAAAAATACACGAGTAAAACTTAGAAAAGGTTGAAAACAGGACAATTAAGAAAGGCAGGTTATAAAACAAACTTCTCTGTGTCTACCTTGCTGTGCAAATGCAGGTTGCTTCTGGATCTTGAAAAACTCAAGCAAGAGCATAAGATCGGATATTTCAAGGGATCACATATAAGGAAATTGTTTAAATGTACCTAAATGAAGTTAGCTTTGCTCTGTACAAAGCTTGAGAGCTCCCCTTTAGACCTCCATGAAAGCTTTTAAATGTGTGTCAGGTTGCTATGGCATTAGGCAGCAGTCACATCAACAGCTCAGATGCTCATTCTGGTTTCATTCTTGGTTTTACTTTCTATGAGCAGCCATTTTTCTGCTTGAACAGGCATAGATATACTAGAGACAACAATCACAAGGACTCTTAGTAAAACAGAGGGCTGGAAGATGGGTACTCATGACCATTGATGAGTTCTTGAGGTATTTAACTGGGAGACCAAAAGGTCTTAAGGGGCCAGGTCAAAGGGATCTAAAAGAAGGAAAACAAAATATGGCATGGTTAATGTCACCTCTGTTCTATGTGGCTTACCTGAAAATGTAGTGTGCTGCAACAAAGTGTAAGTGAATTAAGTAAGGCTCCAACTGGCAGGGGTGGCTGCTTTTCTCCTTTCTCCACCAGGTTTTAAATGACTCAAGTATTTGGCCTCATTGCTGAGGTTCAAAGGCTATGAACCC
The DNA here is from genome assembly GCA_008694505.1 of Cyanoderma ruficeps. Lineage (NCBI taxonomy): Eukaryota > Metazoa > Chordata > Aves > Passeriformes > Timaliidae > Cyanoderma > Cyanoderma ruficeps. Next base: position 11,195,392 of record VZDJ01000090.1, on the reverse strand, counting down.
GAGTGAGTATACATTTTATGTGAAAATACTGGAGGAGCAAAGCCCTGAGACAGTGAGGCACAGTGACAGGTGCTTGTTTCCCAAAAACCTTGCTGAGCCTTGTGTTTCTCACTGATGGGATTTTCAGAGGGACTGCTGGGAGTGCCCAGCAGAGAAATGGTGCTAGAATAGCAAAAGATAGTCTCCAGTTGTGATGAAACTTTTTACAAATGCTTAACACAAAAGTAAACTTTCTTTGTTAAAATGTTGGTATAAAATCCATTGGTATGACTCATACTAGCCCAAGGCTCTCAGAAGCCTTTGGAATACAGTAATAAAAGAACTTGCACTGCATCCAGAAGTGGAATCTTTGTTTAAGATTTCCTAATCCCTGCAACAGCTGCAGCTTCAGTACTTGAGGGGTCTCTTGTTGACCCGCTGCACAACACATTGCACAGGCAACAAACGCTACATTTGTATATTTGTATGCCTTTTATATTCCCACCGTAGGAGAGGGGCTGCACGTGCTTGACCAATATGTGATAAATAGCTGCAGAAGCTAGTTCAGCATGTAGGGAGCTGTGAAAATATATTCTGGTTGGGAATATTGTGACAGCTACGATAAAGCTGCATTACTTAACTACCTTTGAGCATCTGGCTCTTCCCACAGGGTACTTTGTTTGGGAATATGATCTCTACAAACAGCTTCTTATTTCATGCCCGAAGAGTAGTAACTGAACGCGCTCAGACAAATTTACCATGAAAATATTGTATTCCTTTTATCTTTGGACAGAGGAAATTCTTCAGGCAATGTTTCTTTTGATCGGTAAATGCCAACCCAGCAGTCTGCTGCTGCAGCAGCAATGAAGCTGTAGGTATCTGTCTCTTTTGTCTTGACAGTATGGCCCAAACCAGAGATGTATGAAATTCATTCTCCAAGTGCCTTGACGATGCCAGCCAGGCATGATGACAGTGAAACTGATTGTTGCAATCCTGTTGTCTAAATCTAGGGAGGGGCAAGGAGGCATGCAAGCACGCAGCCTGTGGGACAGTCTAAGGACTGTAGTGGGAACCCAACTAAAAAAAGGAAAAGTTGTCATTGTCAGGGGGCACAGTTTGCTTTCTTTTATGAATTCACTGAAAGTGGACCTTTAGAACAGCAGCACTTCTGTCACTCAGCTAAGATTGATGCTGTAGGAATAAAAGCAGCATGAATCGCAGTCAAAAGTCTAAATAACAAGAATTTGGGATTAATAATCCCTGTTGATTATGAAAATATGGATCTCTTTCTCCAAGGTCTGCTGAAGGCATCCATCTTGTCATGACAAGCAGTCACACACTGTTTTTAGCATGATTATCCAAATTTAACAATTTATTCTTGCCATAAAATATATTTTTCCAATCTTACTCTAAGACACGGATATTTGCCAGGTGAGATACTCTACAGATGGGTAAAGTATTATATTACCCTACCTGAGTAATGAATGTACTCAGACTGGTTACTGTTCCTTCTTGCACCAGTGAATTACTCATACTGGTTAGAAAATCTTTATTGAGTTTACTCTCCCCAAAGGCTTCAAAACAAAACTGAGTCACAGTTCTGGGTTTAGAGTCCTTGTAAACCAAAGATGTTTAAAAATCAGAAGGAAAGGGAGAAGTGCAAAATAAATATGTGCCATCGACTCTTAAATTATTTAACCTCTTTAATGTTAGAGAGTATATCTGTTGGTAGTTAAATATTTGACAAGTAATTTCTAATGAAGAGCAAAAATAATGATTTTTTGAACTCCTGTTTTCAGGCAGTGAAACACAGCAATGCAGGAGAACATCCTAGATGATATTTTTCTATCAGGTTTAGTAGGAGTGGCAGTACTAGTAACACACAAAAGCTTCAGAGAGCTCCTGGCTGAGCCGGGTGGAAGTAACTTGTCTTTTCTTGAATGTAGAACTGCAGTCAGTCAGTAATTGCTGATCTGCTTCTTCAGTCACAAATGTGCATCTCATAAGCGTGCTCATAGCTAAAGCTGAAGTGAAATAGAAGAAGCTTTGAGATAACAGATGACAAGAATCAGATGCACAACATAAACTGATTTTGCAGAGAAAATACCAGTTCTGAACAGATGGTATTATGTCCTGTTATCTGTACTCATGATGGTTGTCAGAAATGTATCAAAATCTGGTACCCAAAACCATGAGAAAAGTGGTGGGCATACTGCTACATGAGAAAGTAGCATGTGTGCTAATTGTACTGCAGGAAAAGAAGACCTCTAATTAATAAAAAGATGCTAGTTCATGTCAAGGTGAGCTGTGGGTCCACCAGAGACGCATCTCAGCTCATGCCTGTAGGTGAAGCACTTCTGTCACAGAACTGGTGAAAACTGTTTTATGTTATGTCATGGAAAAGACCCAGGACCTCTGGATGGTGCTCTCAAAAATTGCAGGAGAATTGGGCACTGGAAAATGAAACCCTTGACCATCCCTCAGTATCTCACGTTAGCTGGGCATTTTAAATTTACAATCTGTGTTGCTGGTTTTGAGAGATAACTTTCCATGCCATTGTCATAATGTGTATTTTAGGACTCAGAGTCCTTCATATCCTTAGGTGAAAAAGAAGAGCACCTGTGAATACCATCAAAAACATTAAAATTACATTCAAACTGAATTTCTAGGCCAAATGCTCAGCTCTCTATCACTTTTATTTCTTGATAATGTCAGACTGATAACTTATGTTTGAATCGATGGACCAGTATATTAAAGGTATTTTAGGATACAAAAGCTATCAAAGTTAGGAACTCTTGTTCAAATATCAGAATCATCACAGTTCAGACACCTTTGCAGAAATGGAAGTTGCTTCTTGCGGTTAAAGTCCTGTGTGCTATAAATACAAAAGCCGAAAAACTGTGAATTTATACTGACTGTGAACAGAGACAGAGTGATAAAAAGGTTTATATTAATCTGGATTCCCCTTTCAGATTGTTAGAGGCAATGTGGCCTATTTTCAGGGACTCTGGCAAGACCTACTTAACTGTGGCTGAGGTATTCGTGGCTGTAGACAAATATTGCCTGGCACTTTCAATTGCGATTATATTTCCATTTCAAAACAACATGGATAGTACTCAGTCAGTCTTTTTGTGGTTCTGTCCTGTACTTGACATAGCCTGAAATCAAACTGAAAGCTTAAATTTAAACGCTGGATATTACACTTGCCATATGAGAATGCCCTATATACACATCTGCATGTGACAGGCCCTCCCTTACTGCAGCCAGTTGAATATATTGTTGTCTTCATCAGCAGGAGAGCTGAGAGTGAGACATCCTGTATTCGCTAGGTGGCTCTTGAATATTGATGATGAAAACACAGGTGGGAACTAAGGTTTCATGAAGCCTGTGCAGACATAAGATATAGGATGCTTCGTAGGAAGGGTAGCACAGCCTTGGAAAGCTCCAGAAGTTGGGAATGCCAGTTTGGAGAGGTGCACATGAGTACACAGGTTTCTGAAGGGGAGCTGCAGCTCAAAAAGTAGGCAGCCCTAGTTGACCCCCTGTCAATCAAAACATGAGACTGTAGCAGAACTATAGAGTTTGAACTTTGTGATACCGAATGTTACAGTTAAAGATTATATGGAAGGAACACTGAATTAAACAAGCTATACCCTCACGCTGGGAGTTTTCAATAACATTGCAAACTTGTCCAGGGTTTAGTCTGCAGCACAGACCAGGCTCTAAGGATGGCAAATTTGACACATTTCTTGCATACTGCTTAAAGAAAATTATGTTTGTAAAAGCTCATGGTAGATAGAATAAGGCAGTGCACTCAGTTTTTCTTGCCATACAACGACTTTGTTGTTGGAAGTTAGCACTACCGCTTTTGGTGATTAACCACCATTAGTTCAAATTATAATTAGCTTAATGATTGAACTATGGATTTGTAATTTCGTTAACAATAATAAAAAATAATGAAGTAAACCACACCTTCTTTTAAATGTTGACTTAGACTTTGAGAGATAGAACTTAAATAGACACCTGGAATTTTCTATTTATTCTACCTTAGTGCAAATATCTTTACACATAACTGTGCCAAAGGATAGAAAAAAATTTGCACATTTGAAAAATCATTATATGGAATCAAGATCCAAGGAACAATTGCACCTCAAAATACAGAGGGGAACTAGCCAATCTAACCAAAATGGAGGAAAAAGGTGGACACAGATATAAGATTATTTAAGTTTAGAGGAAGCTGAAAAATTTTTAAAACAGTAATATCAGAAAGACAGGTTTTTGAATCCAATGTCCATCTACAAACTTGAGGAAGCAAAAGATAAGTTTCAACCTAGAGAGGAGGTGACTGCTGTGGCTCTGTCTGTAGTTTTTGTGTTTACGCTCCGGGTCTGTCTGAGCTGCGAGCGATTTTGGCTGTGAGCATGTTGTGTTGCAAAAGGCTGCACTGTTACAAGAATAAAAATTTCTTCTGGCATTTCCAAACACAGGACACAAAAGGGAAAGAATGCAGTAATGAGAGTGCAGGTGGAGTGTGTTAAATGGGTTTGGAGCTGGGCAGGGTGGTGGCAGCAGGAGGAACCCCCTTGTATTATAACATTACCTGAAGGCTAACCCTGCATATTGAACTGTCAAGTCTGAGAGAAAAGACACATAGGAAGTAATTTTTCTACTTGATGTGTCATGGTAGGATTGAGGAATGAAAATGAAAAGCAAAATTAGATTCAACCAGCAGTATTTAGGAAGTAATGCAGTAAAAATTGGAAGGGTGATAGCAGCCTTTAGGAAAGAGATGAGGGTTCAGTAACACAGCCATTATTTGTGTCCCTTGAAGTGTCTACATTTCTGTGATTCTTCATTTTTCTCTGACATGTTTATTTCTATGGTACTTTAAAACACTAACTGCCTTTGTAGCTGCTAAGAATTGCTTACAAACATAAAAACATCACAATATCAAAGTAGCCATTTAAACAACAGATAATAAAGAAGATAAGCAAATCTACCTTTGAAGAAGTCAACAAAAGGTGAGAAAATTATGTTAATTTTGTGAAACTCATAATGAAAAATTGGTATAACATAAATAAATGCATTCAAACAAATGTTTTAACTGTTTCCTGATTAATTGTTTGTGTTATCCATTGTTTTTTGGGGTTTTTTTTTTGTCAGCTTCCATAACACATTAAGCCTTGCAGTGGTTGATACATTCTTAGCCATCAATTTATTTTTACCATTCCTCATTTATGCAAGTTCTAGATTACATAGAAACAAAATTTGAAATCCTTAACTTTAAGATATAGTAATAAAAGAAACATGATTCATTTTAGGAAAAGCAGCAATGAATGAGATATTTTATTTGATAAAAAATGAAATAATACAGCTGGATCTCTTTTCTTCACTCACTCAAGCAACCTTCCTTTCTAAACTGTGAAAATACTCTTAAAAGTGATTTGGTCATATTGTCATTTTGCCCACCTTGGTAATCAGGAAATGTAATCAGTATTTACATTAAATTATGTTCCTGGGATTAGCTATGTACTAGAAAAAAGATTTACAGTTTGTTGCATTGAAGATGAAATTATTTAGATAAACTAATAACTGAATAGATAATTGTGGATTTCTGGTCAATATGAAGAACCAAATACCCCTATGGTCACATTGTTCTGATGCACAGTTTTAGTACATCAGATCTTTGCAAAATTTTCTGTAAGTATCCTTCTGAAGTGAAAAATCAAGTGATTTTCTTGAACACTTTCATTAAGATGATATCTTCAACATTCACTTAATATATACAAATATGACATCTGCTTGACTGTGCTTACATTATTTGCACTAAAAATTATTTCCTCTGGTTCAAATCAGACCCTTGTTTACCACGGACGTGGTGGCAAGACAAACAAAAGAAATCTTTCCTTTGTATAAGTGAAGGAGTGCATCATTGAGGTCTGTGGCTGTGCACATTTTCTGCAGTTTTGTGTTTGTTTTGAGGTTAAAAATCAGCTGCTTGAAACTGTGGTTGTGACTTGGAAAGGATAACAGAGTAGCATGGTGTGTGTTTCCAATAGATTTTCAATAGACCAGCTCATCTGCTTGTTGTTCAAGGCTGGGAAACAAGTAGTAGTAATCTGTTTTTCTGCATTTGTTCTCTAGTTTGTCAGGAAAAGTTGTGTCTGAAGGGTGAAACAAATTGCAACCATCGTGTTAGATAATGTTCTGAAATACGTGCAGTATCCATCTTCCCTCAGTCCCTCATGGTTTCAATTGGAACTTTAGTCTTGAGCTATTTCAGTAGATGTCCTATTTAAAAGAATATACTGCTGAGAGTGGGCAAAGAAGTGCAAACTGCCAGTATTAACCCTAAGTGGGTTCATTTGAAATTAGTTTTCTTCTAAAATTTAAGTTTACCTTGTATTCCAAGGATTTCTTATTCATATCTACTACTCTTTCATCACTTCTCACCAACTGTGATAAACAACTGAGGGGATATAATTAAGGTTTGACAAGGGAAGAAAGCACCTTGAATTTGAAACCAGGAAAGGGAGAGACTGAGCTGATAGGGGAAAGGAAACAAGATGTTTATTTTATTGTGCACAAGAAAACGTTCATTCAGAGGTATTGAGTAAAGCATGTACCTCATTGCCAAGCCCTGAATAGGAACTTCCTTCTTGCTCTTCTGTCTGTAAGCATTACACACGCTGTCCCCTTTTGCTAGCTGGTGAATGCACTGCCTGGCTCTTCAGTGCTTGTTGTCTCTGCCTTACCCTGGCTCTTAGAAAAGAGATTGGGATTTAAACAGGATTCCTCTCAGTCCTGGTGCCAATGGGAACAGAACTTAGGGGGAAAATATTTGGTACCACTAGCACTATTTACATAATATATACTATTTTTACAAAAGAAATTGAAGATATTCAGGCACCCACACTTTTGAGCTTGCCTAGGTATGATGCTGTCCTTAAAGGATTTAAATTCTCTAAAATATTCAGATTATCAGTAGCTCAGTTCTTGATAGGCAATCAAATATTATTTACCAAAATGAGAACACAAAATATTAAAGGCCTTTTTGTGTTTTAAAATAATATTTCCCTTGTCTAATAAAATAATAACAAAGTTATTTTTTTGTTTTAGAGGCCCTGGACCCCAGGACTTTTTTTAAAGAATAAGTATTTCAAGATTCAACTAGGAAAGATTACCACTTGTATCAACTTCTTCTTAATGTCTTCCTATGCAATACACTGAGGCTACCAAAATCTGTAATAATTTTTTACACAGTGCTGTGTCTATCAAATATAAATCATTAAAATTATGCAGTTACTATTTCCTTACACAGTACTATATTTGCAGCTGGTAATAGTCACATCTATAGCTAACAGATTTAGAGCTTTAACAATATTTTTTTTGAAGGGAAGAAAAGGGGATTGATAGTGCTGTCATAAGTGTTTGGTTAGTACTACCTGGACTGCCTATATTCTGTTATGCTGAAAAAAAATGCTGTTGGCAGCCCTGAATCCTGTTTCTCCTGTGTGATTATTGAAAGGGATTTGACTGCCACCTTGCTCTGTAAGAATGGGAACAGAAATCTGGCACCAAAAAATATTAATGGGAAGCAAAACTCATTCTTAATGCATTTAAATGAGGAAGTAAGAAGCCACATTGAGCAACTTTTAAGATCTCAGTTATTAGTATTATAGAAAGCTCCTCTTGATATAAAGAAATCCAAATCAAAGCTCAGTGGAGTAATTGTAGAGCGCCACTTAAGACAACCTATAAAAGCACTTGCTCTTTAGTTACTTTTTCTATAACTTTTGAGCTATGATTCAGTTACAGCTGGTCTGGGATGGAAATAAAAAGATTAGCTCAGTTTTTCATTGTGGGTAGACTTATCTAAAGCTGGTAAATTTCTGTATTAAACTGGATTTTGGGAGAAGTAGAAAGACATTACAGCCCTTCTGTTGTGAGCAATGGTAATGCAGGCTTCCCCTTTGCTGCTGCAGAGAGAGTTGTTTTAATTTAAGAGTGATCCCTGCAAACTACTCCTCCTTGTCAGCCCTCTGGCGCTCCATTCTGGATTGGGCTGTGAGGATGCTATGTACTCAAGAGCATTTCCTAGTTTCTATTTCTCCTTCATTTGGCCAGTTTAACATGCTTTAGCCATGGACTAAACTCTAGAAGTTGAAGGCTTCTGTGCTATTTTCCTTCTATGTACATGAGGTTGGGTTGGCTGAAGCTGCTGTGACTCCCTGCACAGGGATCAGCAAACTAATCTAGCTGGGGAAGAAAAATAAGAAAAAAAAAGTAGTTCATTTTGAATATTGCTGCCAGTTATGAGGAACGAGGAGGGAGCAAGTTGCCACAGTCCCAATGAAATAAAATATATCCCAAAATGGGAGTGAGAGTCTCACTCTACTTCCAAGCCATTCAGCTTTTGCTGCCAAGACCTCACTGTCATACCTCTGGTCAGCTTTGGAAAAGCTGGATGTCCATCTGCTTTATTAAGAATGTTGACTCACTTGCAGGGAAAGTTTTACTGAACCCTTTGGGCCAGGACTGGCTGGGCACATCAATGCACAGTTTTAGTGAGATGGCTTTTAAACATGCAAATCCTCTGCATAGGCGAGGAGATGTGGGTGTGCAACTGGTAAAAATAGGTAAGTTTCTATTCTTTTGAGGTAGTAACAACCACGAAGAAAGAGACTAGGACAGAAAAGGAAATTATCTTGCTTTGGATTCTTGTGACTCTTTCTTTTTCTCTTAAGAAGGTAATAACTATGATAACTACAGAAGAAGAACAACTTAAGCTGCTGATGACATTTCAATGTTGTTTGTCAGTAAGCAGGTAAATGCAAGCTGATCTTTAACAATTCTATATGTAGCAAGTAATTTCCATTTGTAACATCTCAGCTTATTGAGTATAAGATGTGCATTGATTTTTTTTTTTTTTTTATGGCATGGTGCAAAATTCTTCAACAGCTATCTTGCAGACTCATAAATCAAAATTAAAATGTGAAATGACTTGAAGGAAGTTAAGGGGGCTATCCTGAAAACTTGCATCTATAGCTTTTCTTACAGAAAATCTACTTATTCAACACTTATATGCTTTCATCTCACTTTATTATTAAATTTTACAATTGTTAAATTTTAAAATTCTTAGGACTTTAACCTGATTTTGCATATTTTAGTCTGATGAAGATCAACTGCAAACACTATGCCAATTATGCAAACAATATGATTACAATAAACATATTGTAGTCAAAGTGTAGTGGAATATTTCTTAACATAAAATCTACTATAAATCCAGGCAACCTAAGCAGACAAATACTCAACAACCAACAATGAGGTACTGAGTGACTGACCTTGGCTGAAGTGCTGACAGACTAGCATAAGTGAAAGTGATTAAAATCAGCATCTTGGACTTCTCTGATGAGTGCTACTGGTAGACCTGACGGATCTGCTGTATTTGAAAATGTACATAAAGCCTCTCTAATTTGCAAGTAATACATTGCATTTTCACTGGGTGAAAAACTGGGTTTACTCCTGCCCTTGTTCAAGTAAAACTATGTGAATTGCAAATTTGTCAGTAATATTACATCACTGCTGCATTTTTTAAATTGACATAGACGCCACACATTTTTCTACATCTCAGGGCTACTCAATTCTGCAATATGATGACAGGGCTATTCTATTATTTTTTGCTTATTCTAATGTACCAGTTTCTAATGCAAGGGAAGGAGAATGCTGAGCTCAGTTATGTGTCTTTACTAATCTACTGCAGCTCAAGGTGTGTCAAATAATATGCATGTATAAATTAATAGGGACAAGGCAAACTACTTATCGAATTAACAATTTGTGTTTTTAGAGGAAAGTTTTAGACTACAGGGTATTGAAACTTGTTTGAATCATCTGCCCTTCCATGGAGTGTTCAAACTACACTGAAGAAATGACTCATTTTGTTTCTCATAGGATCAAAGAACCATAGGATGGTTTGGGTTGTAGGGGCCTCACAGATCACCCAGCTACAACACCCCTGCCGCGGCCAGGGATGCTGACTTGCTGAGTCAGGTGTTTCTGATCCCCATCCAGCCATCCAGCCTGGCCTGGAACACCTCCAGGTATGAGGAGTCCACAACCTCTCTGGGCAATTTGTTCCAGTGTCTTCCCACCCTCACAAAAGTATTTCTTCTTAATATCAAAACCTAAGCCTAGTCTGTACCTACCCTCCTTCAGTTTATAAGGCCATTCTCCCTTGTGACTGTCACTTGTCACCTGCCCTTGTGAAAAGTCCCTTTCCATCTCACTTGAAGGCACCTTTAGGCACTGGAAGATTTTATAACATCTCCTCAGAGCCTTCTCCAGATGTAACACCCCCAACTCTCTCAGCCTTTCCTCATAGGAGAGGTGTTCCCATCCCTTCATCATCTTTGTGGCCCTCCTCTGGACTCATTCCAATAGATCCATGTCTTTCTTCTGCTGGGGACCACAAAGTCGGTGATGGGGTCTCACTGGAGCAGAGCAGAGGTGCCACATCCCCTCCCTTGCCCTGCTGGCCCCACTGCTTTTGGTGCAGCCAGGGTGCATCTGGCTTTCTGGGCTGCCAGTGCATCCTGCAGGGTGCTGTTGGGCTTTCCACCCACACGCACGCCCAGCCATCCTGCGCCCACGCCTGGGGCTGGCCTGGCCCAGCTGCAGGGCCTTGCGTGGCCTTGTTGAACATATTGAGGTCATTGGGCCCAGCCCTCGGGCCTGTCAAGGCCCCTCAGGAGGGCATTGCTTCCCTCCAGCACACGGGCTGCACCACGTAACTTGGCTCAGTTGGCTCTTTTGTTTTCAAAGAACTCTGCTTACAGACCCTTATAGGTTTAATTTTGCTAAAATAGTAAGGATTTGATTTTGCTTGGATAATCTTCTTTGCTTGACAACATGGTTGAGGAGTGAAAGCCTAGATAAACTCAAAATCTCAAGGAGTGTTCATGGTAAGAAAAGAATAATTTAATTGCAGGAAGAAAGAAATAAGGCATAGCTTCAAAAATTGTTTTCAAATTAATCCTTATGAAAAGCTGTGTAATTATTGCAAATAACTAGATAAACTGTACCTACCTAACAAAAGGTAACCTTTGAACTGAGATAATTTGATTGCTTGATTGATTTAGTGAGATTCTGAAATCCATACATTAGGAAAACAGCACACTACAGATACCATCTGTCAAAAGGAGTTAGCAAGAAATGCTTCAAACTTCCCTGCTCTTAAAAATCTCCTTACGGCACTCCTTACAGGTGCTATCATACATAATTAGTTCTACAAACTGTCCTACTGTTGGCATCTGATAGCTCATATCACAGTGGGTAGACTAACTGCTTAAAAAACATTCATAGCTTGTAACCTGAAAGCTTTCAGAAAACTTGCATAAAATTCAGCCTGTGTTTTGTCACCCTACCTCCACAGCCATGGAGAGCTACACGTATTTTAAAGAGACAGAAGGAATGGGAGAGGGGCGAGTGTGGGACCAAGCAAAAACAGTCCACAGATGAGGTGTGAAAAGCATTTATTTTCAGTTGGAAGTGTGGGGTGAGGTTTCACCATATCGTGTGTTTAATATAATGGGAAGCAGTTAAATTGCAGCAGAGCACCAATATGCCATGCAATGCAGTTGCTGATACAAAAACACTTCACGAGTTTCTGGTGGTATTGGTGCACTTTGTATTCATGAAGCCATCACTGTCTACATGTGTAGCATTCTGATAAAGTAAACACTTAATCACCATCTGCAGGACTGTGAATAAATGGAAAGGTCAGTAAAGACCACAGGTGGAAGGCTAGCCAACAATAAAATATGAGAGTCTTTAAAGGCGTGTTTCTTGGTGAGACATTTTGTTTATTTGCTGTCTTACCTTGAAGCATCCCCATCTCTCTCCTGCTTTGGAAGCACTGGGGCTTTTGACTACAATGACAGAAGCTCAGAGATTCAGAGAAGAGATATCCCTCAGAGAAGAGGGATAGCATGCTCATTTTTGGGAGTGCTGTGCCTTATCCTGCCTGGGTCAGCCACATGTGATAGGTGTGAGGCTACACCAACAGACTCAGTGACAGCCCTGCTCTACCCTCCTCCTTTTCCCTCCATGGGGCCAGTGGGGTTTGAGCAAAGCCCAGCTTGACCTTGCTGCTCCTCTTCACTGGGTCTTAAAAGCTGTGGGATGTCTTTGCTCCTCTGGCAGCTGGCAAGGGCCAGGCTGAGCAGGGAGAAGCCACACAGAACATGAGGAGGCAGCCCATCCCTATACCTGCAAAGATAGCTCCAAGGTTGCTGGCAAAAATGTGAAAACCTTAACAAGAAAGTCCCTACAGCTTGGTGGCCCCCTTTCCACACCTGGGAAAGTGCCAGGTGCATCCAAATACCTTGGCTTTTCCCACAGGAGGAAGTTTAAAAATAATGGCTTGAAAATTCAGCAAGGATGAGAAAAGCTTTGAGGACAGATTGCCTTGACGAAACCCAGCTGGTTTAGGTGAATTAATTTCTTGAACAACCTTTCATAGCCTGAAACCTGTGTTTATTTTTTAAAATAGAAGTCAAATGTGAAAATGAATTTTAGGTTAACATATTGAAGGATCTCTCTTTTTTTATTTTTACTGTTTTGTTTTGGGGTTTTTTTTTTACAAGATTCTGTTCCCAATATAATAAGTGGGAAAGAAAGAAGGAAAGCCAAGATTAATATAAATGGAAACAAAAGGACAAAGCTGGAGTCATAAAAGGTGAAGGGATGTATCTTTTAGTCCTTACACTCTATTGCAATAGAAGAGTGGCTGAGACTATCTGAGGGGTGGGGCTTCCCTCTTTCCCTAGAGCCCAGTGCTGTGCTTAGTCCTTTATTTCTCCATAAATACTTTAAGAATTGTGCCACAGTCCCAGGTGCACTAAAATGCAGTGGGTTGATGCAGGCCAGGTGCCAGGCACCCACCAAAGCTGCTCTCTCACTCCACTCTGCAGCTGGGCAGGGGAGAGAAAATGCAGCAAAGGGTTCATGGGTTGAGATAAGGACTGGGAGAGTTCACTCACCAAATACTGTCATGGAGTATTCAGCTTAGAGCTTAGAGATATGAATTGAATTTATTACTATCAAAATAAGAGCAGGATAATGAATAGTAAAATAAGACCCTTAAAAACACCTTTCCTCCAGCCCTCTCTCCTTGCAACAACAGCACAGGGGGAAATGGAAGCTATGATCAGTTCATCACATGTTTCTGCTGCTGCTCAGGGAGAAGAGTACTTCCCCTGCTTCACTGTGGGGTCTCTCCCAGGGCAGACAGTTCTCCATGAACTTCTCCAGCATGATTACATCCCAAGGGATCATTCCTCCCCAGACTGCTGCTGCATGGGTCACTCTTCCATGGGGTACAGTCCTTCAAGGACAGGCTGCTCCAGCATAGAAGCAGAGCCCCTCTCTCCACGGGTCTCCCAATGGGTCACAGCCTCCTCTCAGGCATCCACCCATTCTGGTGGGGGTTCCTCCACAGGCTGTGGGTGGATCTCTGCATACCCCTTGTATCCCCATGGGCTGAAAGAGGACAGCTGCTTCTCCATTGCCTTCACCATGAACTGCAGGGGAATCCCAGGTCTGGTGCCTGGAGTATCTCCTGCCCCTCCTTCTCCACTGACCTTGGTGTCTGCAGAGTTGTTCCTCTCACATGTTCTCACTCCACTCTTCTCCTGTTGCAATTACAACTGTGCAACAACTTTTAGTTTTTTGCTTCCTAAATCTGTTATCACAGATGCTTTACCACCATTTCTAATTGGCCCAGCCTTGGCCAGTGGCATGTCCATCTTTGGAGCTGCCAGGGAGTGACTCTGCTGGATGTGGAGGAAGCCATTCCTGTGTCCAGTTCTGCTCCTGAGCTGTTGATTTGTTTCCTGGGGTTGATCTCAGACCTGGCTGCCTGTGCCTGTTCATCACTAGACTGTTGCTGGGATCTGCTGTTATCTGTCTGCTCAACTCAAGCTCCCTGGGACAGTCTTGATTATAGTGTTGCCTTTGCTGGGGCTACCTCTTACTCACAGTTCATCTGTGCTGGTGGGCTGATCTGATCCTATTCTTCTGTGAAATTGTCAGCAAATTCCCCAAATGTAAGCTCCTGTGCTTCTTTTCTAAGTATACTGTGTATGTTTCGAAATGCACGTTGTCAGTGTTCCTGATTAAACTAAAAAAAAATTTAGGTGACCTCAAGTCTTTAATTACTTGAAAAATGATTTCTCTGGGAGGGCTACAATCTCCCATGGGCCAGTAGCTGCTCTGCCTCTTCAGACTCCTGAGGGTGACTGCATTAAGCACATAGTTCTTACAATAGCAAAAGGAGTAGCTGCTCCAAATCAGTGGAAAGTTGGGGCTGAAGAACAATGGAGAATGACTACAGGGGATGGATAGGCAGAAGCTACATATCCCTTCCAGAGAGATGTGTCTGTGTTTTCACTTGCCCATGGCTCTGCAGTTGCCTAATTTACCTGGTGAAGTGCATGGTTGGATTCATATGCTGTGGGGCTGTGTCTGATGAATACCTGGTGGGAAAAAACAGAGTGAAAATTAAAATATAATGTCTTTTGGAACAAAGTGGGTCTTTGACTGTTTGGTGTTCCTGGGCGGGAGGCTTTCTTTGCAGCCAAGGTTGCAAAGCCTCCCCCAGGTTATCCCCTTTCTTTGGCCTGCCACTCATATCTTGTTGACCTCGATGGAATGAATAGTCTCTAGTATCATCGTGAGGCAGACATGAAAACATATTTATCTTCAACCTCTTCTCACTACAGTTCAACTCTGTTGCAACTAATTTAAAATACAGTTTTCATCCTCATCTGGATAAAGTGGGATTTACCAAGACTCCTTTTCTTGGAAGAACACCTGCAGGAAAGGTCTGCTTGTCGAAAAACACACAGGGAAGTGTTGTCCTTTTGATAGACTTTTAAGAATTCTTATATTTTTTTTAATTACCTAATCCACGTTGCCACGTGCTGGCAGATATATGCAGTGGGGTTTTCACAATAACCAGAGGCAGAATGTGTCTTTCTATTGGACAGCTAATGAATCCCGTAGAAAAGGGGAAAATGAGACGTGTAGTCAGTGAGTCATTTCATCATGTCCTGATACTGGTACACCAGTGAGGAACACAAACCCAGAAAACAAAGAAACTGAAGAGCTGGGAGTAAACTTGTCACACGGTATCAGTATCCTGTGTGTGCTGTGGCTAATCAGAGCACAGCTCTATAGCTGTGTGGTTTGCATTCTGGCTTTGTGCTTGATCCCAGAGGCTCCCCTCACTCCGGCTACACTCTGTGCTTGGTGCTGAATCCAGGCAAGCTGCACCACGTGGATATTGCCAAGAGGTTGTCAGAATGCTCACCAGTAACTGAAGTGAGATAGTATTTAGCTTGTATAATAATAGTTGCATATATACCAGATATTTCGAAATTCTGAAAAGAAAATATTTTAGACATTTTGTATATGTATTGCAAAGGTTTGATGCATAATTTTAGCTGTGTGAATGCTTTAGGAGTGCAGGATGCATTGGTTCAAGATGCTGATTGTGGAACATACTTTTGAGGAAATTAAATTCATGTAAAGAATAGTTGTGACAATTTCCTGGGAACTCACTGTAGAGGAATCTGTACCTGTGTCCTTTTTTGTTGCATTACACCCCTTATAAGAAAGCTTTTATTTTTTCAAAGCAGGATTTTGAATGAAGGCCTTCAGGGAACCTCCAGTCCAATTCTATTTTCTGTGGACTGAAACTCTTGGGAGAGCTCGCTATCTCATTTTTCCACTAGAAATTTTCTGAGGTCCTTTACATTCTGAGAAAGCCCATCTTATGTTTGCTTTTATTTTTCTTAAACACTGTTTTGAAGCTGAGTTACAAGTATAAAAACAGAAGGTTTGGGAGGACAATATATTTTAACACATGACGCTTCAAGCTTGAAACCAGATCCATTGTGTTTTTTCAGGTGTGTGATTTTTCTTAAGACACCAGCAGAAGTTCAGCTGCTTTGAGATCTGCAGGGAGCTTTTGTGAGCATACAGCCTCTTCAGGCTGAATATACTGCTTAATCATGTGTTGCATAACAGGCACTGATCTGCAGGGTTTCAACTGAGCTTTATCTTGTTTTGGGAGTAAAAAACCTGTAGTCACCATAAAGGGCTCTCTTAAGTAGTCACACAGAGGCCACTTACAACACATGGTGGCTCATCAACTTTCTACTGCTTGAAATCAACCCATTATTTCATGCCTGTGAATGTAGATGGACTGCAGTATGAAGGTCAGCAACCCTAAGATTAAATCCTTTCCTCTTCCTTGCTCTTAAACACAACTTTTAACATCTCCAGTTATTGTTTCCCTTTGGAATTGCATAGTTCCTTCTTAAGTAATACGTTACAAACTCCTATTTTGAGAAAGTGATTTAAGGCATGTTTAAAAAAAATCTACACGTTGATTGGTGTTCCTGACTTTGAAACAATTCTTCTTCTTTAAAGGCTGTCAAATCTTCAAACATAGTACAAATTAACTTTTAAAGGATGTTCAGGTATTTCTGTGCTACAGGAAGCAATGCCAGGAGGATGTTTTTGGAATAGGAAAAATAGCACACTTGAAATTCTGTATTTGAATCAGATAAGCTGAAGTATGAGGAGTAGCTACAAAGGTTAGTTACTGGAAGTCACATGAGTGTCCCATATAAAGGACCAAAAGGATATATGCAGCAACCTTCACGTTTCATAAGCTTTAAATATCCATGGAATTGCATGAGGCTGATGAAAATCATTTTCTACTCTGAATACTGTATACATGTGCAAGAGCTTAAAATAGTTGCTTTGAACCTGCAGGAGAACATATGCTGTGTAAGAAATATTTTGGTTATAGGTGATTTCGCGAAAAATCATCTTGGTAGGTTATCTGCATTCTTTCAATTAATATTCTGATGAGTCTTAGGTATTTTCAAGTGATTTCATACTTAAAAACTAAGAAACAGATTGTTTAGTACCATCAGTCTGGATTTCTTGGGAGGAAAATATTTTCTGTGTAGCTATAAAGACACTGAGCATTAAGTAGCATATTGATATATTAATATTTTGTTTCTTATATTGCAACAGATTTCAGTAGCTTCATGATGATGTTACTCACTTGTGGTTGTCTCTTTGCTTGTCCTCATTTAGAGCAACAACTCTGACTATAATTTTAATCATAAGGATAAATTAGTGATATGGTAATTTCCAAGTACTATATTTTTCAGCTTTGTGTGTAATGGTTGGCTAGGTCTGAATATGTTCCAAGCCTTAATTCTGATATCACTTCTTGATATTTCATACTGACCAAAATGTCAACATAAATTAAGAAATTAGTATCTAGGATTAGTAAATGGACCTTCGTGGAATCACATGTCTATTTCATGCACTTAGAAGTTACCATGTAGAAAAAATTTTCCTGGGGGAGCATGCTATAACAGTTCTCTGTTTTTGAAATGTCTTAACACTTCCTGATTCTACTGAATTGCACTTATTTCCCAGTTTTGCACGTTAGTGCTAAGCAGTTTTTCTCAAAAGTAAAAAGCTCTATTTGGGTCTGTATGTGTCTACCTAGGTTGTGAAGTAATGAGTAAATAATGTCATTTTTATTCAGCTAATCCCATAATTATTCATATCCATCAATACATTAAAAATAAGCTTCATCTCTCCTAAACCTTATTGATGACTTTTCCTTTGTTGATTTCTCTTTAAGTTTATATTCATTACTCATCTTCATGTCTACTAGAAGGATATTGTTAAAACTACTGTAAAACTTGTATTATTAGGTACTTTAACTTTGAAGATATAATGTTCCCCACCAGTAATGAGTGCAAAGTCATTTGTGTGCTGTACAACATTATAGGCTGTACAACTTAATAATTGCAGATTGTTAAAAGTACCCACCAAATTACATCTGTAATATCCTTAAATGATCTTTATAAATATCATGAGATCACTCTATTTTCTAAATCTTAATTTGTTCAATTATACCAAGGCAACAGGTATAATGATAGTTTTTGAAAATGCATGCTCACTGAAAAATAGGCACATAGTTTAATTTTTTTTGCTAGCGTGTAATGTAGACCTGTGAGTGCTGAGAGATGCTCTAGGGTCTGCTGTGCAAGGAACAGACTACTATGAAGTTTTCTTTGAAATTGGAGCAGAGTTATCTTGTCTCCAAGTGAATATGTTTCTCTATACTGATTTTTTCCTGGAGTGTTAAAATTTGATCTTGGTTTTGGAGCCTATCAATCTCATATGAAAATACTTCTAAAACTTTTCCAGATTTAACACCTAGTGCACCTAGTGATAGAATAAGGATAACTGTGTAGCAAAAATGGTAATATTTAGGCTTGAATCAGCTGGACATAGGGGTTGCTGTAGGAATATCTATTTGGCACTGACACCCAGCATGGTATCTGAGGTTGTCAACACATTTGGTTAATGAATTTTGTAACAGGTGGTAAGCAGATCACCGAGGACTGAACCAGCTTGAGTTGTGTTCTTGAGTTGAACTGCTCCAGAGAAGACATTAACGGCACACAGTACACTTTTTTAAAATTTTTTAAATTATTTTTTAAAGTTAATAATAATAGAAATTCTTGAAGTTAAAACAGTGTTTGAGTTTAGTTGGAGTTGGTGGGGATTTTTTGTTTTTGGGGGGGTTTTTTTTTGGTTTTTT
>VZDJ01000090.1:11053770-11176705 GCA_008694505.1 Cyanoderma ruficeps | reverse complement strand
TTTGGTTTTTTTGTTTGTTTGTTTTGTGGGTTTTGTTGGGTTTTTTTTTTGAGGCACTGTCAGGTCTTGCAGATAAAGACCTGCAAGACCTGACATTTGACCTACATTTGTTTTGATGTGGAGATGTCTTAAGGGGGTGGAACATTCAGTGGGTGTAGTGGAAGAAGATGCTCAAAGAAGATTTGATGCTTCAGTAGGTTCAGTGTGTGAATAGCAGCAAGTAGACTTTTCTGATGCAAAATTTTTTATATTATTTCTGTGGCATTGATGATTGCTCAAAGACTGTAGAACTGCTTCCTCTTGTCCAGTTAAATGTGAAACAAACCTAATAACAGTTCTTGGTATCACAAAAGAAAATAAACAATAAGGCTTGTTTCTTGTGTTTCCTGCATGTGAAAATATTCTGCTCTTCCTCTGACACTGTAATTCAAAATTGCAGCAAGATCTAAGGAATAGCCTTAGTAAATAAAAATGGACACAATGACATATACATATCATATAGATGCATAATAATCACTAGCAGGCATAAATAATCACTAGCAGAAATTTATATATGGTGGTGGTATTTTGTGGGTAAGTCAGTTTTCTTAAAATAGTATATCTTTATAGTATACCAATGGGCCCCAAATTATTTGAGTATTAGAGGTAGAGAGCTGAATTTGGATGACACGTACCAAGGTGACATTATGTTGTCCTTTTGTTTGCAGCTTCCTTTTCTGCATGTTAAATAGTTAACCACCAGTGTGTTTTTCTGTAGTTGTCATCCATTGTGATTTTAATATTTTTTTTAGTTAATTAATTTGTTTAGATACCCTAAGCACATACTTGAGGTCCTAAATTTAATGCCATCACAGAACTGAATGCATTAAGAAGGGCACTTGGATGCTTCCCAGTTTGCATGTTCACACCATGCAATGCTCTGTTAAAAAGAGCAGATCACACGTGATGTGAGTAGAATGAGTATAGTCATTTGGACTAGAGGCACTTAAATGTTTAATAGGCAGTCTTGGTTTTTTTCCCAGTGTTATTTCAAGCCCTCTATCCTTCCAGGAGAGCTACTAAGGTTATTAACTTTCAATATTTTCAGTTTTTCTTTACAAGCAATCCTTATATCTGTGGTAGGTTCTAGAAACAAAGCAAGAAAGTACTGCAAACACTGTGTCAGGCTTGCTGCTAGGCTGGGGTGAATAATTCAGCTCCTCCAGGAAGACCTGCCCAAGGCTGGGGTGAGTCAGTGAGGAGCGGTGGGGAAAGCAGATCAAATGCCTCTATGATTACCAAGGACATAGTATGGCCTTCCTAAATCCCTGCCTAGGCAAAGTGTCTAAAATGAGCTAACTGCTGTCCCACAGAATTATATTAATAAGCACAAAGTTATTGGTTGAAAGGCCATACCAGGCCTCCTATGAAGGGCTAAGACTGATCGCTGTATCCTCTGATGTTTTATGCGGACACAAAATCTTACAAACGCAGTAAATGTTTTGTAAATAGATTTGGTCTAATATCTTTTGACATTTCTTATGTTCAAAAGGAAACAATTAAAATAATTGTACTCTTGTTCATCTGATTTTTGTCAAGATGTCGATAATAGGATTAGTGTGTGCTGCTGCTGCTGGGTTTCAGTGGACCAGCATAATTTTCTTCAGTTCAGCACGGTCTGTTCCTTGCCCTTCTAGCAGCTGGTTAGAGCAGTAAAGTCGTGTTTCCAGTGCAGGAGGAGAAACTGCAGACATCTGTAAAGAGCAGGTGACTGTTATAGGAAGCTTTCAACTGTGACACCACACTGGGACACAAGATTGTACTGCACCTTGTGCCAGTTGCTCTTATGCCATTTGATGTGAATGCATCTCTTGTCTTTTCTCTGAGTTATTAATATATAGTTAGTTTATTTTAATTAAATGCTTTATAATTTAGAAACTGGGACAGTTATATCAGTTGCTTGGCTGGACAGGTAGACAGAATGAGGTGGAAATCCAATATCAAGATGCAAAATCAGTGTTGTATGTAACCCAATGCCTAAGCAGATCTTATTCCAAAATAAAGCAGGAGACTGCAGATTAAACACAACTTCATAAAAGTATTCTAAATAGAAAGATCCAAAGAACTGCAGAACTGAGGGTAATCCTGCATGTGGCACTTAGCAGTATATACTAAATAGTAGCATAGGTAGGCTGGATGTACGACATGGGGAAAAGTGTTACCAAAGACCTGGGTCCGCAGATTCCCTGAGGGAACCATGGCTGATTAAATGTGATGGGAGGGTTCAAGGTCAGCCAAGTGGGGTGTAAGGGAGAAGGCAAAGGAGATGGAACAAAGGAAGCAACTGGAATTCAATAGGAAGAAGTGGATGCCTTCCTGCTTTGAAAAAGTCTTGGCTGCTGTCTCAGGCTCCCTGAAAAGGTTGGTACAGTGTCAATAAGAAAGCAAATGAAATACTAAAACCAGTGTTTCACTAAAAAACAGTTAAATATCTTTTCCATTTACTTTTTTGTGCGTCTTATTACACACCCTAGTTCTGAATGTTGCGTGCTGTTTGAGCCTCTATTGTCTTGGTCTTTGAAAGTAAGGTGCAGAAAAGGGCAATTTTCATAGAATCAAGTGAAAGTCAAATGTAAAAATTAAATTAGAGTGAGAATGAGTCCTTTATGGAGTTTAAGTGTATAGGTGCAGCTGTTTTGGATATAGTTTTACTACAGCTACTACTAGATAACTATTTTCCTGGAAGGAGAGGTGTACATAGCCATCATTCTATGTACATGTATTTAATGTGCACATGCTATACTAATAATATACATTTTAAAATTTGTTGATGGTTGCTGTTGGAATGATGCTCAGTTGGACTCAATACAGATGTTACTATGGGATTACAGGAACATGTGAGCTGCAAATAATTTACTTGATTTAGTTGACTAAACAGTGCTTGAAATTTCATAAAAGATATTTTTATTCTTTGTGCCAGCTGTCTAATAACAATGTGGAAACTCTTCAAATACTAAATTCTTGTTAATCTAGGCTTGACTAATGAGTAGGAAATGAAGTAGTGTTCCAATTGCTCTAATTTGAGTGAGTCATTATAGCCAATTCATTTGTCATAGCCTGTACACAACAGTCCTGCAATGGACATTCAGATTCTGATGTTGAATTTTCTTTACCCATAGATACTTTTAATTTCAGGAAATGCTGAATCTTTCTTAATCTGACAGTTAAATTACTGCTTTTTTTCCTCCCCGTGTCTTTGTGCCCATAGAATTTGTACCTTATTGAGTCTATTATAAATCTTGAAGAATTAAATAATATCAGGAGATCTAATATAAGATTGTAAAATGATCATTAGTAGATATTCATTTAGGTGGTTGGAACCAGTAACATTTTTTCTTTTACAAAATGTCAGACTTGATATACAGCAATAAATCTATTGGACAGAATACTGGCTCATAAAAACTAGGATTTTAAATCTTCTATGTGAATGGGAACCAGTATAATTGATATATGGCATAGAAAAGCTATACTTTAGTCCAATGTCAGAATTTTTTCAGAATTCAAATTGAAACTGTTGTATTTGAAAAAGGATTTATGGTGGGAGATTGTGAACTGTTTAGCTCTAAATGATTACAGGTACTTGGGAGTTATTCTAGCTTTCCAGCCCTGTATGTTCCTATGTCTCTTCTAAAATGCAGAATTATCCCATGCACTAGAGGTCTGGAATGATTCTCCTCAGCTAATAATGCCCAGACTGGTATTTGCCTTGTAATGTTGTAATGTTTTGTTGCTATGCAAGAGAAAGCAGCAACTTGCTAATTTAAGTCTAACATTCAGATACCATTCTTCTTTTGTTCTTAACATAGGTCCTTGACTAATCAGGCACAGTCAGATCATTTGACTTGGCTGAAAGCTCCTGTAATTTACTGGCTTCTTAATTTAGTGCTATAAAACTGCATAGTACAAGCACTTGTCTCATGAATGTGTGGCTATTATATTTCATAATTATTATATTTGATTTAAATAAGATAAATCTTTTAATTAAAACTTTCCACTGAAGGCAATGTAAGAAGTAAAAACAGTGTGTGTGGAGGAGCTGTTACTGAAGGGTTTGTGTGGCTCTCCTGGATAGTGGGATTAGGTAGCACTTGCCAAAATTGTTAGACTAAAATACAGCAGCAAAAAATATTTGTCTACAAGAAGCCAAATCTTTGAAAGTGGGTTTCTAATAATAACTTACCCTTTTTCTAACCCTTTGTTTAATTATGAAGGGTTTGGAAGCTCAGTTGCTTGTACATCGCTATTCAAGTGGAGCTCTGGGGCAGCATGTGATTAATACACCTATGTTCACCTCTGGTCTTGATTATTGTCTGAGCAGTCTCATTATAGGGGAGGGAATTTTTTGGGACCAAATAGTTACTGATCAAAGATGCTCTTAGGAGGATTTCAGACCCTGCATGACATATGTTTAAGTTAATCCAAGTTTTCTTTTGAAACTAGGCCTCATGTTCTAAGTTACACCTTCTAATTACTCTGAAAGAACACAGCCCTGGTAATTAGTATGGCAATTAGAATTAAACAGTCAGACTGCAAGATTCCAAGCCAATCTTTGAATTCTTCTATGTATCATGAAAATACATAGATCAAGTATGATCAAGTGAAATACTGGTAGATAACAGACAGTTTTCTGGTTCAGTTTTCAGAACACAAAACATAGGAGCAAATAAAATAATATTAATTTATCTCCTTACCCTATACAGAGAATTAGAACACTGCTTG
Source organism: Cyanoderma ruficeps (assembly GCA_008694505.1). Lineage (NCBI taxonomy): Eukaryota > Metazoa > Chordata > Aves > Passeriformes > Timaliidae > Cyanoderma > Cyanoderma ruficeps. The sequence continues at coordinate 11,171,947 of VZDJ01000090.1, read as the reverse complement.
TGACATCGGGAAGCATATTGCAATCATAGAAGCATTTGGTCTTGACCTTAAAGGTTTTCTAGTTCACTCTCCTGCCATGGGCAGGAATATCTGTCACAAGATCAGCTTGATCAAAGCCCCATCCAAGCTGACCGTGAAGATTTCCAAGGATGGCACATCCACAGCTTTTCTGGGCAACTTTGTGCAATGACTTTCCAACCCCATCATGAACAACTTCTTCCTCAGGTCCAAACTAAACCTACACTGTTTCTGTTTCAAGTGGTTGCTCCTTTTCCTGTTATGATAAGCCTTGGCAAAAGGACTCTGATCCTTATAAAGTTCCCTTTACATACTGGGAGGCTGCAGAAAGGTTTACCTGGAGCTGTCTCTTCTCCAGGCTCAAAAACCCCAGCTTTGTCCTCATAAAACAGATATTCCAGCCCTCTGACTTTTGTGACTCTTCTCTGGACCCATTATATAACAGGTCCATGTCTATCTTCTGCTGAGGATGCCAGAACTGGATGTAGCACTGCAGGTATGGCCAGAGAAATAGAAAAGAACAGAGAAATATAAAGGGATAGAAGTATGGAAGGAATTAGTGTTTCAGAAAACTAACAGCCAGGCTACCAAGTGCAGAACTAATTCTAAATGTGTGGTAAATGCCTTCTTACTATTACGATGTGCAGATTTTCTCTTGAGATGTGAACATTCAAATTAATGAACAATGAAATGAAGCAATACTATTAGACTCCAAATGTTTTCCATTTTATTCTTGGTTTCTGGCATTTCCCCTATCCATTGGCCCATAATTAACTTATTTGTTTAAAATTCAGTAGGTACCTAGGGATTTAAAAGCTAATGTGTCCTTAATCACGGTCAGTAATTCTAATCCTACTGTCTGCAAGTGGGAGAAAAATGCAACTGCAATATAAAGAAGAGCCTGCTTCCCTCCACTTTCCGTTCCAGGTACTTATCCTCTGCCTATTGCTTTCTTCTCTCTTGTATCAGGAAGGTCACCTCCATGATAAACAGAGATATGATTTGGGTCAGTTTTGCAAATCCATGTCCATGTTTGTCAGGTGTGCTTTGTTTTAGCATGGATTACGTTCCCAGCATGATTTATTTCACTGTCTGAGTTGGCTGCAGAAGCGTAGGGGAAGGAATGGAGGCCTGAGGGGGAATGGGACAGGAAGCAGGGAAGGTGTCTTTCCAGGGTGCATGCTGACCATAATTGCTTGTGTTGCCTGAGCAGTGCTTAATCTGATATCTCCTGTCAGTTGTCCACTATTAAGTGACAGAGACAGGGGGATAACTTTTCATCTCCTTGTTCCTTACTCTTTCTGTCACTTCTCTCTCAGGTCTGTAAGTTGCCACCTGCAGGAATATTAAATATGACTGAGTCTTACCACCCGTCCTGGGATATTTTTGGTAGGACAGACATGATTTTCCTTGATTTTGGGTAAAATTAATTCCCATGAGCTCCCATATATATATATCCCATTCTCCAGCTAAGAGAGTTTTGGTTGTGTCACATGGTCTTTAGGATGACATGGTCTACTAAGGGTAAGGTGGTATTTCTGAGGTGCAGGCTTCCTTCGAGGAGGTGGCAGGTATGTGGGTTTCAAGCAACCTGGTTATTTGGAACCATTGTTGCTGTCCATGCTATCCATTTCAACTGAGCTGAAGTTCCTACTCTCATCTCCTGTTTCCTTTTCATGTGATGCTGATGTTCCCTTTGATCATTGGGAAATGAAGTATTTAAAGAAATCACAGCTTGAAATATTTAGCTGTGTGTTCAAGGAGGTGTAAATGACATTGTTCTCTGTTGAGGGGGTCTTTTGGACTGTGAGGATAGTTATAACTATTTGATTAGGAGTCCTTTCTACAGGGATCCAGGAGAAAGGACTGACGGTATTTTTTCTGTGTTCTGCAAAATAGACTTTGGTCTACCTTGATGTCATCTAGGCTGTGCACTAAGAAGGGAACAGTAAGAGCACAGGTCTTCATTTAGTAGAGGAGAACTTAGAGAACAGATCTGCAGCCCCCCAAAGGGCTTACAAACTTACTGGATAAATAAAAGAATGTTTAAATTTAGGCCTAAAGCTGTAGCTGGAGAAAAATTTGAGTCTTCTAGAATGGGACTGGGACTACCTTTTACTGATAGCTGAAAAGGCGATCAAATATAGATGAAGTCAAAAATGCAAAATGAGATAATAATGAAGGGATCTCCAGAGGTCTTCTAGTACAGAGCCCTTGTCCTTGGTTGTAGTATAGAATATGCAAAAGTATTCTATCACCATCTTCACGAACTGTTGAATCCAATTGTTGAAGCAGTGTTTCCCAGATCCCCTCCCCCTGGACTATCTTCTGTTAATGGTCCATCAGATGCCTTACTGTATGACTCATAGATAACTGCCTCCAGGAGCAATCTCTCGCTAATGGGCCATCAAAGACTCTTCTGCATGACACACCATCCCATTGTGAGATGCTCCGCCCAGGGGGGAGGAGCCAGGCATGCTCACCTGGATATAAACTGGGATTCGGGGAGCGCTTACCCACTAGATTTCCAGAGGACTGGAGCTACCAGACCTTTCTACAGGATCACTGCTTCAGGAAGACCACCTCATCTGGACTGCTTCCATCACCTGGATCAGGTTGTATTCTGACTCTGTCAGTGGCCTTTTGTATTATTGGATTTATTTCTATTCTACCTTTTTTTCTTTCTTCTTATTAAATTATATTTTCTGACTTGGAGCCTCTCACTTGGTTTGTTTTCAAACCACTACAGCCCTCCTCGAAACAGACTGGTTTCAAAGCTATCCTGTGCTTTCCCACAATTCTTTCCAGAAATGATTAGTGGGACTAAGCACAATTTAAAATTGCAAACCTCTGTCTTCCAACACGGGTGGCTCTTTCATTAAAACAGTCTTCGAAAGCATTCACAGGCAACACTTTGGGGGTCTAACCAAGGCTGTAGAGTTCTAACTTGTGATCAAAACTTTTCAGATGTACTTCTAAGAACTTTTAGTTAGTAATAATTTTAAAAAGTTTTGAAAGACTTTTCCTTTTTTCCATGAATCAGTAATGAATTTGGAAAGAGGCTCTTCTACATTTTGTGATCAGATGTTTTCCATGTAGCCAACAGCTGCATCCCTTCATGCAGACCCAGCAGATAGGACACAAGCACGTGTCCTTTACAGGGATGTCAGTCCATGGCTGGCATTACAATGAATGCAGGCACTACTGGAAGAAGTGACAATAAACTAGCAGCACCACACATTTTTAAGTGACAGCATGTGCATGCAATGAACTCTGTGGTAGCTTGTGCATGCTGTGTGTTAAGGAAGTTGCTTTCAATAGACAAATAGGTGCTTTAATGACAGAAATGGAGCAAAGTATCTTGAAACCAGATAGGGAGACTGTAACAGCTGTTCAGCTATTTCTTAAAATGCACCCTTACTACTACGGAAGAAATGCAAGACACATGGTGAGACTCCAGCCACTATTTATATACAACCCCTCAGTCCCAGGAGAAATTTCTTTCATTTATGAATATCGAAGCTTTTAAAAAAAAAGCCAACATATTTTATGGGTTACATTTATGTATTTAGAGTTGTGAATGTGTGCTATCATTGTGTGGTAGATGCTAATCTTAGATTTAAAACTTCTTTTTCTCTCAGGGTGGAAACACATTATTCACATCTGGAGCTCACTAGAAAGGGGCATTGAGAGTTGTTTGGCAATTTGCATACATAATTATTTCAGTACTGGAAACTTCAGTACAGGACCCCCAGTAAAAGGGCATAGTACCTCAGACTTCATGCAATTAAAGTTTATGTGGATGCAGTGAAATATCTTTTATAGCTTGTATGGAGTACAAATAGTATAGCTGACATTTATTAAACATGTAAACTGTTATAAGTGTTCATATCTAATATTGTCTATCCTCTGTAGGCAAAAAAATTATGTTTTAATTTGCCCAAATTAAGACCAAGCAGTGAGAGAACACTAGTCAAGATTCTTTTTCCTGAAAAATAGACTGGTTTAGATATGCTTATTATATATGTATTTCACCTTCTGAAGCCAGAGGTATTTCAGACATAGCAAGGCCATTCACAATGTTGCTAGAAAGACAAGTGCACATCTCCATTGGAGCCTTCCTGAAAGAAGAACTGACTGCATTTTGGACCATCAAAAAGTGTGTGGCTCACATGTATTTTGGATGCTTGTATATATCTTGTTCCAGACATAATATGCTAATTGTTTTAAAACTGCTGGAACTGCCATTTAAGCCATATCCTTTACTCTAGATTGCTGCTCTAAATACATTCAAGTGACTGACTTCTGGATTTCATTCTAATTCTCTTTCCTCTGCCAATTTTGAGTGGCCCAATTAGACCTTTTTAAAATATAACCTCAGTACCAGGCTTATTGTTGCAGTGACTTACATATTTATTTGTATTTGTATTATTAATATTACAGGTCTACCTTCTAAAACCTTGAATCTTTGGTAACCAGTGTTACAGACATATTGAAAAATTGGCATTCTGCTTACAAGCAAGAGAGGACTCTCCAGGAAGTATATTTTGCTACTTTAAGTAAGATATTCAAAAAATAATAGCAAAGACCTAAACACTCTTCAGAATCATAGTCTGTGGTTTATAGGAAATAATAATTTGCATTAATGTCTCCTACATTGCCAGAGTATAGTCAATCACGAATCTCACCATGTCTTCAGAAAGTAGACCTGCATCTGTTATCTATCCAAAATCCCATTTTAAAACTTCAAGGGACCTCCAAGTAGATCTTAAAGCTTTGTCAAGCTTTTGTGCTTGTTGTGTCCACTGCAGTCCCTGAGGAGAGAAGGCTACAGGGTCACACCTGTTCCTTGAAATGAATCGTATAATTTATGCTCAAGTGGCTTTGGGGTCACAATACAGAGATACAAAATCCCCAAGGGACAAAACAGATTCTTTCATCTGCATGATTTAAACAGGTGTTGCCACCTTTTATGCCAGCTGCCAAATCTTGGCAGAAAGCAGTGCTAAGGAGTAGAAGACGAAAATAAGGCAGCAGTATGTTGTCCTGAAATTTGTGTGTCACTGGTTGATTTTTATTCCACGTGAGACTTTTAGAAGTGCAGAAGTAGGAAGGAGATGCCATTCTGTTTGCAATATACTTTTCTGACCTTTGGACATACTGAGTGTTAGTCCTGAGCCACCTGATGAATAATCACTCTAGGCTGAAGAGCTGAAAAATGTTGTATGTATTTTTGAGCGGATCTCTTACTAAATTAGAACTGAAAGAAAAATGTACATTGAAACTAAAAGAGAGCTTGGTTTTGTTTTCAAAATTCAAACATAGGTAAAGGCAAGAGTTTGGCACAGAACTTGCAATTCTATGAAGTTATATGTTCTAAAATAAGTTGGTGTGACAGGTCTTCCTTATTGACAACAAAAGGTTTCTACATGAATTGCTAGTTAGAAGTACTGGAGTAACATGGGTAACAAAATACCTTGCTTACAATATGTATTTATGAGGAATTGCAGATACTTCTTCTTGATCACTGAAAGAGCACTGGCAGTTCAAATCCTGAAGGATAAACAAATGTGACATTTACAGAGATTTAGAGCTTCTGCAGCTTGTCTATATAAAATTCTTAAGGAAAAGAGGAAAAAGGTCTGTACAGTTAAACTGAAAAGAGACCTTTCTAACTTAATTGTATGGTTAATTTTTCAAGGCAGAATTTGAAATTGGTATGAAAAATCTTAAAAATATATAAAAATAGAAAAAGTAGGTAACTTTTATTACTGCTGTTGACATCTACTAAAGAGTAAATAATTTGATTTTCATATAAGCCTTGGGTTTTTTTATTTAGGAAAAAATGTACTGTAATTGAGGTGGGTTTGTAACAGGATTGCTAGTCCTGGATGTTGAGGAGCGTTATGATTCCTAATGTGGATTAGTTGAGACAAAATGACAGCTAGAGATAAGCCCTTAAGGAGGATGGACAGAACACAATGCCTTTTCAGGCCAGACTAGATGGGCCAGGATGAGTATGTCAGTACCAATGCACTCTGAGAATGGGCTAAATGTCAGGTTATTGATTGCTGGAAGAAGTGACTTAGTGTGTGATGAGAATGTCATGCAATGAGAGGCTCAGTGCTGCTCCTGGGCTTGTGATTGCAGCTGTCCTCTCCTGGATCACTGTGTTCTTGACTCGGTATGGCGACAGGCACAAGCTGAAATTAATGTGTGGCTCAGTAAATTTCAGGTAGTTTGTGCATGAAGAGGGTGCACTTATGTTTCTGCCTATGAACACACCAGTGTACTTGCTCCATGGCAAGTCTGTGAGTGCTATAATGAGGATGAGAAGAGTATGTGTTCAACTTGAATCAAGAAGTGAAGAAGAAAACTAATCTGCCAGAAAGTGAATGTGTTCCCCCAGAGACCAGGCAGCTTAATCACAGTTGGGAAATCCAGCTTGACACCTTCGTTTCTGTGGAACTTGATGTGCATCATGAAGTTTGTGCTGGGTTAATATTCCAGGCTGAGGGGACATGGAAACCTGTCCTCTGAGACACTGCAAATAAGACTGTATCCTTCTGAGAACTGAAGTTTCCACTTCTGTCTAATACTACTTTAGTGACTGAGAAGAATGATCTAGTTAGAGGTCTGCATTTGGAAAGAATAGAAACCTTTGATATGGACTTAAAATTTTGTGCACAAATTAAATATCGTGTCCATATATACATATATATACACACAATTTAGAGGTGCAAACTACACTCTTTTGCTTCCCAGCTCATGATTTCCTTCATTAGTTGGTAGAATTGAGTATATAGGATATAAATTTAACAGCAAACATTCTCTGCAAAAGTTGTCATTAAAAGAAAAAAACCCAAAACATTCCATATGATGAAACAGTATTTGAAAATAAAATAGTGATGCAAATCTAAACCCCTGAGTGTCATTTGTAGCCACCTTTATTTGTTAGTCTGTGTTGCCATTTCAAATAGGTTCAAGAAAGACGGAAAATAGAAGTTGTAGTTATGCTGATTAGTTGTGGAACTGATTAAGAAACTGTCAACAAATGATGTCTCTCCAAAAAAAACCCCCTTATTTGTTATTTTGTTTTGAAAAACTTGTTTGCTTCTGTTATTTCAAAAACATCAAATCTACCATGGCTTCCTCAGTTTCAGAATGAAAGGCTAATTTTTTTGTTTTGTTTTGTTTTGTTTTGTTTTGTTTTTTTGAGCTGTGTTAGGTGAAGCCAGTCTTTATGGGGAATAAAAGGAAATGGGCTTTTATACTTCAGGGATGTCTATTTTATTTATTTTATGTTTGTGGGGTTTTTTTCCCTTATGGGGGGAATTGGCTTGATGCTGTTCTGGAGAAAAGAAAAATCTTTGATCAGGCTGCAAACTTTGCTTTTCAGAAGAAGTAAGTAATAGGATTGTCTGAAAACAAAAAATTCTGGAATTTATTGTTGGTTCCCAAATATGCAGACTTCATATACTAGCCATTCCAAGGTCTGACACTTGACACAAGTTTTCTCTAATTGTCATGTCACTGTCTTGGTACATGGAGTTCACCTTATTATGAATGCATTTGATGAGCTGCCATTTCAATATTCAAGTATTTCCTTAGGGGAGGGAGATTAAATCCTTGGTTCTGAATTGGCGTAATTCCCAAATGCATAAATTTGTATGAAAAAGTATATGAAGTAGTAGGGAATTTCTTAAACAATCTTTCTTAACGCTATCAATAGTCTTAATGTTCCATCATAATACTGGATAGCCATGTTTCTCTTTTTCATTTCTGTTTATTGAAACTAATTAGTGTGACAGCTTGGCCTAACTCAGTAGATGGAGTGTGGAGATGTAACCTCAAAGAACTCAGTTGCACTGATAAGTTTGCTGTCACAAAATAGAGGTAAAAGTTGCACAGTTAATGAATGACCCTAAGTTCGGACCTTAGGGTTGCATCTCTTATTGACAGCCTGGCTACTTAGTTGTGGAGCACGTAGCAGGCTTTAAACAAACATGAAAAATGGGTCTTATATTATATAATTGTATAATAGTTTATATAATTATATGCAATGTATTATAAATTTTTTTTGTATCATTGAAAAATAAATTAAGACCATTATTTTGCTCCGTATAATTGAATTTTTTCTTCCTGCCAGTCTCTAGGAAATATCATGGGATTATGGGGGTTGAGTTGGGTAAGAATTCAGATTTCAAATGCATTGTCTTTAAACTTGAAAACTAATTGGATTCACGTTTCTTTTTTTTTTGTCCAGTTGCTTACAGCTCTTAAACTCTTAGTAATAATTCAATTCTTCTGAATGTTCTCACTGGAAAAGTGTTCAAAGGCTCTTGACTGTGAATTAAACACCATGGAGGCACTGGTTAAACTTTAATATTTTTTGCATTAATCAAAATTCTTGATGCTTTTGGTAGCCTTGCATTGGAAGTAAAACTGATCAGCAGTTTAGAAAAGATCAACTTCCTTGTCTTGTTTAAGAAAGTTTATGTAGAGGTTGGGGTGAAGATGAAATAACATGATCTGGGCAGCTTGCTTCTGTGAGCACTGCTGGATTTCTGACTGTCTTTAGACAACTCTTGGCATGGGATAGAAACAAAAACTGAGGAAGTCTGGGAAAGCACCTCTCTAACAGCAAAATAGTATTTGAAAAATTGCCTATTACATTTTAGGTTTTCTATATTGGAATCAGCAGAATTCTATATTCCGTGTGCTTCTTCAATTTGCGTAAAACATTAGTTTGCAAACACAGAGAACCACTGGTTGTGCTGGCTTGTTGGAGCCTGCTAGTTAACCACATTCTAGGAGGGTGTGCTGGTACAAAGAGTCTTCCCCTATTTCTTGCAGTAGGTCGGACATAATCTCTGAACACTCAGTCTTTGAATTTCCTAGTTGTCTGTTCAAAGTTCTCAGTTTGCATTATACACAAGATCTTTAATGCTTCACAACACTAGATGCAGAGAAATATTTCAGAGAAAACAAGAAAATAGGAGAGGATTTAAACTATGTTTCATCATTTGGTACTTAAGTACATCATTTGGCCATAAGTGTTTGCATTTATTCAAACTGAGGATAAACTATTACTAAGCAAATTATATGAACCAAATTACAGGTTATTAATCAAGCTCTGATAAAGAGCCTTTCATCTCTGCCAACTTAGGCAGCCTACATTTAAATTAATACCTTGTTTAGGAGATATTGCTAATATTGAAACCAGAATTTTATTCTATTCTTGATGTCTAAAGTGCCCCAGTGTAGAAATTCGCTGTGGGAGCTGCTTAACCAGCTAGCTTGCTCCCTGGCTTCTACAATTGAGAGGTTTGCTGGTTCTGAACCTCAGGCTGAAGTGTGGTCCTCAGCGTAGAAGAAAGAGTGGACTCCCGCTTAGATGGTTTTATTCCTCCAGGACACCTCCCATGCGCAGATGGTCAGTGCAGGGAGGGAGAGCCCCAGAGCGGGAGGGCTGGAACCCCAGAACGAGAGCGACCGGCAGCCCTCTGCTCTCACCTTAACTACACGGGGCGTCTCTTGGACAGAAAAGAACTTGGAACCAATGGCAGGGGAGGGGGGGGTGTGACTCAGTAAGGAACACTTAACAAGACAATGGAAGAAGGTGGCACCCAGGTACCTGGCCAAATCCTAGGGCTTTTTCCCCAGAATCTTCTAGCTCTTACAAGGTGATTGACACAAGGGAAACACAAGGGAAACACCATCAGGGGTTTGGGATGGGGAGGTAGGGATAAACCATTACAAACATGTAACAAAATACAAAACATTGGAAAACCCAAATCACGCACTGCAACACCCCAGCTGTGTTATTGACAAGACCATATCAGTGTTTTTGTTTTACAATCAGATTTTAGAGACATTAGCATTTGTGCAGAAGTCATCATGCTTACCCAGGGTTGGGGTGGTTTTTTGGTGCTTGAGAAGCTTTAGCAAAACACAAAGCAGTACCTTTATAGGGAAAGCTATGCAGAGCTACTTTTTAGGGTTAGCTAAGGTGTTGCTGGTGGAATTCAGAAAATGACCATTCACTTCAGTGAGAAGAATGTGTAGGAATTGATATATGCAGCCTCCCAACAGCCTGGAGAGACACAAACAAGTGCCTCTTGTGAGCCTTTTGGCAACTGCACTCCATGTTTAGTCATGCTAGTTAGGCAGGGGTTTAGAGAACAGAGGCGTGGAAGAAGGAAATATACACTGTTGTATTGTATTAGAAGGAAATATACACTGTTGAACAAGATTCAAAAGTCTCTTGTGTAGCTGCCTGGTACCTTTCCCATAATATATCAGATAAAGCTTAAGCTGTTATGGAGAAAAAACCTCACCATCAGTATGGAATTGATTTCATGTAACGTCCACACTTGCATTCCCTACACAGCTCTCAAACCCAAGCTGTAGTTTTATAGGTGGGATCACCACCAACAAGACTGTAAGATCACTTCTCTAGAGGTGTCAGTCCAACTGGACTGTATATCACTTGAGAATCTACAGGCAAGAAAATCCAGTGGTTTGTGTGTGTAATGCTTTGGATGGCAGTGTTGCACTTTCAGCTACCTGCTGTCCTTGCCAGGTCTGTGTCCAAGGACCTGGTTAGATAAAAGGGCAGGGCAGGGAAGCTTTCAAAGTCTGTGGAAGACTGTCCAGTCACCTCGTACAACAGTCTTGGTTGCTCTGGCTTGAGCTTGAGGCAGTCCCTGCTGGGGCATGTAACTACACACCTTCCCTCTGAGTAGCTCTAACCCCACCACCCTGGCTGCCAGCACATGGGCTTGTTGTGATGCTGGAGCCTGTAGAGCTGACGCCTTGGGAAGGCTGACCTGAAACAGAGACTGGACAGAGCTAGAGAATGAAGTAGGTATTCATTGAAAGGCCTTTAGGATACACCTTGGGCAGGACAAGAGCCTGGCCAGGGCTACACCCAAGGTGGACTTAAAACACTCATGCAATGGACAACCAGTCACAAGGTCTTACACGTTTAGAAGTTGTTGTCCATTTGCTTATTGGGGTGTAATTGTCCAATTACAGCTTTGGGTTATGAGGTCTCATCCTTCTTGTTTCTCTCTTCAGTCCACCATTGTTTAGGCTTTTGGGCCTGAAACTTGTAACTGTTGTCCTTGGTCTTCAGCAGGAAAAGATTTGTTTTGTCTACCTACTCTGTGAAGAGAGCTTACTAACACTTAATATGAGGCTCAGAACTACACACCTAGGCAGCACAGAATCTGAAAAACACAAAAGCTAAAACCTAAGGCATCGGAGCTGTGTACTGTTTCCCAGCCTGCTGTCTTCCTTGTTTTCATCACTTCTTGCAAGGCAGTTAAATGTAGTTCAGTAGCCAGAGTCTGTGCTGTGTAACAGCTCTCCTTTTCCTATCTGAAAAGGAAGTATTGAGTCATCTAACAATTTAACCAATGCTTTTGAATCAGAATTTTCTTAGTTGACCTTAGGTTAGAAATTGACCACTTAAGCATTGAAGCTTTGAAGCAGTTAGATCATATTTTTAATAAAGTACACTTGGATTGCTACTGTACTTTAAGTTGACATAGTGTTTTCTTGGAGGTTTATAGGCATTTCCTATTGTTAGAAGACTAAAACAAGATAAAATGCACCATGTGCTTGATAAGAAGTAAACACACTTTATAGTCCATAATTTTCCTTGGACATTCATTTCACCTACTCAAATTTGCTTTTGCAACAAAAGGTGGCTCCACAGGCAATGCAGAAATTTTGTCCCAATATAGCAATTCAATTAAAAAAATCTGTTTCCTCTATCAGTTCCTGAAATTAACAATTCTTGATAGGGGCATAAATATAACTATCTTTTCTTTTGGTTTGTAGATAGGGACATAGTTGATTTTTTTTCTCAAATTGGTTTAATTTGCTTGAACTTGAATTTAATGAACTTGCGTGAGGTGTTATAGAGCACAGCTATGCCATCTTGCCTTCCAATTTACTGTCTTCATGAATCATAACTTTTCAGTGTTTTGCTGAATATTAATAACATTTCATTTGAGGTTAGTTGGAGAATATGTGGTACCTTCTTTCCATTTATGATGTCTTTGTCGTGTGTTACATTTACTGGTTATGTCAATAAAGCAGCTCTGTGCTCATATCCATAGATGCAGAATACTTAAGGATGCTGTTTAGCTCACGGTGGAATGAAAATGCAATTGCTACTTAACCACTGTTATTGCTCATTTGTGAATTACTTCAGTAGTTATCTGTGTTACATTCTTAAAAGGAGTTTAAGAAACAGAATCTTCAAAAAGAAAGAATGAGTCTGATGGATAAAGTCATCTGCAACAATTTACTCTGTAAAGTAAGGGGTGCAAATTATCCTTTTGTCAAGACCCAGAAAGGCTAAAACAAATTGCTCAAAAAAAGTAAACCAGTTAATCAAGCATGTTGGCATTTTTTGAACAAAAAAATAGAATTTGAATTTTAGCATGTAGGTAGCTGGACATCTGTGAACTTCCTTATCACCTTTGAAACCAAATGGATTACCTCTTTCAGTGACTTTTGGACAAGAGACTATGATTGATTTTGGTTTTTTCATAAATATTTTGCACAGTGCAGAAAAGATTTTGTTGCAACATAAGCAACTGTAAGACTTAACCAGGAAAGCTTCTCTTCTTTTCAAGTCTCTTAAATGATGTAAATTGTTACCACATGTGTAGGAATAACTGCTAAGTTTTTAATCCCATAAGTGACAAATAATGAGACAACTGATGCTTTTCTATTTTGAAATGGGCAGATGGTGTTGTACATCTATGTGTAATTGCAGTGTGGGAGACTTTGTTTTGTTTTTGGTTTTTTCTCAGCTAGAAACTAATACTTCGTACAGTTTTCTGAAAGGGGGTAAAAAGGATTGTTGTCAGATTTTATTTTTATGTATCTTAACAACCATTGCTTAAATGCTTTTGTCTATACAGCTATTATGGCTTGCTTTGACAGATAATGAAATTGATGTAATTGCAAAGGAAATTAATGAAAAGAATCCTGTGAGGGGATTTTAATATGAGAATTTATTATTAGCTTATTTGCTCTTGAAATATGGCTAGAGAGTGAGAATTAGGCAGTTCCTCCAAGGCTATGCCATGCTGCAGTTAAACTCTAACACCTCACATTGACTTGCTTTTGACAGTGCTGCCTTTCTGCTTTTAGGAGGCCTTGTGACAGTCAATAAAGGCTAGGAACCCTCACTAGTAGAAACAAGTAATTCATTAGTTTGACTTTTGCTTTGCTTGAGCCTTACAAGTTTCAGCTGAAACCTGTAAAGGCTTTTTAGTTGTTGCAAGGCATGAAAGAATCTGTTAAATGCTCCTTAGTGGTTTTGGAAGTGTGGAAAAGTATAAGTAAAGTCAAAGAAAGAATTCACAGTAAGTATTTGCTGAAATGTGTCTTAGTGAAAATCTGAAACAGACCTGAAGTTTGAGTACTTGAGAAAAATTAATTGAAGGATATCTTCAGCAGTAATATCATTAGCATGTGTTAAATACAATTTGAAGAAAGAGGTTTTGACTGGAGATTTATTGTTGTTGTAAAATGAATGTCAAACAACCATCAGTCCAGCTTGAAGCTACCTTGGCTGTNGTATTGTCCATTTTCTGACTCCTTTCTTTAACTTCCTATTCTACATAATTGCTCCTTCTTTTAGGAGACAATGTAAATATTAAATTTCCCTTTATTTAAGATGTATATCTTTAGAGTTGTCAGATGACAAGTACAGTAACAGCCGTCCTCATTGTTTTAAAGTGTATGAAGTCACTTTAACCCTTAAATCTTGTGGAATATGTCACTCTGCAGGGAAACAAAACTTGTTGAAAATTATTTCAGAATTTCAGTAAAGAGTTCCTCTAAAGGGAAAAATGTGGGGGTGTAACAGCAGAAAGTAACTAATGAGGCTCATTGCTGGTCTCTGATGGTGGTATAAGATAAACAGACAAACAAACAAAAAAACCTCCAACCAAACAAAAACCTCAGTTTTTAATTTCTGAATGGACTGTGCTCTGTGTTTATATTTTAAACAGTATAGTCAATGGAAAAATACTCAGTACCACTTCCCCCTATTCTCAGCTAATATATGGTGTTCAGACTGCCCTGCCTGCTGTGGATTTACATGTTTAAGAGTCAGGAAAAGAAGACCGATGCTTATATAACACCCAAGTGCTGCACCTCTCCTTGCTATGGAAATATAGCTCATTTAAAAGTAACGTTAATTTTCACGGGATGAATCACTAACCAAGGAATGACAAAATGTGGAAAGGCTCCTGTACAAGAGTTTCTCTATGCAGGAAGGAGATAACAGGCAAGGTATAATAGCCTTGAAAATTCTTGGTGATATGTGCAGGATGGATGTGGGTTTCTGACAGAAGAAATAGGGCTACAATCAAATGAAACTTGAAAATTGGTCCAGTATCTCAATAGAAGATTGGAAGACTACAGAAGATTGCTTTAAAAATACAGGATATTATAGTCTTAGAAATTGGAAAGTAGTAGAAATACAGTGAAAAGGAACTGCTACTGGTATCTGATCTGGTCTTAATAGTCTTGAAAGGCTCACCTTATCTCCTTTAGAAACAAAGCCTACCATAAAAGCTCACTGATTTTCAATAAGGCAAAAATTTTGCATGTAGCTCCTTCTAAATTAAATATAATCAACTGAAGCTGTCATTCAATTTCTGTGGCTTTACACCTTTAGAGAGCTCCTGTCAAGCTACTGCTACTGAATGTTTTTTGCTCTTTTAGACTTTTGCACATACCAATGGGTTTAAAAATGCACATTCTCGACTTTGCGAGTTGCGGTTCTGGTATGAAGCCCTGCCCATTGCCATACCACACCCCTGAGATGAACTAATCTGTACAAATTGATACAAAATACCTGGCTACTGAATTGTAATCTATCACTGTGAATGCTTCAATCATGTTTTAAGATGGATAATTGACTAGGAAATAGCTCAGTCTTTTGGCTGCCAATATTTTCTTGTGTGCCTTACATTTTTATTAGTCCCTTCAGGAGGATTTTTCCTTCTTTAAGACTTTAGATAAGATAGCTGGTAATTTATCTTGTCTCCATTCTCAGAGTATTTATCTACTGAAGTAGCTGATAGTGCCTTTCCAAGGCTTGTCAAAAACTTGAATTAAAGCAGGGTGTAGATGATATTTCTCTTTAATAATTATTTTTGGCTTTTGTACTTTAAGTTAATAAATGCGCCCCAAAAAATCTCACTGAACATTGTTGGTTCTACAGTCTTAAAAACATTAGCAGGGGCAAGCCTGGGGAAAATACCAGAAGGAAACCAGTTTTCCATGAACCAAGAGACAAGAGACTTCCTTCAATGTGGTTTTCTGCCTTAATGATTGTGCTGGTGGTGGTAGACCCTAGGAAACATGGAGTGATTCCTGGTCCATGGAGTAAAAAGGAACTGCTACTCATGTAGCTTTCTTTCAACACAGGTGTCTTGAAGGACTGCCCACAGCTTTTTTTTAAAAAAGACAAATGGCAATTTGCAGGTATCAGGTGCATGTGGCTGTGAATGGCAAGAGTTCTGTGCTGCCAGCTGGGGGATGCAGCTTGAGGGGGGTGGCAGGACAGGGATGATGCTCCCTGGCATCAAGGCGGGTGGGATACCAGTCCTGCATTCCTGGGCTTTCAAGTACGGGGTGGTGGTCCTTGCTGTCCTTGTGCACTGCACCTCACAGAGGAGCAAATGTGAACTAGCTGAAGTCAACGGCAGACAGAAATAAAAAACAGGAGTAATTGTGATGCCTAGACAGGCTTTAAGAGCTCAGAAAGGCTTTCAGCCTTTAAGGGTATCCAAAACCTTAGCTTTTGAAACCTGGCATTGTATTGCTGACGACTGACAGGCAAATGTAACAAAGCAGCGCTGATTCGCCGTTGTCAAGATGTGGGAAATACCTTGATACTATGACTGGAAATACACTACAATAAGCAGGACAAATAAATAACTACAATTTTTGCTTGCTTAGCCTTCAAAATTGATTTAATGGCTCAGCTTATAGGCAGGGTCCTTTACATTGGTACTCCATGTAGAGGCTGAAGGTGTCAGTTCAACAGATGGGTTCATTGTAAAAAATGGCTTAGAGGCAAAGCCATACACTGAGAATTGAACAAAAAGGTTCAATAGTTTTAAGGTGAAATTGATTTTTAAACGCCAACCTGTGTTGCTGTTGCATTGCAAAAAACTTCCTGATTTTCACATGGTGAAGAATGGGGGATTCTTAGTTAAATCTAAACTTTGCTTAAAATGTGTGAACTGTAGGTATGTTTTTTGTTGTTGAAAGGAGAATATCTAATATACCATTGAATTTTACCCAGTTTAAAACAAAACAAACAAAAAACCCCCAAACCAACCCAAACCCAGGAAAGCCAGCAACAAAACTCTCCATGTTAATCTTATGTTTGAAAGTAATTATTTTCCCCCCAGAGCAAGTGGCAGTTTTGAAAAAAAAATAAAAAGGTAATAGAAAAGTGGAATAAAAAAGTGGAGGAGCTGCAATGAATAAGGGGCAAAGCAGAGTCACTTTGGAACAATTGGTTAGAAAGGGAGGGGGGATCCCCGTAAGTGATGATGTTTGAGGCTAGGAAAATACCATAAAGGTGTTTGACAGCCTTCAAAAGTGATTGTTATTGGTATGACTCTTGGTTTATCAGCAGTAATAGAAGCCAGGCTTAAATACCTCTATTTTCATCAAGAAATTCAATAAGTAGCGATAATTTGAATGTGCTATTTTCACTTCATGAATTACCTTGTGTTGTCCGACACTTGTGCCGCATCCTCAACAGAGTGTTATGAAGGAGGCCTTTAATCAGAACTATTTTGTTTTAATGTTTCTCTTTAGTCTCACTCCTTGACAGCCAAATGTAATACATCCCAATTGCTGATGTAATTGGGAAATGTTTTAAGGCTGCTGCCTGTTCACCTAATTAAGAAAATGATTTGGTCCCCAGAGGGACGCATCTCCCTAGGTGAGACAAATGAAAGAATTTCTCTCCTGCTGTAGAAAAGCTAATCTGAACATTTTGAGAATATCTCTGAGATCAAAGTATATTTTTAATTTTCCTTTGTGCCTCAGTTGAGCGAAACCAAAGAGGAACATAGCCCAGCATACATATTTATATTAAAGGAAATATACCACTATGATAAATCATATATAGAGGGATTTGTGGCATTCACAATGAGATATTCACTCCTCCTGTGCCTGATGAATAAAAAGGTAGTCGCTGGTCTCTCAGACATATTATAGTGCTCACCTAAATCTTCCTTTTTTTGTTATTGGCTTGTTTTTCAGAAGATGCTAATGATAAAATGTAATTCTGCCTAATAATCTACTCACTGAAAGGGCAAGCCAAAATTTAAAAGCTGAGAAATAGAGGAAAACTCAAATAGTTTAGTGAAAATTTCCAGAACTCTCACTGAATTTATTTAAGTTCAGGAAGTAAATGCATTAGGAAAGTAAAAGATCGAATATACCATTGAATCTTACCTAGTTTAAAACAAAACAAAACAAACAAAAACCCCCCAAAACAACCCAAAGCCAGGAAAGCCAGCAACAAAACTCTCCATCTTAATCTTGTGTTTTAAAGTAATTATTTTCCCTCTTTATCTGAGACCAGGACAAACTGTTTTTATCCATGCCTAGTGCAGTAAGCAGTTAATGGAATAAAATCATGCATGTCACTGTAATGTTGGGAAGATGGACTGGGAGAAATGGAAGTTACTAGTAAGAGTATTAAAGCATAAACAATGAGATTTTGGAGTCCCATATCACAAGGAAGGGTTTATAAACCGACATTTTTCCAAACTTCTTAATTGTGTGCTCAACACCCAGAGGTATAAAATAGCTATGGCATATGGCTCACGCTATGATTAGTCTCATTTTTTGAAATGCTTTAAAAATAATCAGCAAGATCTGTGTTCCCTCTATATCATCCATCTGGATAGTAAAATCAAGCAGAAAGGCAGTCAGACCTATTTCAGGACTGTGGCATTTCTCAACAAAAAGGGTACAGCTAAGGAGCATTAGGGATAATCAGTATTCAGTTAACAGCCATCACATTGCAAGTCTTCACATTAATCTTAAAAAAAAAAATTAATCCAGCCATAATACAAATGGAATTACCTTCACCCCGTGTCATTGAAAATAAAGGTCACTTAGCCAGCTTCCAGCAACTCACTGGAAAGCTAATGGCAACCATGTTTATATTCCCAGAACCTGGTGGTCCTTGCTTTTTGGCTACCTTTAGTTTGACTGTTCAGATGACAGAAAATGCAGAGTCAAACTGTGTAAGCATCAGATTTTTAAGAAAGTAAAATTATGTACTGGTTGGGAACCTGTTTGTCCTAGAGACTGTACAGCAAAAAGCTTTTGGCTCTGCTTGGGCGGATTGAAGGAAATGAATGTGCAGCTTCATTTGGTGTGAGACTGGATGGCTGCTTTGAATTATAAAAATATCATAGGGCCATCAGATCACCCTACTGATGTTGCTAGAATTTAACATTGCTAAAAATCTGCACTTGAGAAATTGTTAGAGAACAAAAGAAACTGATTTGCAAATTTAAACCTCTAGTGAAAAGAGACACTTTGAGAAACATGCATAGCTGACATGCTAGGAATAAGCAAGTTTTATTTTGATTTTTTTCCAGCTTGAACTCCTGGTGATAAGTGTTCTGTGATGAATAGCCACACTAGTCCTAAAGGAAGATGTAAGGAAATGAGAATCATTAATAAACAAAATATACTGGCAATAGTCCTGCATAAAGTTTTAGGTTATTTTAGTCTTTAATAGTGTATTTAAATATACTTCAGGGAAAGAGGAAAAAACCCAACTCTGAAAGCTTCTGTTTTGTTTTTTTAGTAATTTTAATACAAAGTACAACAAAAAACATTAAAAAGTAAAAAAAGATAGATGGGAATCTATAGAGCAGAATATTGTTCAGGGTAAATAGTTTCACAAACCAGGTTATTGTAATTTTTCTCTCTGGCATAGTTGGCTTAGTATCTTTTATGGTATACAATAGTTTCTTCATAATTTTAATTATAATCTGCCATTTTATGATGTTCTCTCATACTCAGGGTAATGTAAATAAAGCAATTTTTTTCTTTTCATGAAAGCCATAAGTAATGCTAGTAATAAACACTTAATGTAACATCATCAAAAAGCTGGAATTTGCTGGTTTAGCTCTGTCTGATCCTACAGAATACTGGTGTTAAAGCTGTGGTTGAATGGTAATGGGAACTATGTGAACTTGTATAAGAGCCTGATGGAGATGTATAAACAAAGGTGAATTTGAGAAAGAGTCAAATATGGTTAAAAGGCAACTCATGATGTATCATTCTGAACATAAAGCAGGGTTATTAGTATTAGCAAGCAGTGTGCTTAACATAATTTTCTGTATCTTTTTTCCTATAAATTACATAATGTGTTGGTTTAGACCATTTACTCTTTAAATTGCAAAGGAGGCCATTCTTTAGAAACATAGTGGACTGGGGTGACAAAATGGTGTGCAGCTAACAGCTGGGTAACTCTGAAACTAGGGAATTTGGACACATCAGAGAAGTTACAAACATGTACAATATATTGGAACCAAAATGCAATTGTGTTCAAAATTCAGCCACTTGATTTTTACATAGTATAGGAGGGATTATTACTCATAAAATGTCTTTCAAGTCTCAGGAGCTTGAAATAAGATGGTTGCACCCTTACTAATACTGAGCATAAATAGCCCAATGCAAGTAGGCATTTCTATTTTATTGTGAAATATTTTAGGTAGCTTCTTTATTTCAAAACTTCTCATCTGCAACAGAGCTACATTGCAGAATACAAACTGAGATCATCTAAATGCTACATGATTCATAAGTCTTAGCTACAAAAACCTCCAAACACATCAACATGCCATCATCTTGCTTGTTGACTGGAGTTGACAGCTCTGGAATTACAGGTTGTGTCTCTTCTGCTTCAGTAACACTTTGTAAAATACAAGACCAAAACCCAGGTATAGACTCTTTCTCAAACAATTTCCATTTCTTTGCTTAAAATGTATAATGCTGGTGGCTGAAGGCATCCAATATCCAGAGGTTATTGAGAAAGGACTTGAGAAAATACTGGTGGATGAAATAAGGCCTGTGATTAAGGCTGCAAATTCATTATTAATTCTGATCAGTGTAAATCATGCTATATATGGTATTTTAAATTATTATTAGAGAAATGGATGCAAGACAAAATAGCAAGCGTGAAACTAATACACAGATAGGTCCATGAATACAAAATATTGTATTCTCTGGTCTATAAATGATTTATTTTTCCATAATTTCAGTTATGTACTACTTCTAGCAGTCAGTAATTAAGCAAAACCTGTGGCATGGAAATAGCAGGTGTACCAACAAGGTCAAATACAGTCATGTTTGGGATGTGAAGATGAAAGGGAAGCAGTAGAAAGATAAGAAAATATATTAGGTAAGTCTGAAGTGTATCAGGCAAGTCCAAAATGTTTAAATTCTGGGCTAAAATCCCTGGATCCCAAATACTGCAAATAGCAAAACCTAAAACTGTGAAATTTGAAAGACAATAAATTCAATCTGCTATACAAAGGCACATTTCTGAAAGAAGAGCAGGAGAGAACATGGCATTGCTGATCCAACCAACACACATAGTCATCTTGTAAATATAAGCAAGCTTTCTTCCTGAAGCAGAGATTTTTGACAGCAGTGGTCATGTGTTTTGGGGCATGATACCACCCAGTATCCAAAGGACTGCTGGCTCACATATGTGTTAGACACTTGAGCTGGCTACTTCACTTTAACTGGATGTCCCATTTGGAGATTCAGATCAGTATAAGTTCACTTTTTATACCTGATAATGTTCGGCATGCATTGGGTTTTTCCTCCAATGAAAGTGCTAAACAAGAATTAGTTACCCTATTTGCTTAGAATTTAAGCAGCAAAATGATGCTGAAAGACAATGACTTGTGTAGGAGTTTTTTCCTTTCTTGATTTGTCTAGAAGAAGCTAAAGATGTAAGCTGTCTGCCATCTTTCCCTGAAAGCAGGAGATGTGCCTGCTAAAACACTGGCAGTATAGGAGGAAGAAATCCAGTCTAGCCTTTGCTCTGTAACACTGACATTTTGTACCTGATATTGCAGGGAGGAAATTGGCACCTGTCTGCCAATTCTATCATACCTGCAGATAGAATTGCCTTGGCTGACTGAAAAGCTCTTTGTTTAAGATCACGTGAAGTGTAAGAAGAAATTAAGACCTGACAGTAAAAAATTAGAAAGAAGCTGGCCTTCAGTGTGTGTAGCTGAAGATTAGCTGCATCAGTGCAAGGTGCTTTCCACATACATTGCTAATTCCTGGTGAGGAATTCTGTGGTGATTTACCAAAGCCTCTGTATAACTGCAGCTCAAGAGACACCTCCTGCTAATAACATAGCATTTCTGTCATGTCTAGAAATTATTTGAAACATCTCCTATTCCTAAACACAAAAGGTAAAGTGATGTTAAAAGAATCAATTGCTTAGTAGAAGTCACTGCTTTTGTTTTGCTAATCAAAATTTTGGAGCAGGTTCTGTCTCTCTAACCTTTACCAGTTCCACATTTCAATCCTACAAGTAAGTACAGAAAAAGGACAATGCCTTCAAAGTTAAATATGGGGTGACCGTGTACCTCTGGTAAAATGGAATCAAAAATTTAAACACATCTCTGACACACTTTGGGGTTGCTATGATTGTTAGTGAGCTCTTGATTTACCCAGCACAGAATACCTAAATTTTCTGCTGAAATGCACAGACCCCTTCTGATAAATGATGGTGCTAGAAATGAGAAAGGGGGAGGAAGCACTTTAGTCAGTTAAGCCTTCTAGGAAAAAGATACATGCTGCAAGAAATTATGAGTGAAGGCTAAGCTAAGGTGTAAAAAGGAACCCAGGCTTTTCAAATTTATCAGAAAGGAAAAAGAGTAGGACTAAGCATCCTATCTATCACACGTATACATTGAAGACTAAGAGGCTTGACTCATATTTCAAGCCTAATGAAGAAAGTTTGTATGGTTAAGTGGTAATGAAGATCTTGAGAAGGTATATTACATAATGGTGAATACTAGATTAAGATAAAATGGGGGAGCTTGAAGAGATGCAAATGACTTTCAGTTTATGGCAGTGAAATTACATTATGGACTCATTAAGTTGACTTTGGGTTACCTCTATGACAGCAAAATTAAAAAATAAGCAAGAAAAATAGTTTATGCAGTACTTGAAACATCAATGATTTAAAAGGAACAGCATTAAATAGCCCTGTAAATGTCTTAGAATATATTGTGATTTATAGCATGGGTGAATTACACTTACAAAAATATAATGCTGGCCTTGCTAGCTCTTGAGCTGCTAGGTGACAAGTAGGATCTGTGACAAGTCAAAGCTTTTTTATATAATTAACTTGTTTTTCTGGCCTCAGTTTTGGACTTTTAGTAGAGAAGAACCTACAAATCCTACAAAGTAAGTGATGTAGTCTTCTGTAGTGCTACCAGCTGCAATAAGCAAGTGGGGAATTATGAAGCAGTTGAAGTTATTTGAAATACTTTTATTTATGATTTTTGACCCTCTCTTAGAAGCATCTTTATCTTTTGTTAGGACTAAAGGGAATGAAACTTGAATGACTGAGATGCTTTTGAAAAGCTAGAAAAGTCTCTCTATTATTCTATTCAGTGTATAATAGTCAGATATGAATCTTTTATTTTCTTTGAAGAAAAATATATGGAGGAGGAACACGTGTCACTTTGTTACTAGTGAAGCAGATTATATATTCCTAAATGCACACTGAACTTGGAGGAAGAAGAGCTGTCTAAGAACTCTCAGAATGGGGGACACAACATTAGAATTGGACATATTGCTATAGTACTGAGCAGGCATACTTGATGCAAAGTTTTCTTGTTAGTTACCTGAACAAGTTATTATCTCACTTCAAAAGATGCTTCCTGAAAGCTTATTGTCCTGTTAGGGAATATCACCATGTTTCAATACCTGCGCTAAATACAGCATGGATTCGACAGGCACTCAGCTGCAAACCTTGCAGAGAGGTAAAGCTGGAAGATGAAGATGTGGTTATCTGTGCCATGGTTAGACAATTACTTAGACACCAGCAGCAAGGTCCCAATGTGTTACAGAGCCATTAAAGAAGTGGTGGCAAAAAAACACCTCAATCCATTAGTTCGTTGGAGAGTTCATTCCATTTACCAGGATTCTGTAAGCTGTTAACCTTCCCATAGCTTGAACATCCATAGAGACAGAAGCTAAATGCTGTGTTTCAGGCTGTGGAAGCCTAGAAAAAGGTATTGTCATATTGATACTCAGCTGGCTAAAAAATGTCTTTAATGGAAAGTATTTAAAAGAAATATAGCAGCTGTCTAATGAGTATTTCCAAATCTAGTGAATAGTAGGCTTTGGATAGAGAAGAAAGTTTAAAGAGAAAGTAAAAAAAAAAATAACAATGTTTATCTATTTTAAAGGTATGAGCTGAAGTTGCAAGCTCCAGTGGAGATCCTTGCAATCAGGAAAAGAAAGATTTAACTTGGAGGGGAATATTCTGTCCTTTCTTTTGACAAAGACTATGTATACAGCACTTAATTCTATATTATGCTATCGTATACCATGCTACACATAGAAAAAAATGAAATTCTTTGATGTCGGAAACCTCTACCTATCAACTTACTTTGTATTCCCCAAGTTTTACAATATAGGCTGCATATTATGTCATTAAAGTAATTGTGTAACTTGTGGCAAGTCAGAGGGAGGTTCACAGAGACCTAGGGTGGTAACAGTCATATGCTTTAAGGTCTGTTGAAATATTTATCTTCACATGCTGCATCAAAGAGCAGCAAAAAGCAAGAGAATAGGTTGGAACCTGTCCTATTAATATTGTTCAAATGGTGTACAAGTATCACACAGCACGAGCTGCATGTGAGCATCCCCAGTTAGCATAATTCCTATTTGCAGCCCTTTTTGTGGGGAGAAAGGGGGAGAGGGAGAAGGAGGCTGAATGCAGTTGGAGCTGTAACTAAAAGCATTGGTTAGAACAGCCCTCTGTACTTGCATATGTCTTGTAAATCCGCAAGCCTACCTGTTCTGTTAATGGAGCATGAAATGAACTGTGGCTTCAGGTATTCAAAGCAGGATGTGTTTAAATACCTGCCGGTAAAAGGAAGGTGAAATTCAAATTGATCTGGACTGATGATAGACTCAGGAACCAGTGGGCTGCTTTGCAATAAGATAGACTGAAAAAATGAGAGAGCAGTGTCCAATGTGTGGCTGTGGTGCATTAAACAGTGTCCTGGGGTACCAAAAGAATTACTGTGGAAATTTTTGATTTTTAAATCAGCGGTGAATCTGGAAAATTCAGATAGTCAAAGTGTTTTTCAGTGTTATCTCTGTAAGAGTGGCTTGTGTGAAGACTGCAGCTAGATGAGAACCTTCACTGTGAACTTCTGCAGTATTCCTTGGACTCTTGAGTCAATGTGTTCTCTCAGTTGTGTGAATCACCATAGGCAGCATCTAAATCAGAAATATGAATCTGAATGACCATATAGCAAAAAGGATTTCTTTTTGCTAGGTGATCTGAGACAGTGCAATGTCCTCTGCTGAGATCAAGTTTGCAGCAGATGAGTTCAGCCCAAAATATAGACCTTATTTTAATGTTTTAAAAACTTAAATCAGTGCCCTCCTTGGCTTTGTGGTACCTCATTTTGTGTTTACTTGATGGCTGTGTGGGAAGAGTATTAGGAAGTAGATTTCTAGAAATGGTTTCTTCAGCAGAGCTTCATGTGAGCAAACGAAAAGCTCTTCTGTCTCAGTAGGAGCTCAGCAGGGAATTGACCTTGCAGTGTGACATTGTGGCATTTAACAGTCAATAAAACTGAAGAAAAATGAAAGCAAAGCATCTAGCTGATGAAGCATGTAAAGCTACGCTCCTATATTTGGGTGCAGAACATCCTTGTGGGCCAGCTACAGAATTGATGTGCCTTTACAGAGCCTGAAAATAAGTTTTTATTTTAGATGATCCCTTTTCTGTGTAGAGAAGGAAGTCCTTTCTCAGCGTCTGCTGTTACGTCCTTCACAGCTTTATGGCTCTTGAGTACAAGTAAGAGGACTCAATGGTACTTTTTGGTGGTTGGCTGTGTTCCTAAACTCCCTGAGTATCAAAACCCTCTAATCAGGATGTTTCTGATGTTTAATGACCTAGTTCAAAAATACCTCTCTTGCTAGTGCCTGTTGACGGATCTTTTGCCATGCATATTTCCATGAGCTGTACTACTTTTTCCATAAATTTGCCTCCCTTTTGAAGTAGTGAGATTATTTTCTGGTGAGGTAGAAAACATCTGAGATATACCTTAGTTAGGTTTCTGTTAGAACCTGGAAAGCAGACAAGTCAACAGACATGAGATATTTGGGAAGAGGATAGTAAAATATGAACAAACTTTAAAACGTAAGAGACAAGAAGAATAGAAATGAGGAAAGCTAAGAACCAATAGTTGTAAAATCATTCAAATGCAGAATATAAAGGAGAGGGATTGAAAGTTTAGGTATCTTGAGTGGGATTCAGCTTTGGGGAGAGGAATATGCAGATTACTACTTCAATTGCCACATTAAGAAATCAATGTTATTGCCAATTTTTAAAGCTACTTGTTACAGCTTTAATAAGGAGAGCAGTGGGGAAAGGTCAAACCTTTTAATGAAGCCTTAGAAATTAGTAACAAAAATATATTTTCTTAGATAATAACCTGTGTGTACAATAAGAGCATATTGGACCCTTAAAGTCTGGTGTAGGCTAACCCATTTGTCAAAAAAACAATGACAGGTTTGTCACTACAACTCCACCTGCGTACCCTGCGGAAAGAGGATTAAGGAAAGGAATGAGGTGAGTGTGCCAAATTCTTAATGTAACTGAGCTGACCTGTCTTGTTCTTACCAAATCATATTTTGTAATTAAGGCAATAAAATATTCAGTTTTCCTCTAGCCTTTTAACTAGAAATGATGTTGGTTCAAATACTGAACTGGCAATAACACCATGGAGATAACTTTGTAGGCATAATGGGCAGACTTATGTGAGACAAACTGAGTTTTTAAAAAAGAAGTGTTGTAGAGAACATGAGTACAGATGAAATATCTTTTTAAAATTTGCCACTCAAAGACACACAGGTGCTGAGGCCCAGGAGAATTACTTAAGGAATGAAATATTTAAGCACATATTTGTCCTTCTGAAATCTTGAAGACTTCTAATGAAAAGGTTTCATTGCTTCTTGTAACATCATTGAAGTTACCAAATAAATTACCAAGGCTCTAAGACACAGGAGACATTTGTAGTTATTACACAAACTTGAACTAAGTTGTTCTGTTGCATCATGATCCTTTTGACCCTACAAAGCAATGGCTCTTGACCACAGCTAAAAACATGTCACCTGACCCGGTAAAAAAACATCCACAAACAATCTTGTAACCCATTGTTGTTTTGAAGCTTGAACATGAGGGATAGGGAGAAGACAACATAACAAAAATATCAGATTACAGGAAACAATTCTCATTACCATGATAGGGAAATTGGAATGTTGCCTAACAGGCCCTGTGAAGGTCATGCTGTGTATTCTGAAGCTGATCATTGGCACAACCTTACTGACTGCCTGGGGTGCTCTGTGTGTGATGGAGTGGGAGGATGGTGAGTGGCTCCGTGGAAGGCAAGTGCCATTTACTAAAAATAAGGGAAATAGGAAATACCTGAATGTTGTGTCAGTGTCCCACAGCTTTGGCTGACAGTGGTTAGTATTTAGAAACACAGCTGCTTGTCACTTAATCCATGTCCATATAGGTTACTGATGCTTCATGAAAACCAAATCTACTTCTGCTGGTCATTAAAATGTGTTTGTGGAGAGCGCTTCAAGAAAAAATGATATAAAAAGCTTGTGCATGCTGCAGGTTTTACAAAATACCGAGTGATACAGCTCAGTTTGGAGCTATTGATGCAGTTTCCCAGAAGGCATAATGACAAGATGGAGTTTTTGGCACCTGTTTGAAGCAAAAGCTATGACATGCAGATGAACACCTACAGATTGGGATATAAGCAATACAGTATTAGTCGTCCTTATTACAGGAAAGTAGTGTAGGTGGTAGGTTTTGGTGAAGTCTTACTGCCTTTGTAGAGTGCTAGAATCAGTTAACAGATAATCAGTATAGCAGCTCAGCAGGGAGACCTGCTGAGTAAAATACCAGCAGTATAGATTTAATTCCTTGTGCTCAATAAAACTAATGAGCGAGGAAAGAACAACTAGAAGCCTCAAGAGAGTAGCAAGATTTTACTTAAGGTTATTTATTAGACACCTAAATTAAAAAAGATTGGTCATTCAAAAAATTACTAATGCCATTTTGTAGCAGTTTGTCTACTATTTCAAAGGTCTGACTTCTTTCTATTCCCATGTCCTTATTATTTCTTTAACTTTAGGTTATACTGAAACAGACAGACTTGCCAAGTCTCTTGAGATTACTGAAAAATATTTGAAAATACTTTTTTTCTGTCTTAAACTTTCAGTATCTTAGGTGAAAAATTCGCTAGTATTTTGCATTATTCTTGCACAGCTTGAAAAAATTCAAAACTTGGAAATTAGAACTATTTCTAATGCTTAAAGGTTCTTCCCCCAGAGGGTGGTTGGTCATTGGAACAATCTCCCCAGGGAAGTGGTCACAGAACCAAGCCTGACAGAGCTCAGGAAGTGTTTGGACAGTGCTCTCAGGCACAGGGTGTGACTCTCAGGGATGGTGCTGTGCAGGGCCAGGAGTCAGACCCAATGACCTTTGTGGAACCCTTCCAACTCAGCATATCCTGTGATCAACTCCTGGTGTGGCACAGGACAACCCCAAAGGGAAGGCCCGAAAATTACACCATAGGTCTGGGAGCATAATGGAAAATTTTGAGGAAAATCCAGTGAAAAGTGAGGGTGATGATAGAACCCATAGAAAGGCAAAGTCCGAATTGTCTTCTCTTTGTTCCTTCAGGGCACATTATGCTCTCTCCCCTATCCTTGCACTACAAGGATGTTGTTAACTTACACAAAGCCAATGGAAAGGCAAGAAAAAAAATGCTTAAATTACATTTTATTCTGTCAGTCTGACCTCTTCACAAAATCTGATCAATGACTTCTGTTTTTTCTGTCTAGAGTTCCCCCAACACTCAAATGGTGTCTCAGATAGTTTCCTGTTTCATTTAGTCCTGAAAGTGTTCTTGAGGTGTTTTTACTGATTAATATTATTGTACTGAGAAAATAGTCTACAGCTTTGACCACAAATAAGGCTTTTTCCCCTCAACAGGTTTCTGGCATAAGAGGCAATAGTAAAACTCTCTATACCTTAATAAGATGAGGGAAGAAGGGAGGTCAGGACAGGAACTATCCTCCCTCTGTTGGAAACAGAAGTGTGCCTTCTGATGAGCAACATAAACAGTTTGCTGTTATTTGTTACATGCAGAACCTTCATGTGCAATATGTGCTTAAAAATATACACCAGTATGATACTGCTATGGTTCAGTTTTCATTAGAATGGAAAAAAAAATGCCATTTGAAGATGTATGTTGGTATAGCAATGACTGTGTTTAGATGCAGATGTCTGCCCTCCCCCACAGTTCATCAAAAGTTAAATGTGGTTTACATGGGGCTTCTCAAACCTCATGAATGCTGCCCTTGGACTCTATGATGGATGAGAAATAAAAGGGGTTTGGTGTTGCACCCATAGCTTTGGCTATGCTGTATACCACAGGGATTCAATCTTTATGTAAAAGTAACAAAGAAGAGAGTTTTTTCTTGATCATTTAGCAATTGTAGATGCTCACTTTTTTTGTGATAAATGTCAAAAAAATTACAGTCTGCTGGAGTCATGCAACTGCATTTATACATACAATTGAACATTGATACTATCAGTTGCTATTCTCAACAGGCTTTTTTGTTATATTAATCTTGTCAGTTCTATTTTACCTCTTGAGCTTTTGCAAGTAGAAGCTGGTGGAAATTTTCCTCTCTGATAGTTGAAAAAGTTTTTGAGGTTTCCTGAGCTCTCTGACCTTCCTATATGCCTATGGAAAAAAAAACCAAAAAGGGTGTAACAGTTCTAAAATGCAAAAACAAAGTGATGTGTATAAAAACATCTTTTTTCTTTTCAGTTATCTTTCAATTGCTTTTGAAAAGTCAGATGGGTCCAGACATAAAATAACTGGATTGAAAGACAAAAACCCAAGTCCTGCTACTTGGCATTGCATGATAAAGGTAAATTTCTGCTATTTTTGTGCTTCTGAAGACTGATGGCTACAATTAAAATGCCAAAATAGCATTAACTACAGAAATTACTGTGAAGATGACTGTGAAACGTTTCCTTTAACTATGTAGTGACACGATAGAACTATCCTAATAAAATGATTAAGACAAAAAGAATCACCTTTTAAGAGTTGTGCTGCTAGTGGCTGAGCAGAGCAGCTGCCTTGTGTCCATGTGCAATAAAGACAGCAGCTAGAAGTGAAATTGCTGTTGCCAGCTGCAACACGAGCATTCAAACCAGAACTTTTTGCTGGTCGTCAGCTATCTTGCAAGACTTTTGCCATTAGACTTCAGTCATTAGCAATGACACTGAATTATTAGTGGGAACAACAGGCGAGATATTTTCATGTAATTTAAGGGGATTAGAGGTGTCTTGGAAGACAGAGAGGTTTACTAGCCTATATTCTGTTTCTTTCATGGTGGAGTGTTTATTGTCCTCAGTACTACTTTTCTGTATTTGCAGGGAGCCTGGGGCTCCAGACAAGGGTCTCCAAGCTGCATTCTAAAACAACTTTTTTTGTCTGGATCTGATATCTTAGTGAAATCTCCACCAAAAAAAGACCTTGAACAAGACTGGGGCCTTGCTTCAGTTGAAGGCTGCACTAATTGAATAGTATATAGAGGTTTTGGCTGGAAGGGAAGACATGTGAATGCCTTTGACTGGGGTGTATTTATTTTAATCTCAAACCGTTCTTCATTTCCCTAAAGACTGTGGGAGCTTTCACTGTTCCAATAAAATATGGGCTGCTTGAACTTAAGCAGGCTACAGTGCTTCTTGAGGGTAACACTAAGGTCTTCCCTCAATATTCGCTTGATATTCCAAATTATTAGTCTTTTGCATTTCTCCTTAAACTGAAGTGATTGCTTTCACTGCATGGGACTTGAATGATTCTTTTCAGAATTATTTTTCAAGTAGTATCAGAGGAGGTTTGGATTGGATAACAGGAAAAATTTCTTCACAGAAATGGTTGTCAAGTCTTGGACCAGGCTGCTGTGGCTGAGTCAGTAGTCCTGGAGGTATTTATAAGATGTGTAGATGTGGCATTTAGGCATGTGATTTGGTGGTGGAATTGGCAGCATTAGGTTTACAGTTGGACTTAACAGGTTTTTTCCTAGCCTAAATGATTCTAGGATTCAAAGTGCATGACCATAATATTAAGACCACGTAACTCTAGGTGTAATCAATTGCTTTTCCAACATGGCTTGCCACTTCAACAGTTTGTGTGACTGTGGAAGAATTGCTGCTAAGGCAAAGTTAATCCTCAAGAATGGGTGTCATGCCACTGAGGCAGCTGGCTATCATCCCTCTATAGTCACTAGTACAAAAAAACAGTTGAAAAATGGGATTTGACTGATCCCCACAGGCACACTTACCTTAGGATGAACTAATCAATTCCTTAGAAACACTTGTAGTTTATCTTTGGCTGTGAAAGAAATTTAAGTGACTATCCAAATTGCCAGCTATTATATCTACATTGTGTTAAACAGTTTGACACAATTGTAGAAATAGTGCTTGCCTGGAATGCCTGTCTGATTAAAATTCATTAGGAAAATTGTTAGTTATTAAAATTATGCATAGATATACCTTGCATGATTAATCTGATCTCTTTGTTACCATGTTAATAGTCCTAGTAAGTTATTTCTACATACAAAGCCATTAGCGTGCAGCTAGTAATTGATACCTTTCAGCATGCTTTAAGACTTAAGCAATAGTGTGTAGGAAAAAGTTGTATTTTTGCCTTTTCTGTTCCACTGAAGTTTCCCATGCTGGTCTAGTTTATCAGTTTTATAATGATAACGCTTCCAAAGGATGTATAATAATCTTTGTGCTTCCTTTTGATGGCATTGTTAAAATAGTTTCAAAGAAAGAGTCAAGAAATAGTTTCATAATATTAGTAGTTTCTGCATAAAATTTAAATTAAAGTGTCTACTTGTGATTTGTTTTTTTTTTAAACCCAGTTTTCAGATTTTATAATATAAGATATAACTAAGCAGTACTGAATATGTCTCTGAAAGAATGTTATATTTTCTTTGGGTCACTTCACTCTTCCTTCCCCCATAGTAGTTCAGTCATGAAGAATAAGTCTGTGCAACATTCATATACTCTTACTGCTGTCTTTTCTCTAAGAATGGGTCTCTGAATAATGTGCAAGTCCTGGTATTTCTTAATTTTATGCTGTGAGGGGGGGTTGGTAGAATGAAAAAAGTATTTATAATAAAGTTGTACTTCCTATCTTGCTATCTGTATTTTCAGGAAAAAAAATGCTCCTTGATATGATTTATGGAAAAAGAAAAACACAATCTAGTATCTTCAGAGAGCAGATGTATTTGTGTTACGGAATCACACTGACTATTATGATAACATGGAAATGAAGCTTTAAAATTAAATATAAAGCCTGAAGTTGCAGGTTTTTTTGTTGTAACAATAACATTATTGCTCGTTGACCTGACCTGTAAATTACAGCGGGGGTAATGCAAAACACACACTTAATTTAATGGTTGTAATCTGGTTGTAATCTGAATGTTCGTTAAATGATGAATAGGTGCTTCTAACACAGCCAAGGCTTTATTGTTTGAAAAGAGTTCATCTTAGATGCAACATTTCAAGACTTGATCAAGGTAATTGTTGTAGTTGACTACATTAACTTGTTTGATGTATTGGCCTTTTATGTTTTCTTCATCTTAATTAGAAAATATTCAACCATATCAACATTGTGTCTTTGAGTAATGGGAAGGAAAACCTGCTGGCTGCAAAGTTGTCTTCTGTTGCCTGCAGCTTAATTCTGAGCAGCATATGGCAGTAATCACCAAAGGATTTTGCCCCACTTGGGGTTCTCTCCGTACTTTAGACATGTTAATATACCAAAGAGATTCATTCAAGGAAGGGCTGGAACACATGGTGCCTCTTGACACTACCTTTAGAGACCAGGAGTGACTGCTGTGTTTCATGTGCAGTGTTGGTTGTTTTTGGTTTTTTCTGGTAGTATAGGGAAGTACCTTTAAGTTGGGTCACCTCAAGCCTGCTAACTAAAGAAAATACTCAAATTCAAGCTGCTAGGATTACAGAAGAGGTGATAAATTAGTGAGCAGATTTTGTAGTTCTCCTTATAGGCAGGTATTTAACTCTAGGGGAAAAAAAGTAACTTTTTAAAGTGCTGCTACCAAGAAAATACAATTTCTTTTGACCTTTTTTTTTTGTCCCAAACTAAGTGACAAACACTTGCTGCTGTGGCAGCTGGAGAAAACCATGGAGTAGGTAAGCAGCTGATGACTTGGTTTGGAAAGACAGGTGTCTGCTAAGGAAGGCAGGAGCTTCCCTTGAAACGGCGAATGTAAACCCCCTCCGTCTGAATTATTATAATTTTGAAATTAGGTGCCCTGAGGCAAATATATAGGAATAGGAATAACAGTTCTTTACAGGAAAATTAAAATAAAAATGAAGTAGTACAAAAATCCGATCGAACACAAAGAAAACACTGAGAGTCAGAATATAACCTGATGCCCTGTTGGTCAAAGTGTTGGTAGCAGTCCAATCAAGTCCTCCATCCTGGAGTGACAGATGTGGTTCTGTTGGAGCAGAGATGATCCTGTAGAAGGGTCCAGCGGTGGCAAGATGGGTCCAGTCTTCCTCTGTGAATCCAGTGGAAACAGGCTGCCTTGATGTTCTGACTCTCAGATTTTTATCCAGGTAGGAATGTTTGGCTCCACCCACTGGGTGGAGCATCTCACAATGAGATGATGTAATTGTATCAGTCATGCAATGAGCCTTAACCACCCATTAACAGAAGATATCTCCCTGGGTGGAGGATGAGTCATGGAAGAGATGAAGAACACTGCCCTACCGGGTTTTAACAGATGGTAATAGAACACATGCTTTTGGTTACATCTTTCATTGCAATCTAAGACAATGTATAATGCTGATAAAAGAGTTAAACTGGCCTTTGGATTGTAAAATGATCTCAACTGGTAAGTGCACAAATTAGTGCAAGATTAAAAATGTCACCCCAACATAGCGAAATAAGATCACTGGGTTACAGCTGATGTGCCATCTTACCCAAATGGCAATAGCACCTCTGCAGCATGAAGATGTGTGTAAGAAAAAGATAAATTCCCCCCAAACTTGTAGCAATACAGTAACAGATAATAACTCAGAGTTTTGAAGATGGGGAGCAAATGAGGAAGAAGAGCAATTTATACTCACCACAGAAGTATTCATGATGTTCTTCAGTTGGTGTTTCTGTGTTTTTCCACTTTTCCTTAAACAAGAGTGTCCTTACATTATAAGGACAAATTTTATGTGCTTGAAAAGCAAAAACCGGGGAAAAAAATCCAGTGGTTTACCTGACATAAGAGAGACCACTTGGAAAAGAGCACTACAAAGGCTTATGGTTCTTCTGTGGTACTGTCTCCTGGCTGTTAAATATAAACAGTTCTTCAAATATTGTGTGAACTCTTATTGATAACCTAAAAATCATTGAGCTTATCAAAGTAAGACATTTTTTTAAAGGATGAAGGATGTCTGGAAGATAATTGTAACTGTAAAGCAAACCTCAAAGAGACAAAACAGGCCTCACAGAATAAAGGCAATATTTTAGTTTTGCTGGTTTCTACCCCTTTACTGTTTCTCTGATCTTGACACAGAAAACATTCCTTTCAAGTACTTTTAAAGTGTTCGCTAAAAACTGAAATCAAGACTCAAGACCTACAGTCATATTCAGCCTGGACCACATGACTGATGGGCTTGCTGTTTGAAAGTCAGGGCAGGCTGGTGGTATAGTGAATTACATTTATGTGGTCACATTGGCTTGAGGTGAAGAGCACAGTACATGTTAACATTGATGCAAAATAGGTCTGATGTCACTTGCCACCTCTTGAAGGCATCCTGGAGATAAGGATATAAAGGACGCAGATTCTGATTAAAAGCAAGAATGCACATAATGTCAGTTTTGTCATCGATGTCAGTTCTGCTCTAAAAGACAAATAGTGTCAGAGAAGTTCCTGTCAAAGGTTTGAATTATACTGCTAAAATCCATCAGTAACAACTTAGGGTGATTAGAGACAAACTCAGATAGAAACCTGAGAGAACAGTTATTCAAATTTGTTCTCTTTCCCTTAACAACCCCTGTGAGAATGCTTAGTGAAGTAAATTAGGCTGTTACAGTCTGAACACTTTTGTACTTCACTTTTTTTCCAATTCTCCTTAACTTCTGCATGGGTAATACCTGTAAGCTGGGTTTGTGCAATCATCACAGGGAAACATATGAATAGCTAGCTCCTTAAATTCTTGATAAAATCAGTCAGCTAATTGCTGAAGGAAAAAATTTCTTGCACTCCCAGCCCTAGGCTGTATGATTCGAGCAAGGTATGAGTTATCTGTTCATCTTGACTTGAAATTTTATTATTCTGAAAAGCAAAATTTTCTTTTAATCTCTTCAGGCAATTATATCATTAGAGGACCAAAAAGAAATGAATGAAAAATAAAAGGGAAATAATTTTTCTGACTGCTGTGAATAAATGTAAACTGTAAAGGAATAGGTTATTCTTACACAAGGTAAACTGACCAGCAAACAAAACCACAAGCTTTGTAGAATTAACTGCTTGAAAGAGTTCACCTACCACTTAAAAATGCCAAGAGACTAGTTCCTAAATTTTATTCATGTTCATAATACTTGTATAACTTAAGGAAGTGACAGTATTAATTCCCAGACTAATAACAGCAAAGCACAGACAAACAAGGGCCTTACAAAAAGCTAGAATTCATGGTTTTTATTGAGTTGATGACTATTTTCCCTTTTGTGTAATGTCTCTCAATTTAAAAAATGGGAAAATTCAGTATACAGAAGAAAGCATGAACAGATGAGACCAGCTCTGTAGTTGTGTTAAGTGAAATAAATAGTTGCTAAGTTTTAATTGTTTAAATAAATAGTTTTCACTGAGCAGCCTCAGGGATTTTCTGATGACCCAGGCTCTTAAAGATGAAGGAAAGAATTGCAGGTGTACAGCCTCTAGCCCTGATTCCAATCGGCAGTACAGGACAGGTGGTCCTGCCACCAGGCTCTACTTCACTTGTTAAATGGAGTAGGCTGATGGAGCTGGCCTGTCTCACAGGCATGGATGTACTCTGTGGTCTTGGCAAGGTGTTCCTGTGTCTGACAGCATTCTTGTTTTGAAATAGCTATTTAGAGAATATATAAGCTGTGGTGTTCACAATAAGACTTTCCAGTTCCTTTTCTAAAACACCCATTATCTTAATTGATTATAAAGACATATCTAGTTGAAAATTCCATGTTGGGTGTTACTAAAAATATTCCCGGTAGAGAAGAGAATGCCATCTCCTAAAAAGTGTTTTGATATGGCAGGACAGACCTGGGCAACATGTTCAGAAACCTGCTGAGTGTACTCTGTTCTTTGGGGTGATGTGGCATTTTAGGATGGCCTCTTTAGGATGGATGAAGTGGGAGGCGATTCATAATTTTGCAAGGCAAGATGAACACTGGGCATAGGGAAGGAAAGAGGAGGTCAAGACTGTGAATGCCGTAGGGTGTTTTTTCTACATAAGTCATAGAATTATAGAATGTTAATGGATTGAAAGGGACCCTAAGGATCATCTAGTCCAAACCTCCCACTAGGGCAGCCTGCCCAAGACCTTATCTAACCAGGCCTTGAACACAGTGTCTCACCACCCTCACAGTAAAAGATTTCTTCCTAATATCTCACTTTAATTTCCTCTCTTTCAATTTATAGCTATTACTCCTTGCCTTATCACTGGAGTTCCTGATGCAGAGCTCTTCTCTGGATTTCCTGGAGACCCCTTCAGATACTGGAAAGTGCTAAGAGTTCTCCACACAACCTTCTCCTCTTCAGGCTGAACAACCCTGACTTTCTCAGCCTGGAGTACTGAGTCCAGTTCTTGTGTAGGAGTGTTGCTCCAACTCTCTTATTAACTTCGTGGCCTCCCTTGCACTTGCTCCAACAAGTTCCATGTCCTCCTTATGTTGGAGACACCAGAACTGGACTCAATATTCTAGGTGGTTTCTCACAAGAGCAAAGTAAAGCTGAAGAAACACCTCCTCTGACCTGCTGGCCATGTCCCTTTGGATGCAGCCCAGGATTTTGTCAGCTTTCTGGGCTGTGAGCACTCACTGCCAGCCCATGGTGAGCTGTTGTTCACCAACTGTAACCTGCAAGTCTTTCTCTGCATGGCTGCTCTCAGTCACTTCTCTGCCCAGACTGTAGGTGTGCTGGGATTGCTCTGGCCCAGGTGTGGGACCTTGCACTTGGCCCATTTACATGGGCCCACCTCTCCAGGCTGTCCAGGTCCCTCTGGATAGCATCCCTTCCTCCAGCGGGTGACTGCAGCACACAGCTTGGTGTCATCAGTGAACCTGCTGAGAGTGCATTTGGCCCCACTGTCCATGTCTCTTACAAAGATGTCACCCTGAAGCTTTTCGCAGTAGCTTCAATGACACATCTTATTGGAACAACCCTCCTCTGAGTTAGGAATAATTTAACCTGGAAATGAGATCCTCCTACAAAGGCTTCGTGCAGGCATCCTCTGCAGGTCGCACAGAACAGCAGAACAAGTCAAGTAAGAAAACTTCATCTATTATCAACTCCTTCACAAATTTATTTTAATGTTGTTTTTTTAGAGGGTGTTTTAGAGGGTGAATACTGACGAGCATGTCACAGATGCTTGCTAGTGTAAATTAAGATCATAGAAGGTCTAAAATATTCCTCAGAAAATGAGCTTGCCAATAAGCCAGTGGAAGGCCTGTCTGAGCAGGAAAACAGTATGCCGTGTAGAGATGCACATAGGCTCCAAATGAAACCAAAGGCAGGCTATTTATGATAACAGATTCTGTGCAGAACAATTTGGTTTATTAGCCAGTTTTCAATTTGAAGTGCTAACCAGCAACTCACCTTCACCTATTTAGTTTATTCTTCTCAGCTGTAATTTTGTCCACAGGTAGTACACAGGCCGTGTTTGAGAATGCTGTTGTGTTCTTCCCATTTGGGAAGAGAAAGAATATTTTTTAAAGACCAAAGGGAATTATTTGCCACATAAATTGGTCCAAAAAACATATGCAACACAAGTACACAATATCTTGCCATTTCAACAGAAGAAAACTTTATGCTGTGCTGTGCAAAAGAAAAATGCAATATCTTGCACACCCCCCCTCCCCCCCCCCATTGGTATGAATTTTGCCACACACCTGTAAGAGCCCAGTTTCACCACCAATTCTGAGTGCCACCCTTTAAGTCAAGTGGGCCAGTTACTGCCCAGATAGCAGCAAAAAGACTGATTTTTGAGGAGGAATGAGGAGGTTATGAAGATGTACTGAAAAACTGGGGTTTTGACTAATGAAAAGACTGAGCGACTTTAAGCCCTCCTATGTGTGTAAGATATTGTTGAGAAGATGAAAGCAATGACCTACTCTTGCCCTACACCCATGGGCTAAAGAAGCCATAAGCTAGAACTGCAGCAAAATACATCTAGGGTAGGACTGAGTTAAACTTTCTAAGGATTAAGCTTGTTACACATGAAATTAGGTTTTCTATGGAGCTGGTACAATTTCCAGTAAAAGTGGTGGGAGGTGGGTTTACACTTCCATCAGTGTGAATTATTTGGATCATTTTTGACTGCCCTTAGCTGAGAGGTCTCCTGAGACAACTCCCAAGGCTGTGTGACTTTACTTTTGCAGCTGAGAGTATCTTCAGCAAGATCATGGTATCTATCTTAGGCCAAGCTGAAGGGCTGCTCATGATAACTATAAAAACCACGTGTTGCCTTTCTTTTTATGTTGAGTGATATATCCCTATGTATGAGATACTTAATTTTTTTTTTCTCTAAGGTGTTCCCTTGCTCAAACCTTTTTCCTGTTGATCTAAATAACATATCAAGTTAAGCAAAATCTCTCGCAAGTGTCTGTGAATAATTGATTGAAATAACTTGACAAGTTCAGTAATGGACATTACGTACATAAGAAAGATAAGTGGAGATGAGAGAATTAAATTGCTATATGGTAATGATTTAAAACATTGGGAGGGTCTGTTTGGTGTTTCCATGAAATTCAAATAGGTTTGTTATCTAGAAAAATATTTTAAACTTGAAGTCTAGCTGAAGATTTATTTTAACACTTTTTGTGACAGAACAAATTTATTTTTTCAGTTATTATTAGTAAATTTTACTGCTCAGTTGCATTTACCATCCTGTTATGGCTATGTGAATTTGGGAAAACCTTCAAGTTTTGAACTTCAAGTTCAATTTAACTAAATTTGTTATTGTGACAAGGCACTTCAGAACCTAGTCAATGTCTCAGTATCAAGTAAATGAACCAGTGCTTGAGACTTGAATGGCTTGGAGTGAGACTAATCAAGCCTGAATCATGGTCTGTTTGAGAGTTCAGTAGCTGCTCTGCATTCAGTGTATTAAAATTGGGAAATTGAGTCCCACATGGGTCTAGACAAGGAAGGATTGACCATGCTTTTTTGGAGGTAGATAGATGAGCAGAATTAGCTGCCTGTGTCAGGGTTTGACCCACAGTCCTTGCCATGTGCAGAGTTTCCAGTTTCCTGAAAGCGCTGTCTTTGTGCTGCAGCGCTCCTAACTTAACCAAAAAAATGAGGTTCTCAAAAGCAAGATTAGCCAGGACCATCCATCCCTTACCTGTTAATACCTTAGTATAAACTCCCATGTACCTTCCTCATTTTGTAGTTGAAATATAAAACTTTGATAAAAGCTCAAGTGTACAAGTTAAAAACTCTTGCAATGGATAAAAAAAATGGCAATCAGGAACTATTGAGGTAGAAGCTGTGGATTTTTCTTCCTTGACTGTTTCTGTGACTTATTTTCCTGCATCAGTTCTGATGACACATGAAATATGTCTGTGGCTCCAGGTCAAACAAAGGAAAGATCTTTTGTAGCCCTGAAACAAAAAGGAAAGCACTTTGTTTCATGTAATATTACTGTTTAATAGTTCAGAATTAATATTGATGCAGCTTTGCTCCAAATTCTAATAATAAGCTTCTCAGGGATGTCTGAATTGTTCTGAATCCACTAGAATAAACCCCGAAATACTTCACTGCTTGATTATTTTTGTATCACTTTCTGAGAAATTTGGAACTCCTAAACAGACATTCTGGGCTTTAGAACAAATCTGAAATATTGATAGTGACAATATTTCTATTAAATAATTTATGGTGAATAGTCAATTTACCTAGTGAATAACTTTTCTGCTGTTAATCTTCAACAAGGTAGAGGCTAAGAGGCTGGATTTAAGGTCACCAGTCAAGCCAGATCCCTTGGCTGTGACATCTTGTCACATCTTTCTAACCTAAGCTTCTGCATTTTTCCAGCAAGAGTCCCCATGCTCTGTTTAAGCTACTTAAGAAAAACATTTGGACTTTATTTGCCTTGAGTCGGTTTGCTGCATGTGGCTCTTTTATGTTGCATGTATTTCTTCAGATGCTAGATGTAAGGTGCAAATTTCATGTATTGGTTTGACAACATGCATCAGGCAAATTTTAGTAACACAGAAGTGTTACTTTTAATAGTAGTACAGACAAGAGCATCATTGTCAGCAAGTCCAAGGGAATAATGTGGAAACACATGCTTCTGACTGTGTTTGCTTGAGGCAAGTGAGAACATTGTATACAAATAAAGCTTCTGAGGCTGTACAGGAGTTGAAAATATGTGTATGAATTATGCTGATACTAAAGCCCAGCATAACAAGCTTCTTGGAGTAGCTACATATTTTTTACTGCCCCTAAGGCAGACTGCATTATACTTACCTTGAATGAGTACATGGAGTACTTTGATCCTCTGCTACACTGCCAGCAGCCAGATACTCTGGGTTTTATCTGTTGCATCTTTCTATGAAACCACCTTAAGACCTGTTCAGTAATCAAATACCTGAAGTTCTGTGTCATATTTTGAGCCATATCATACAGAGAGACTGTTCGTTTATGGGTTTTTCACTAGACAGCATGAGGATAAATATATTTTAAAGAATACAGAGAGAATAGTTCTAGTGATAGAAGGGGAAGAATCCAGGAAAAAAAAAATAAAATCAAAGACCTTTATTTATGGGGAGGAAAAATTATTCATTGCTTTCCTGTCATTTACAGAAACATGCTTTATATCCTGTCCTGCAGAATTTTTATCTTGATTTAATGCAATAGGCTGTGAAGGCTGCTGATGATTAAGTAGAGAAACATATTTATGGATAGCTAGGTGTAATCTAAGGGACTACTAAGAAAATCTACGCTTTCTATATTTATTCAGTGCAATGGAAATGAAATGTGAAAAGTAAAGAGAAAATCAGCTCTTCTGTGCCTCTACTGTTGCAATGTAAACTGTTTGAATGACATTCTTAACTCAATTATTGACAGAATTAGAAATTTTGATGATGGAAAATAAAAATATTATGAGTTTACAGCTTCCAAGTATACCAGAAAAATCATGCTTATTACTAGAATCTCTTCACATACTAATGCATAGTTACTTAAGTATACATGATTGGAAAACTATATTCTATTAATTGTTCCAAACGTGTAGAGCTACCTATCTCCTCGTATAACCAATCTGCAATATTTATGGTGGTGGTGATTAGGTGTTTTTTGCAAAATGATAGTGGAGATCAGCATGAATTGATCTCTTTGTACATCCACTTCTCAATTCAGTACTTTGAGTTGTACTAGAAACTAATAGGCCAATGAAGTTAAGAAAAGGACTCTATTTCCAGGTTTATGTCAAATAACTTTCCATGGTGAAAAAGGTGATTTCTTTCAGCTAGTGGCCTAGGCTGTTATGTTGGCATGAAGTAAATCTAGTATTGACCACTGAAGGAATTATGAAATATCTCCTGTAGAAACCAGTGAGACAAAGCAGAGATATTTTTCTCACTCTTTAGCAGATTCACCTAAATTTTGGTCTCTAAAGAGATTTTTAATAACTACTAAATTTTTAGTGGCCAACTTGAAACTAGATTTAATAGCAGGTTAAAACTTGCAGGTGCAATTATTTCTTGGGTATCTTTTTTATTATAATTTTCCCATGCAAATTAATAGATGAGATAAAATGAATTTTTTTGCTTTCTTTCAGATCTTTTTTACATTTTTTAATCTAATTCTGGACTTCCTCAATATAATTTTTGGGGTTTTTTTTGCTCTGTACAGGCTCTTAGTTTAACAGAAAGCCCAAAAAGCTGACAGCTACCTGTAGTATCTACTTCTATCAGAGGCTAAGTACGTCTGGTTTGACTACTTCTCTCTATAGTAATAATAGTGTATATTGAAATAACATAAAATAAAATTCAAGTAAAACTCAAGTAAATTATGAGAAGTGTAAACTAGATACTTGAAAACCCTTAAAGCTTGTAAGTACAAAGTAGGTTAAAATGCTTGCATAAACTGAACTTCCTTCTCCATCAGAGAACCCTGATATGAAATGACACATGTAAAGTGATTATTTCTATATAAGTGAATTTGTAAGAACAAATGTGTAGCTCTAAATGATATCCAAATCAACTTTGAGAGCTCAAGCAGTTTTTTAAAAACCTGGTTCTGACACAATGTGTGATTTCATCCTGGTGTGGTTTAAGACTGCTTTGTCACATTCCTGGTGAAGTTTGCCTAGTTGCTCACCAGTGAGGGAGTGAATTTTATTAACTTGATACAAATATATGCATTTTTAAAATTGTTAGCTTTCACCTAATATAATCTATTGCTTTGGCAGTTTCCACCTGCTTCAACTGGAAATACGCCTACAAAAGACTAGTTACATGAAATATTTAAATGCAGTTCTGCTTATTTGGAACTTAGTATTTTATATCTAGGGATATAATTAACTTCAATTTTTTGTGTTATTCTTGGACGTTGAGCATAGGACAAAAACCTATTCCCCAAAAAATCAACCTATTTAATTACAGTTCATCACATAACATGAGGGCATGTTTTCCTTTTTTGACAGTCTGGCAGGTATTGGTAATCCAAGTTTGAGGATTTCTACACAATGGGGATAATTCCATTGAGTTCTCGTTTTTGAGAGGACTTTTTAATTTCTTTGTTCTTGTAAAACCCATACAAAATCCAATAGA
The DNA here is from genome assembly GCA_008694505.1 of Cyanoderma ruficeps. Lineage (NCBI taxonomy): Eukaryota > Metazoa > Chordata > Aves > Passeriformes > Timaliidae > Cyanoderma > Cyanoderma ruficeps. The sequence goes on along the minus strand of VZDJ01000090.1, from coordinate 11,129,459 downwards.
AAGGGATGAATGAAAGCACTAAAATTGAGAATGAAACATGACAAGTCTTGAAATACACCACTAAAACCCTGAAGTAGTAATAATCTCATTCATTAGAATTTATTTTGACTGACTTGTCTTTTCTGAGGACAGAGTTTGACCAACATCACTTAATTTTCAAGTCCGTAACATTTTTGGCTTCCCGGAACCAAGGTATGCCCATGTTAATGAGAAGAAGCTGTCTGCTCAGCATTTCTGTAGTTTTGTTATTCTCACTCTTTGGAATAATAGGGATTGAATGGGAGTATATGAGATCCTGCTCAGAAAATATAAAATCTCAGTTACCCACATGAGAACCTTTCAAATAATAAATGAGATAGCTGTGATTCGAGGCTTTTTCTCCTGACACCCTGACTAAGACACCTTCCTGCTGTCTTCTTTCTCTATCAAACTGACACTGCTTTTGTAGAATGCAAAGCCCCTTCAAGGGCACTTAGACTCATGATTTAAACTTCTGGATTTGTCAGCGTGTCCTGTGTTTTGTTGGCTATTAATTATGGAGGGAGGGAAGGAACCAGAGGTATGCCACTCTCGTGAGCATGAAGTGAAGGTGTGTTCTCTCAAGGTACTGACCACCCCTTCTCTGCTTGCAGCAGGAGCAGAGATCTGTGGGGTTATTCTGAGTGCTATTGAAAGGGACTGATGGCTGAAGAGATTGCACAAATGCTCTCATGTTTGGTGTGATGATGCATCAAGATATGTCTCTTCTGATCTCTCCTGAACAGGTGAGAAATAAAGGCAAAAACCTGCTGTTCATGCAGGTACAGTATAATATCCAGTATCTAGTATAAATATCCATCTGATTTAATTGCTATTACTACATCTGAGTCCTAGATGTGATGTAAAGCAAGCTTCCTTCCTGACCACATCTATCTTTCTGAGAAATTCAAGCCATTCGCTGCTTGTAGGAACCGGCATAACGTGAATCAGCTGGATTTAGCAAGCACAAATCTATAGATCAAATTACTGCTATGTGTACTGAAAAGTAACAAAGAATGCATGGGCACTTTGGTGAGCAACAGGACAAAACTACCCCAAGTTTTCATCTGAATTATGTTTATAATTTCTAGCTTGTAGTGTTCATACAATATGTAATACTTTCCAATATCCCATAAATATTCTCAGTTGCAGAAAAAAGCCCTTATATACCATTGCTTCATACTGCAGAAAAAAATAGATAATGAAAGTACTTGCTTGTCCTTAGAGCAACGTTAGTTGCTGTGGTCACATCTTAACTCACTGCTTTGGGACTATTGTATGCATGGCAACTAAAATATGACATTCAGCATTGGTTTTACTTTTCTACCATGAAGTTTGATACTTTAATCTCTTAAATGATTATTCCCTTTCTATTATTGCAGATTTGGTATACTCTTTGCCTAACTGTTAAATATTTTCCTTCAGTTGAAAAGATTAGTTAGCTGTTTATCTTGGAGAGTTTATCATGTAGTTTACAAAGCATCACCTCTGTTACAAATGACCAGAGGACACAGCATTATTTAAATATCTTCAAGTAACCTCTTAAACGCAACATGTTGCATATTTTCAGTCCAGGTGGATTTCTATGATAACGCAGGCAAATGTAGCTGAATATGGAAATTGTACTGTACTGGAATCTAAATTTTCCAGGAACTTGTTTGTTTGGCTAAGAAAAAGATACCAGATAAGCTGTATGGAAACAGACATTTAAAAGCACCGAAATAAGTTGAATGCTTTTGAAACTTTAAAGACTAGTCTGAACAGAAAAAATTAAAAATATGATGTGAAGAATTTAAAACCACAGAAGACACTATGTTCCATCTTGCTAGAATAAATCTGTTAAGCTTAGCTGGAATGGAAGCATTTGCAGAAAGGTTGATTTTTGGATACTATGATCTTAACTGTTGAAACTGGTGCAGAAATCTTTGGATGTGTTAGTATATGCTTTAACTAAGAGCACAGTGTTGTTAATTAAGCAGATGAATGAGAATGCTTAAATCCAGTCTGTTTCACTGCATTTGTTGCTTTCTGTATTTTTTAGTAGAATTTAACACCTTTCCAGTTACTTCCTCCCACAGATATTTCTTGTTTACTTAATTTTAAAAGGATGTGAGTTAATACTGGGCAGGCTGAACATGTTAGTCAGCTGGGTATAACAGAAGGCCCTCAGTGAAAATTATACTGAAAAATTACCTTGGGCTCAGCTTACTTCAACCTTAAGATTTCTATAAAAGCTCTCTTCAGTTTTGTGTAAAATTAGCCATTACCATCCCTCATACTGGAGACCATAAATGATCTAACAGCACTTTTTTGTTCATTTCTTATGAGATTTTAAGTGAGCATATACCACTTCTTCACAACATTTTGCTTTCCTTTTTTCTGGCTTTTAGTGCATGTTGAGGCTGGAACAATGATTTAAAACCTCACATGCAGTAAGTCTGCGATTCATGCAGTTAGGTAAGTAAATGATACAGTAAAATGGGTGCACAGTTGGGTTCAGAGCTTAATGCTTGGGCTATTATGCCAGTAATGAGTGTCTGAAGTAACATAACAAAGACTTGAAATACTGTATTGCTGTAGAAAGGAGGCTGCTTTTCTTTTGTAGTTGAGGAGTGTTGTCAGTCTTTCCTAAGCATCATAAAACATCTAATGCTATATATAATCACAAGTAGCATTCACCTAAATGATGTCCTGCGTGTTGATGGGACTTTTGTGCCATGTGCACAGGCAGGGAGCTAAAAGATTAAGTTATATAAGTTTTCATTTCAAGGTCTGACTGCTTTGTTTGTATATCATTCTCAAGAATTATGAGTAATACATCTCTTAATCCAGAGCAATTGAAAGGAGATTTCAGGAGCTTAAATCCTGTAAATTGTTGCTGAATAAAATACAGTATGAAGCTGAAGCTCATCAGACAAGGACTGAATAGCAAGAGCAGTGCAAAACTTTGGAGTTGAGGAGGTAAGTGAAATAAGTGATGAGTAGATTAGGTGATGACACGGGACAAAAAAACTTGAACAATATTTTTCTACTCAACAAATAGTAATTTACTGTCTAGTGAGTAAGCAGTAGCTTATTCTGTTGCACCATCTTGCAGGTCTTCTTTGCAGGCAGAACAGCTGAAGAAATTGTGGTTAAAATGCACCTTGAAACAAAATCTTTTCTGTCATGACTTTAATACATCAAGAGAAGGGCTTTGTGCTGCTGTTGTGATAATGGCAAAAAGGCAAGAAACAGAGAACAAACCAATTAAAACCAGTGTAGAGTTTGGGAGGTAGAATGGTGTTGAAAGAATGGGAGGGCATTTTTAGCAGCTTCTCCTCAGAGCAACTTGGGAGCAGTGAGGCCAGTAAAATTTTAGAGAAACAATCTGTAAAGTCATGTCTGTGGTTGAGACAAAGGATTTGCCCACGTGGGAGAGGTCTGGCTCTGAGTTTCCTGTCCATATGTGGTACAATTTCTGAAAACAAGATAACATTTAGACAAGGAGCCAGAGAGAGATACAAGGATAATGACCACATTGGCTCTCTTGACTTGTTATTTCACAGAATAGTTTGGACTGAAAGGGGCCTCTAAGATCACCTGGTTTCAAACTCCCCAATTTCAATGAAGACAGTGTCATCCAGGATGTTTCTCAAGTTCAAGCAGTTATAAAGTTTGTTCAGTGCAGTCTCTCCATCTTCCCTGAAACACTCTCCTGGTAGGTACAAGTCCTTCAAAAATTGAAACTCTCAATTGCACTAGAAGCCATGTGTCCTGGTTTAGGGCAAACATGGGAGGAAATCTCCGAATGTGGTCCAACTAGAAAACAAATTCAAGTGGCCCCTTTGCCAACTGGTCCAGGAAAAAATTTCCTTAGAGAAAATTGTAAAAACCCCCCTTTTTCAACAAGCAAAGTGCCCACAAGCTCAGAAACAATAAACAATATCAAACAACAAAACCTCTTGCTGTTCTGAAGAGAGATGGCAAAATTGAGGAAGTTCTTGCTGTGGGGTGTAGCTCAGCTTGTTCAGTCTCTTTCAGCCCTCCGGCGCTGGAAAATGCTGTCCCAGGCCCCGGTGGGCCACAGGCGTGAGCTCCAGGTGTTTTTTGGGTTTTCAGTCCAGAGCAGGTTTAAACAGTTTCAAGAAAAATAAGAGAAAGTCATCCAGGGAACTTCTCTGCCTCAGCTAGCTAAACTAACTAAAAGCAAAGCAGATCTCTGTCCCGCTGTCTGTCCATTCTTCAGATGAACACAGTCCAGGAGCAGAATGTGGAGGAGTGGGAGCAGTTTCTGAAAACAAACTGCGCAGTTCTTCTTTCCCCACCTTCGCTCTCAGAACCAGTCTGAAATGTGAAAGGTGTAGAACTTAATATCAGCATAAACAGAACAGATAATTAGGGATACAAGCATCACAAAATCACCCCAGAACACCATGCAGATATAATTTTGACGCATAAACATATTTCACTTCTGACTGCTGTTGGGCTGCTCTGGATACCAAAAAGTCACAGGAGAAAAAATGAAATATATCATGTTTGATAAGTCCAAGGAAAATCTGGACTCGAATGGCGGGCTCTCTTAAAGGGACAGTCTCAATTATGAAATATTATCTTGCCTCAATTCCTACCCTGCATTATTGAGGTAGTATTTAATTTCTCATGCTGTTTTTTTTTTTTTCCTAAACTGTATAGTAGTTCGATCAAAAATCTGTACTCAACATATTTCCAAAACTTTTAGACCAATAAAGTCCCATCCCCTCCTGACTGTCCTGATAGTAATTAGAGATAAAATTGAAATCCTTTACTGGATAATAATTTTTTTATATAACTGTAAATTAGTTCAAGTATCTATATTTCAATATTAAGAATTATTTTTTAAAGTTTTGGGGGATAAAGAATTATGGTTAGTGTTTTGAAATATAAAAAAATATAATAACCTTTTTGATCAGTTTTTAATAAAGTCATGAAAGAAACACACAGTAGGCTGCTTCTTTACCAAAAATTCTCTCTCCATAAAACACTGTCTATTGATTTATGTAACCTGTATTTGGTTTGTGCTGTCAATTCAATATTTTGAATAATATAATTTATTTCATCCTCTTAAGCTCAGATAGTTCAGCTGTAAGATCTTCAGACATCTAAGAAATATGCTGCAAAGGGCTGCAACGTGACCTTTGGTTTTCTGCATTGCATAAACATTTTGTCTTGGCAAAGGAATACATGCTTGTGAGAGGGACACTTCTTTTTGTTTTAGATATTTTCAGATGTAAGTAATTCTTTTACATTCAGATTCATTTAATATCCTTCTACTTGTCTATTTCAAGCTTGTTGTGGTGGCTGTGTGCTCCTCATCTCTGAGCTGATGCACTGTGAGCTCTGTACTGTTTAATATGGATTTTCATACCTTTGGAGCCTTCTGTGTGTCAGAATGAGGAGGTTAACATATAGTGCTGGATTTCACACAGTAATAAATGCCAGTAGAAAAAAGATTAAGATATCAGTTACCTGACAAAGCAATTGCATAATGCGTTTTATAAAGGAAACTATTAAATTTGTTCTATTATTTCTTCTCTAAATTAATTTCTTGCAAGTTTCAGATTAAATGCCCACTAAGTTGTACTACAAGTACCCTGGAAAACAATTTGAAACACTTGATGACAGGCTAGGGAGAGACTTAGAAGAGTGGTTATGGTGCATATACTGCATATAGGTCTTTTGCCTAATGGAAGCTGGAGAGAGGTAGAACCCTGGCCTTTCCCCAGCAGTCTCACTGATACGTGAAAACATGCATAACATGTGAGCAGCCCACTGCTCATAAAATACACAAATATGAGCAGCCCACTAAAGTGTCTGCACTGTGCCTGCACTGAGATTATCAAATCTCAAGGAACAGTGATATGGCCTAAGGTTTCCAGTTCCTCACCACTTTTAAGAAAAGTCAGGTCACTGTTAGCCAGGAGAAAGATTACAAAGATGTGTGGCCACGCTGGATGTAGGGACAGACTGGGGGATGTAACTCTGGGAAGCAGTGCCATGTAAAGGGACCTGGGATTCATGGTCCAGGGCCAGATGGATCTGTGTCAGCAGTGCCCTGACAGCCAGGAGGGCCAATGATGACCTGGGGGGGCATCAGGCACAGCACTGCCAGCTGGGCAAGGGAAGGCATTGTCCTGCTCTGCTCTGCACTGGGACAGCCTCACCTCAAGTGCTGGGGGAAGTTTTGGGTGCCATAATATAAGTTTGGGTGCCATAATATCCAAAGGAGGGGAATGAAGATAGTGAGAATTCTAGACCAGAAGCCATATGAGGCATGGCTGAGGTCACTTGGCTTGTTCAGCCTAGAGGAGACTGAGAAAAACTTCATAGGAATTTTACAGCTTCCTCATGAGGGGAAACAAAGAGGCAGGCAGTGATCTCATCTCTGTGGTGACCAGTGACGGGACCTGAGGGGAAAGGCCTGAAAGTGTGTCAGAGGAATTTTAGGTTGGATATCAGGAAATGCTTCTCTCCCCAGAGGGTATTTGGGCACTAGAACAGGCTGCCCAGGGCAGCACCAAGCCTGACAGAGCTCAAGAAGCCTTTGGACAATGCTCTCAGGCACAGGGCATGACTCTTGTCAATGCTGCTGTGCAGGGCCAGGAGCTGGACTTTGATAATATTCATGGGTCCCTTCCAAATCAAGATATTCCATGATTCTATGAGATTTTTAAGATGTTATAATTTTTTATCATAATGTTTCTCCCCAGTAATGATCTGGAGGGATGTTAGAGTAGTTTCTATTCAATTTAGCCAGATACACTGAGAAACCGTGAAAGAACTCTTTGAAGTGTGCCTTTAGCATATCTTTTAAAGAGAGGGGAAATTTCCATCAACTAGAGAAAATAGTTTCATTTCATTACTTAGAGCATTAGAAAGGTACTGGATTGGAGGTGATATAGGAAAAATCTGTAAATAACATTCTCAAGAACAGTAATAATTCTACAATATACCTCATGGAAAGTAAATCTTATCAAGCACATAATGGTCACATAGTTGTAAGTGCTCTTAAGACAAGGCTTCGCTCATCCAACTTTTCACTAAAAGGCAGAACAGGCTAGTGACACAGTCTAAGTTTAAAAAATAAAAATTTTTACATGATATAATTAATAAATTATTTTAAGGATGGACTCATCTAGTATGTCGGTTTTTAGTAGATGCTGCAACTGTGGGCTCTTGAATGCCTTTGGTCATTGTTTGGTCTTGGATTGCTTAATTTTAGAAAAGCTTGCAAACACTAGATGGACCTGGGGGAGTAATAAGTAAATAAAACCTGAGTGGGACCCATCCACAGTAGTTGCTGTGGGATATCACTCTGGATTGATCTTTGGTTTTCAGACAACAATTGGAATTGCCACCACTCAGTCCTGCAAACGTTGTCACAAGCTTCTGAAAGGACTAGCTCCCTGTTTTGTGCCACTACTGAAAGCAAAGGGAAACTCTTTTATATAACCTTGTGAATATCCAGCAGTCAATTGTGTTAGCTGTACAGGTATGACAACATCAGGAGGCCAGGGGAAAAAACACCCAAAACATAACCAAAGCTGTAATGCATTCAGAAAAGAATAAAAGCCTGATATGCCTTCCAGTGAGGCTAAGATGTATTATTTGAAGGGGTTGAAAGATGGACTTGCTTTAATCTAAGTATTTTTGGGAGGAAGAGCCTTTTGACTGAAGACTGTTTTTTAATATAGCAGTAAGTGATAAATTCTGTCATTGAAAGGTGAACGTAGACAAATTGAGTGTAGAAATGAGAAATGTATTTAACGGTGTGAGCAGCAAACCATAGAAATGTCTTAGCCATGGATATGCTCACTTTAACCTCATTTGACCTTTGAAAAATTGTTTATCTCAAACATTTCTTTGAGCTGCAGGTTTGATTTACAGGCTTCAGGCAGAAATATTCAAGTCACTTGGCTTTTACCAAAGAGGTCAGGCTCAGAGTTTTGCAATGTTATAGCTTTAGAATATAGGAATCTGTGTTACAATACAGGGTTAGATTGCTTGACCCAGATCACAGCTTGTACGCATCCCAATTATTCATCTGTACTCATAATTCAGGCAGGAAAAATTGACTTTGGCTGTTTCTCACCTGTGCAAGTGTTAAGCTTTTTTCCAGTAAAGTATTCAAGGCTTTTGAGATTTTTATGGTTCATAGGATTGCAGAGGATATCAAGTTATTCAAATGCAAGTGCTGAAAGAAGTCTGGCAATTAGTTCCATTATGCAATAAAATATGGAATATTAAATGAATCTGTTAAATGTTTGTTTAAAGACGTTTATGTAAAGCAAAATTCTATCATGACTAAATATACTTCATGTCGCCGTGTTTAAATAACTTTACAGAGCAATCAGTGCAGGAAACTAGCATGTTGATCACAGAAATTCATATTGTCATGCTTCCTTGATGTATTGCATGAATAAATATGGTAGCTTGAGGAATATACATAAAAAAACATTACTGATACAAGATAAAATCAGAATTAAATCAGGGAAGTCTGCTTATGGCTTCTCATACAGTACTTTGTCTGCAACATTGCTAATCCATGGCGATCTCTTATTTCCATACAGCTCCCAAGGCTTTCACACTCACCAGCTTGCATTTTCCATCAAAATCTACACAGAAACTTGAACATTCGAGTTGAATCCAGTTTCATTTTCCTTCTCTCATTAAGTCTAAAAGTGATATATCTGTAACTTGGAACTAACCATTAAAATTACATGGAATAACTGATAAACCTGTGAAAATTAGATGTGCAGGCAATTTAAATATTCAGTTTTTTTCCTTCTCTTTAGAGGATTTTTAGATGATTTTTTTAATCAGGCCAAGTTTCTATTTGCATGTGGAGGATGTCAACAACAACAACAACAATAATGATACATCTAGTGTAATTTCTGCTTTTGTACTTATCCAGCAATATGCATGTCCATGAGTTTGACTTAAGGAAATTATTTAACATTTTTCAGCGTAAGCAAGAATGCTCATATGTCTCATGGTGACTGAAGTACTGAATAGCCTTCAGACAAAAGATATAATGTGAGACAGTCAAAAATATTAGTAATGGAAGAAGTGGGATATTTGGTACAGACTGTAAATGTGTATTTCTTAAGTGAAATCTTGGCAGCTGTGTTTCTTCTAATATGTGAGATAGAGAAGTCCCTCACTAGAATCTGTAATTATAAAAATTATAGTTTGCATCCCTCTTGCAGCCTTAAAAACATCATAAGGTGAAACACTGATCACTGTTGAGCACTCCCCTGGAGATCTGGACAGAAGGAACTTGAAGAATGGAAAAAGAAAAGACACCAAAAACTCCCAAACCCATAAGTATACCAACTCAGATTTAAAATGCCTACTCCTTTAAGTTTCTCAAATTTTGCTCTCTTTCTTTGTTTGGTATGATATAAACTTTAAAGCAGGTTAATGATTAATCTCATATCACATGTACTTTAATTCTTGACAAGTATATTCTGATAACAATTCTTCATTACAAAACTCAGCTTGGTTTCTCACTGAAACTAACTTCATCTGAACAACAAAAGCAGCTTGATAAAGAAAAAATTGAGCTTTATGACTGGTGATTATAACCATTAACGCTGGTTCAGTTCAGATTTCTGATGAACAAGTTCAATTCATTAGGTCAACTATCATTTAATCTAAATTATGCATATAGTATGTAATTGTCATTATAAAAATTTTCTGAAGAAAATTGAAGACATTAGTGGTAGGAATTTGAATCTTAATGGTAAGCTCTTAGAAGGGAAGGTGACATGTCTACTAAGAAGCTTAGAGACGGTTTTCTATATCACAGTAACTTTTTGTCAGAATTGAGTGTGCTCATTAGAACTTCTAAAACACATAACTTCAGTACACTGACAATTTTTAGTGAATAATGAAAATACATAAGTGAAAAAATGTAAATGGAATTCTATGGAGCTTTTGTAGCCTAAAATTGATTTATCCCCTTGCTAACGTAGGCTACAGTAACACTCTGCAACCTCACCATTAAAAGTTGGGATTTTTTGGTGGGCTGCTAATGCAAGGTGCTGAAAGAGATCTGTCTGTCTTGTCAGACCATTACCCACTGGTTAATGCACTGGGTTGTAACCAGCTAATGAAAATGAGGTGGGATGAGCCCTGGGAGAGACAGAAGAACAGAGCAGAATTTTATAAGCATGTGCAGCTGAGGAAACTGCTTAAAAGCAAAAGCACAGATTTTAAATTCATTGAAAATTTCTCGGGAGCTGTCAAATTATTGTTGATATATGTAGTCGATTACTGTGGAAATTAGCATGTTTCTTTTCTCTTCAGTCTAATTTTGGCCATCTCTTGTGCAAGTAGAAGAGCAAAGCTGAGTCTTAATCTAAGAGCATACTGCAAGTCAAAATAATTAAGCCAAATAACTTGTTTCTAAAGTGACTGCTAAATATTCATAAGTGCTGAAATGTAATTTTAAAAAGTGAATTCTTTACATGGCTCTCAAACTTTTAAATGGCTTAAATAATCTGATATTGTGATTGGAGCACTTCAGAATATTTTACTGTTTAGCTAGTAATTACCTAAAGGTAAGAAGGCATTAGCTGCTTCCAGCTTTAAAGAAAAAATATTAGCCAGCAAACTGACAATGAACTATTCAACTAATGAATAGTATCTTCACAGGAATACCAATCGCAATTGTCTATCATATGTAAACCACAGAAAAGATTAATGGCGTTGAAATTGCATCAGGATTTTTTCCAAAGTTTATAGGAGCTAGAAATGTTAAGTTTTCCTGAGGAAGAAGGTTCTATTGTCTTTTAGGGATAATTGATTATTATTTTGGGGGTGGAAAAAGCTATCTGTCTGGTTCAAATGTATTTTTTAGCTCTTTTGTTAACTTACAGTATGCAAATATGGGCATTTTTTTTCTGTTACTCAGAGAAGGTACAGAACTAGTACAGAACTCTAGATTTCAGCTCCTCTATGTCTTTGTTCTGTGGCTTATAAGATGTGCATCTTTTATCAGTTCAATATTAATTTATATAAAGCATTTTTAAGCCATGTGGAGTACAGTTTTGGTATGATATCACCAAATGTCAGAACAGTAATTACTATGTGCACCTGGAGCAATTCCCATTATTCTTGCTTGTGTTCAACCCAGGAAGAAATTGGCTAAATGTCTCATTTTTTTTCTCAGACTACCTAAAGAATCTCAGAGTTAGATTGTTTTAGACTGTATATAGTGTATGCTAGATTGCCAGAGTGATAACTAAAATTTGGCCAGTAAAACTGAAGCTTTCTTAGGAAAAAACTTGGAAAAAGTTTGTTTTGAAGATACCTAGCAAAATACTCAGACTTTTCAGACCATGAAGGATAACATAAAATACCAACAGCTGCACAGGTGATATACAGTGCAAATTCTGCTGTCTCTTTACAGGAGCACTTTACATCAATGGCCATTACATTTGGGAACAGGGAGTTACAAGATGGATGGCATAAGATCTGTTGCATTTTGAGGATGAAAGAAGCTCCAAGAAAACCCTGTAGGGCAGCACTGCAAGCAAAGGACCTGCAGGATGGGCTGGAGGATGTGCTTGTGTGGAGGAAGGCAGATGTAGGCACCAGCATCCTTGTAGGGTGGCTGTCTCCCAAAGCTCTGCTCTCAGTCAGGATCCCCAGGAGTGCTTCCATGTGGGAAATAAAGGATTACTCTTTGAAAACCTTTTCTGTAATGCAAAATGAAGTCATGCAGCTTTCAATTTTGAAAGCTGGCAACCAGGAGTGGTGCAAAAGCTTAGAATTTCTACAGTTTTTCTATCCTGCTAACTCACTCCAGGTGTTAGAGCAGAGGGACCGTTATGAAAAATATATGTCTTGTCAAATTCTACCTCCTCTTTCACTACACAGTTTATGAAACAAATGTTTTCTGGAATTTAGTATGTTGTCAGGCTTTTCTTCTTGTGTTCATTGATATTTTTTCTGAGATGCAAATTCCAATGACAGGATGATACTTATGCTAATTGAGACAGTTCAAAGTTCTCAGTTGTGGGGGAAAAAGAAATGTTTTTTCTGTTGGTGGGAAATTAGCTCTTGAGCTTCTGATTAAAACCCAGTCAGGAGTTGTAGGATTTTTATTTTTGTTTCTCTCTCGGTAGAAATATAAAATCTTGAAAGAGAGTAGTTTGAAGACACGAGTGGTAAATATTCTGGAATCCCAACAGGAAGCAAGTAACCACAGTCTTGGCAGAGTTGTATCAGATGAAGATCTGTCTTCACCTTTCAAGTTGATGGTAATTTTTCCATTAAAGCAAGAATTGCATTGTAAAATCTTTTGAGACTCAGACCTACCAAATATATTTCGTATCTTATCTTAGTACTTTTTCTCCTTAATTTCAACGTGGACAGGGTTGAATCATTTCAGCTGGCAGATGTGGCAGTACCATAGGGCTTTAGACAGGGAATATAAAGTAGTAAAAGGGTCTCAGCTCACTACCAGTTTTTATCACTGTGATACAGAACAAAATGTCATCGATTTCAACTATGTTTGCACTCAGTCTGATATCGCTACCCACAAGGCATCTGCTGCAAGATTTAATTTTGTCACACTGGTGTTTTTACCAGGGGAAATAGTTGAATGTGTGCAGTTAATGATAGGACACATCTGCTGTTATGCTGTCAAAAGCATCTATCTAGATATAAATATTTTACATAAGCTTGAAAAGACAAAGGCTAACATGATTTCTGCTGTTTGTACACACATCAGTGCTGCAAAGGGTAAAACACCGGTCACATTTCTCTAGAATTGGCTAGGGATATGAAAATCCCTAATAGCTTGCTACTCAGATTGCAAGCACATTTCTCCTGGCCTCTCTTAATAAGAAAGATGCAATCTCTGCAGGGGGAAAGAGATAAAAGACCAGAGAGAGTAGAAGATAACACACTCACCTGTTGGAGATTCAGAGCTGCTCTTCATTTTTCATTATGTGCTGTAATGGATCCTGTTGATCATACTAAAAACTTAATGGATATGTGGGGCATACAGGGAAATAGATACCAACTAAATAAAAAAGACTTTGTATTGGAGAATTATTTGAAAAAAGGTAACACACTATTTGAATAAAGGAACAGCCAAAAATCCAGGAGAGAACAGTCTGTTCCCAAGTGACCCTTTGCTGTTTAAGATGTGTAGATCAGAACACCCTGTTCTTTAACTGTTGTTTAAACAACTGCTGTTGTTTAACTGTGCATTTGCTTTGTCTTTGGCACTTGTATTTTTTGTGTACTTCAAAAGCTTGAAAACCGAAATGATGGAAATAACTAGAATATGGGACTTTTCTTAGCCTTTCCATCTTCTTTCTGTTAAATCAAATAATCATTTTTCCCTTTGCCGCTTAATTTATATCTGGAAAAAATGTGAAACATTGAAAAAATACTAAATTTTAGGTTTTTGGTTTTTCTCTTTTTTGTCACTAACAATTTGTTGTCATCTTGTAAGGGCATATGGACTGCTAAAATTTGAGTTCCAAGGTCATGTGCCTGGATCAGCTGCTGGGACTATTTTTAGGCAACCTCAATGACAGCAGGCTAAAGGGAGATGTGCACCATGCACTGCAGCAGACCTCGGGTGCACAACAGCTGTGTTGGCAGTGATTAAATCTTTCAGAACATCACTGTGTGCTACAGAGGAATACATGGTGGAAGGCATGTTGAGTAGGAGGTTCCAGTGTCCCTTTCTCCCTCTCAGATGAACCAATGCATCTCATACTTGGCTATTAGCACTGCAATTTTCTCCTGCTGAGTGTTCCTAAGAAAATCTGCTTTCACAGTAAACCAGCACTTTCAAGTTGCATTTATTGCTTTTGATGAATTGGTGCAAGTCTTTTCCTTCAAAAACAACTACTTTATCTTGCAATAGCAAGTGTTAAGGAAAGTTTAAAAACATAAATCTAAAGTCAGGAAAGTAAGAAGCTTGAGAATTGTGCAAATTCATGTTTTTGATTCTTTCACTGTTAAGGAGAGAGAAAATGGAATTCTCTCACCTATTACATATACTGGTATATGAAATTTTTTTTAAATGAAACTGAAATTCACAGCCAAATTGAAGGCAGCTTCCTTTATTCTTCCAAGTCAAATGTACTCATTAATATGAAATGACGGCTTTGAAATACCTGTAATCACCAGACTCCCTAAGACTAATCACTTAGTGTGGTGCTCTGCATTGTTGTAAGGTCTTTGTTGGTATAAAATATGACTTTCCTCTTCCTTTTCTGTTAGTTGGAAAGACACGTGTACTGTCTCGTAGGAACAGCAATGGAGGCCCTTAAAAGGATACATATATTCATGGCATCTTCCTGGTTTTGGTATTCTTTTTAAATTTTTTTTTTTACTCTGTGAAAATTTTTAGCACATGCCTTTCATTTCTGAATATAAAAATGTCTGTTCTTGGCTCTTTTCCTTGACTAGACCACTTTAATTCTAACAGATTTTCATGTCTCCCAAGGACATTACACTGGTAACTTCTCTTCTAAGCCCCGTGAATTTTTTTTCCTCCCCTATTGTTACATAGTAAAAGGTTTTACATTTGTTGTTAATTTCACACATTCCTGGTAAGGAAGAATGGTTGTCATTGTTCTAAACATGAAGCTGTATCTTTTATTTGTTATGCCTTTTCATGAAGGGCTTGGATGAATTAGTGTTTGTACAAGTGACATGACAGGAAGGATCATTATTTCTATTGCTGCCCTATGGGGAATTCACTAAATTGGATATGAAGATTGTGATATTTTCAAGCTCAAGTATGCTGTTCTATTATGGCAGTTGCTTCTGATCTTTCTTTCTCAATTGTCAGTTTTTTCTGTCATGAATGTCCTTCTGTCCTCTATAAGTTCTGCCAGAACTCCATGTTAGCAGTAATGTTGTGTTTCACAGCATCCAAATATGTAGTGATTTTACTCACAGAGCCCAGGCTGCTGCTTACAGCTCTGGAAGTTAAAGTTTTTCCTAGCTTTAGTAGGGTACAGACTAATTTCTTAGCATTTAAACTTTCTGTATGAATCACAAAATGATAACAGAGTAATATTTCATCAGGTGACAGGAATACATTTTCCAGTAGTTGAAGGGCAAGGGTTCAAACACAACCACATGATGGTGTTTTGTTGGGTTGTTTGCTTGGGTTTTTTATTTGTGTTTTTGGTGGGTTTTTAAAGCAGTAGTTTTCTTTAGTAGTGACCTTCACTAAAATGGGCTGTAGTAATTTCTGCTTCATAACACTTTAAACATGTAAATCTAACCTATCTTGGTTATGGTTTTCTTTTTGTCTATGCCATGAGGAAAAGTAAAGTAAAAGTAAAGTAAAACATCTGTTAAAACTTGCTTCAATATCTGTTTTCTTTTCTTTAAATGTCACTGTAATCCCCAGGTTCTTCTAGTTCCTTCTTTATTATGTAGCTGCAAATGTGTTCAGCTTATTTTTACTGGGAAATACAGGCTTAAAAATAAGTTAGCTTGGGTAGAATTCCCAAATTTAAATATATGCTGTCTGAGGGACATGGAAGCATTTCTGCTAACTTTCATGACAGCATATTCACAGGCATGGACAGCAAATAATCATGAGCTGCTCTTGTGTTAACAGTAATCCAAAAACACTCAATTGCCTTTATGTCTTTCTTGATGGTGGAGATGTGCTGTGTGATCCTTGGCTCTTCCATGTGGTCTTGGCAACCCTATGAAGTTCTTTGCTTTAAATTTAACCTATATTTGAATTTAAACATAGCACAGATGCATTATAATATTTTAAATAAATGTGAGTTGTGTTCTCTTTAGTAACTATTGGTAGTGGGCATCTGTGATCATGACATTAAAGTGCATCTTGTAGCTATGCTCTTAGATGCATAAATCGAATTGATGAAATACTTAAAAACAAAAGGAAAAAAATACCAAAGCAAAATGAAACTAAAAATGTTTTTGCAACTCCAAGCCCCACCTTCTGCTCTCTCTGACATATTACCGCAAATTGTTGTGAAATTAATCGTAAATTAACATCCCCATCACTGGCCATCATTAGCTCAATTTCTGTAACATTTCTTAAGCTGAAATTTACACTTACAAATTCAAACTGCGTTTTAAGGTTTTTAAAGAAATGTTATATTCCTACCTTACCTCCAGGCAGCTGGGTTCAATCTGAACAAGTGACTGTATCTTTTTACTTTGTGTTTGTTCTACTAAAGAATTACTGTATCAATATTAGCATATGCCACTTATAATAGGTGGTAATATTGTTGTGATTGAAATAATCATGCTTGTAAAACAAGCTACAGTCCCTGGATAGATTAACATTTTTATACTGGCTTTTCTGTTTAGCTGTGTCATCCTCACTTGAAGTCCCCACAAAGGAGGTATTGAATTTCAAGGTAGAACTCTCTTGCCATTTCTTGCCATGATGCAGTCTCATCTGCCTATCTACGCTTAATCCTTAAGCTATTTATGTAAAATCTAAAGTTATTCTTTCTGAAGAAAGAATGCTGACTATTGTTCTGCCTAACATCAATGAATTGTTGCTTTGGGAAGGAATTGAGAAGGTTTTAAAGTATTGGCCATGACATTAAATTACCAGAATAACTGGTAACTGACCTTCTTGAAAAGCCAGCTCAAGCTTCTCCTTTGCTTGTCCCAGAAGGGACATTGAGAGATTCTAACGCTTTACTGCCTCACTGGTAGTATCCCATGATAATTAAAACTTCCTCATAGCAATATCTGGTGATAGGTTCTTGATCCTAATATTACCTTGTAACACATGAGTTTTGGTGCCCTGGGCATCTTTCAAGAAAGGAAGCCCCAGCAGAGCAAACTTTCTAAGTATGTTTCATGTCAAGTCTTTAACATCTGTTATATCCACACTAATAAATGCCTACACTTTGGCTAAAACCCCTAGCTTTTTCTTAAAGCCCCTGCCAGGACAAACTCCCACACAGTGAGGAAGAGCCAGTAGCTCCTGGCTGAGATGCATCTTCTGAACTGTCCCGGTGAAGTTGCCACTGGGCTGCTGTTATTTCACTGGAGATGAGGAGCCCAGATGCTTGAGTCATCTCATCCTGTTATTAGTGTCTGGAGGTGGCGGGAGATGAATGAACCTACAGGAAACTCTGATATCTGCTGTCAATTTTTGTCTGGCTGCAGCTGGGAGAATTTCTCTGAAGATGTTAACTTTGCTGTGAAGAATCTTTTGCTTTCCCTTGCACTAGCAAGGTTCCAGGGGCGGCCTGGAGCATTGTTGTCTGCATGTCTTCTCTTTTGAATGATGGTACAAAGCCATACTCATGGAGTAAGTGCCATACTCATTCCTGAAAAGCTGACCATGTTGACGTGGCAAGAGATCATCTGGATTGAAAAAAATGTTTTCTCTGAAGTTCTCTTTTTTAGAGTCTTGTTGCACCAGCTGCAATTTATGTAACGTGTATGAATACAGGTAAAATTTCCTTTGGTAAGGTCTTGCAAACAGCACACCCAGGCATTTTTTTTCTTGATTCCTGAAAAGATCTTGCTATGCTTTTTCTGCAGTTCCCGTTGCATTCCCTTGACAGCAGGCACACATTTTGCACGGCAGGCATTTGCTGCTGCTTGCTGTCCTCTTTGATTGGGGTGTGTGACACCACCTGCAACCCCTGCCCCTCTTGGAGGTGAGGTCCAATGCCCAGACTAGGCCAAACACGGTGTTATTTGTAGTCTTGTTGATTCAAAATGATGCTGGAGACTAACGCTTGAGATGTTGTCTATAATGTGATTGCTATAAAATAAAAAAATACAAAATTATTGTTTGCAAGGTGGTATAAAAGGGATGTTCTATTAGTCTGGATAGGATAAAAGCAGACTGAGTTTGGCAACAAACCCAGCACTCTGTAGTTTGAAGCAGCATCTTTCAGTATGACATTAACAGTATGGCTGGAAGTAGAAAACAGATGCATTGAGAGTTTAGGCATTAGGTTAAGTACTGGGCTGGATGACTTAAAGTTATAATTGATTCACACTGTAATTGTCCTCCTGGAAAACTAGTATTCTCTACCCTAGTGGAGAACTTTGAGCACTCAGCTGCCTGTGCTTCCTTCTCAGCTCTGTCGTGTGAGCATTCAAGTGATGTGATGCAAACTTTTTAAAGCAGTGAAGTTCTTGGAAAAAGTATTGTCTTGAAATTCAGTTGAATTAATGTGTTGTATACTTTTAGAGGCAGCTGGACTGTAGGAGTGAAATGAGAAATCAAGGGCTTGGGCCATGTTGTATGGGATGTGGAGCCTGTACAGTAAGTCAAGGTAATATGATATTATCTCCCTTTATTATTGCTGTGTTTATCTTTTCTCCTCACATGCATCAGTATTACACCAAGCTCAATGGATTTACGTAATATAATCTAAAACTTGACAACATCTATAGAGTTAACAACAAACCTTTAAGGGCTAATTAAATGGTATCTTTGGTGTCTGACTGGTATTTATTTCAAAGACAAGAGTTCTCTATGGCGATTGATACTGAATTCCAGAGTGGTGACCCAGGGAACACAAATTTAGGTCGACCTTGCCTGGCCTATGCAGACCTCTACCTTGTCCACTGCCTTAGTGTTGATTACTGCTCAGCTGGTAGCTGCAACAGGGCTTACCATGCCCCTGTTAAGGGATAAGTTAATGAACAGGTAGCCAGTTAATGAACTTGATCTAAACTGGGATTCATTGGCTGTACCAGAAAAATTACAATTCCCTGGTATGATTTTGGCACCTAAAACTACTCTGATCAAAAATTTGCTGTCTCAACTCAGATCTAAGCTTGGGCAGGGATACTTTCAGCACATGTTCAATGAGATCTGGAGCCAAAGGAAGTTTTCCAGCATAACTGTAGGATCTTTTATACCAGCTGGTATGTTTAATTTATGTCCCTGGGCATGTTTTATTTGCTAATATAGACAAAGCCTTTTCTTGTTAAAATTCTTACCTACTAAATTCCATACCTACAAAAAATAGAGACTTACAGGTCAAAGTGTTTTCAGACTATCTGAGGCTCCACTGAGAGATTAATTTTTTTGTCGAGTTGGATAGTGGCTACATAAAACTTTCCTGTCAGCTGGGATGGGAGATATTGTGGGCTGAGGACTGTCGAGTCCCTGTATGACTGTGGGTTTTTTCCTGCTCCTTCTTCATGTAGCTTGTGTTTTTCCATGATACTAAAGCACAGGAAATAACTGGTTCTTGAGGAGCCTTGAGATTATATGACCAGAAGCTCGTAAAAGATGAACCTTTGGCTCTGAAATTTCTTCCTATATACCTAAAGGTCCCTTATGCCTTCAAAATATTGTAGAACTAAGCATGTTCTTAATCCCTTGTTTTCCCATTTTAGATTTTTAGCTATCTTGTAGAGTGGGACTCTAGAAACCACCTCTGATTTTTTTGATCTTTATTTTAGAAAGTGTTGGTCATAACATTTTGAGGGGTGTTTGAAAAGCCACACAAGGCTGCTGGTGATACATCCAGGGTCAGTAGGTCTCTTGAAAAGCAAAGAGCTGTTGGTAGTCAGAAGGCTGGAAGCTCTCTGTTCATGCATAGCCAAGCAGAGAATTATGGCTTTCTCATCTGAAGGAGGGGTCAAGTGATGATATCCATTTAATATTTTTATTAGCTTTGTGAGAAGAACAATCAGCAACACGAAGCACCTTTGGACTAAAAGGCACATTTCCACTGAAGTACCTCTTTTTGGTGAAATTTTTCTAATATTTGGTTTCTGAAGCTTGTGGGTCTGATTGAACGCATAAAAGCTTTTATTTGTGTCAGTCTTCTGTTCCTTTTGGTTTGGGAGGGGTTTTTTTTGTTAACATTTCTGACTGTCCACCTCCAAATTAAGAAATTACCTGAATTTTTTCATTTATAAAGCACCTATGTCACCTATCCTGGCCAGTGAAGGATAGTCTTATCCTTCACTGCAGTCTTATATAAAATTTGGTTAGAGTCTTCAGATAGAATGAACATTAAAACAGTTTTGAAGATTACTTATCTGTGTGTCATTGATTAAGTGTATTTTAACTTGTAACTGTAATCAGACCTCTGTTATTGAATTAAAAAGCTATTCTTGATTCAACCTGTCTTTAACTCACCCTTTAGTGTTTATGGTGCATGGTTAAAACCTTGGGGTTTCTTCTAGATAATTGCATGACAGACAAAAAAACTGTCATGAAAATAAACGTGTTGATATTTTGATAGGAATATAGTAATCTTGTGATTAAATTATTTAGCTAATTATATGTTATGCTGTAAATGTATTTGTACTCGGTACAGTACCCTGCTTATGGAAAATACTTGTAGCATCCCTACAGGTTACATTCCCTGGGGGTTGCATTCCCTGGGAAAGTGTTTGCCTCCATAGTTTGAGGGCTTCTGTACTTTTGTTGTCTGGGCAATGTTTTTCTATAATTGAACTATGTTTGTTCTCAGCAGGTATTTATTTTTCAGTTAGCTGCTGCTGCTGTTGCAGACTTGAAGAACAGGTTGGCTCACTCAAAGCCTTATCTATTTTCTTGCATTATATTATCTGATGTAATCAAATAAATCACGCCTATTTACAGACCCTGTCTTCTACAGGAAAAAAATCAACAATCCTATGCAGCTAGAAAGTGTCACCAAAAGGTGACTAGCGTCATGCAGATGAAGAATTTATGTGTTAAGTTACTCATGAAAGAATTTTGCCATTATGACCCTCTTGTAGATGAAGGTCTCATAAAGAAATGGGTGAGGGTCTCACGCACAACATGAACATGGGTAACAAAAATGCTTTTGCACCCAGAAAGAAGCCTGAAAGGCAGTTTATTTTGACCCTGCATAAAATGTGGGCGTTGCTTGATCTCCAGAAAAACAGCCAAGGCCTCGTTAAACCCTTGTCTTCTGTATAATGAAGTTGGCATTTTCTGCCTCAGCTTCCCTGCTGTGGCTGCTAAAGGCACAAAGGTGTTCTACTTCTCCTGAGTGAGGGTGTAGTGAGGGATTAATTTCCTGCCCCTCTTCACAATAAGAACTCCTTAGGAAAAGAGAGAGGTGATACTTTTGTATGTTGGATTTAAACACCCAGCTATGCTGCAGAAAGGTTAAAAAAAAGTTAGTTAGTGAAGCTAAACCTACACCACTAATGCAGTGCATCAGTGAATGCACAGACAGGGTGAGGCAGGAGATGACAAGACAGCATTGGAGGTAGCTGAGTATTCCCTAACCATTTTACAGGTGATAGCTATCAAAAAATGATGTAGTTTTTAAGTGATAGTACCTGATTTTTGTTACATTTGTCTCTTAAGTGGTCTCTTAAGTGAGCTGCTTCAAATCTATCTTGCATTTCTATATATAAAGTAGATTTATCTCTTTCATTTGAGACTCACCTGTTGTCTTAATTCACTTTTAGGATAGAAGATGTTTTTCCCTTTCCTTTTCTGAGTCCCTGCTGACCTCAACCAAGGTGGACATGCTTATTCAGAAATTCATATGTGATAAAATATTTTTAAATAGACAAATATGCAGTACTAGCCCTTGGAAATAAAAATTTGTAAAATATAACTCTGCCAGTTGGTACAAAATATCTTTGTGGTACTTTTTCCTCTCTATTGATGAGAATCTGAAATGGTATGATTGTGTGATGCGTCTCTGTTTGGATCTTAGAAAGGACCTCTCTGTCTGTAGATCTCCCCAAATTTCAGCCATTTGAAATAGAAGCTGGATAATTCACTGAGTTTTTTTATCTTCCTTTTCAAAAGATGTATTACTTGTTATTTATTATAAAACATTCGTGCTACCAAAAAAGAAATTAAATTCTTGTTTATAAGAAATACTAAATAAGGTATTCAATATATTCAAATTGTCTTAGAACTGTTTATGAGTAGCACCTCATTTGGTACATTTTTTGATTAAGTGTATCACAGCTGTGGATAAATAGGAAATCAATAGTCAGATAGGATAAATAGTCAATCAGTAGTCATTTATGGTATTTTCCTCTGAGTAACATCTTCTGAAATCTCAAATATTGGGATGTAGTTTTACGTGTTGTAAAGTTATATGAATAGGCTAGTAAAAAATATTTTCCTAGGAGAGCTCTTTAGATGATTGAGAGATTATTTTCAGGATTTTAATGTTTTTTTTTTATCTATGCTTTTCTTTTATTAAATCTGGTGAACTGCAGAAACAGCAGCGTTTCAAGCAACTAGCCTGAGGGGTTTAATACAAACCATAAAAAGAATAGTCAAAACTTTGTCTGTATTTGTGATGTCATTGGAATGCCCTGTGTTGTGATTATAGCTATTTACATTAGTCCAAATATTTATGTAATGCACAATGTGAAAGTATGAGGTGCTAAGTAGAGAATTACCATTTTCTTTACAAGAGAGGTGTTCATTTCTATGAGCAGATGACGTCTGTATGTTTTTAGGGAAACCACTTTCTAGCTTCCAAGTTTTTTAGGAAAACATGCATAGTACAATGTACCAAGGAGAAGCATTTGTTCTTTCCTTTTAATTCACTCATCTTTTACTCGTCAGCTGGTCTTAAATGTAGAACAGAACCAAAAGAAGCATCTGAAATTGCTATGTTAATTCCTTTCTGTGAGTTAGAGCAAGCTTCCCCATCTTCAGAGTAGTCTAGACATATCTCTGAAAGAGGAGGCAAAACAGTGGTTTTAGCTCCTTAGCTAAAACCAGCTGTGTCTCTGGTGGCCAGTCAGCATGCCCAGGGAGGACACAAGGCAGATGCTCCTGTGTTAAATTCACACCTGGTTACAAGGTAGTTTCTCTACCCCCTCTGTTGCAGTGTTTTAAAATCAAGGTAATCAATAAACAAATGTCTCTAAAAGAGCCCTGCACATTATTCAGGGCATTAGAACCTTATTTTAAATTTATTTTTTAAATTTCCTTTCCTCTTCTGTTGTCATGACCTCAAATTGCACTGTTTAGGCAATTATTTCAGCTCTATCATAGACCAGAAAACAAACCACATTTAAAAACAAAATATAAACAAAATACATTTAAAAAAAATCATTTGTAGGTCAGAAGGGAACAGAAAACACAGTAGCAGTGCAAACTAGGTCCTAGTGGCAGTCCTTGCTTAGGACAGCTGGGTCTTCCATTCCCTTCAAACGGTTTTTTGATTAGTAGAGCTTGCCTTTTGTTTTCTGCATTCCCAGACACATGTCTGAGCCCTGATAGGTGGCCCTAACACCACCATTTATATACTCTTGAATTCAAATGTCCATTTGAAAATACAGCAATAAAGCAGTGTAGTACATCAACAACTGTGTCAGAAAACTAGGAATTAGATAATTGTTGATGGATGATTACATGATTTTGATGACTTGTTGTATGGAGATTGCCAGGTTACCTGGTGATACTTATTTCAAAATATTTATGAGCAGGCAGGAATGGTAGGCTTTGTATTTAGGAGCGAACAAAAATGTCAGCTGAGTCCTTTTAAGTTTTATTGCAGCCTTTTTAGAAAACCAAACTCACTGTCTGAGCTCTTTTTTTTCCTCTTTGAGGCTCCTGGGACAAAAATCAAGTTGCACCTGTTATGTGGGCAGGTGATGTTTGTGATGGGAACTAATTGATTTGATGGGCATACTCTGAAAGACAGAAGGCACTTTCAGGAATTTTGTGATAGTTTTCGAGCAAAATAGATGAAAAGACATGCACTGTTGTGGGATTTTTTGCCATATTGGTCAACATTGTTAGCTTCAATGAATTTGACTGGGAATTCAAAACAAAACTTGAGCAGACTCAGAATAAATTAGAATAAAATCAAAGACAATACTTGCAGGATGCCCTGTGAGGAAAATCTGTAAACTTTCATACAGTTCTAACTGACAGAAATCCTGTTCTCATGCTAATATAGCCAATAATGAAGAAATGTGGGAAAAAAAATACAGTGAATGTGTTGAACAAGCAGAATTGTGCTGAACCAGGCTGAATAATGGTGCTCTCTATGGGATGCCCGCCAGCCCCTTAATGCTTACTGCTGCTGCAAAAGCTCTTGCTAATCCTGCACCAAGAATTGTTTCTCTAAATCATGTTAGGACTTTGATTTCATTGTAATAGATGGAGGCAAGGGGGGCTTGTGTCTGAGGCTTGGGACAGACAGCGTGTCCCTTTGGAATGAGGGTGCTTTGTAATGGTGTGTCATGCTGGAATTGCAGCTGACAACAGCCTGCACAAGGACCAATAGCTTGAAGCACTGTCTAATTCCCAGGCTCTTTTCTCACCTGGGAAATTTGTCTACTACAGCCCAGGCTAATGGTGACAATTGGAACTCTCTTGACTTGAATGCTTTTTTAGTTGCAACACAAAAAGGTGACAGCTGTGTTAACACTGTATGAGAGGAAGAAGGAAACAACAGCTAGTCTGGCTGCCAGCATCTTTAATTTCAGGATTTAATAATGCCATCTTACCCTGCAAGGAATTTCCCTCAGAAAGCCAGGTTTTAAACATGATAGAAATATGCTGGTTTCATAAGTATTTAGATGTCAAGGAGATCTAGCAGAAGATATGCATTCATAACAGCTTCATTTTCCCCTTAAAATCCACACTGAACTCTGTTCTATTTTGCTAATCAATAGGTAAATATTGGGATGGTGAAAGGAACAGAGTTTTATTTAGCACCTAATATGAAGACCTGTTTGTAGATGTATCTTGGTGTAAGAGCAGGGATTTCACAAGGGTGACAAATAAAGAAAAGCCCAAGTGTTCCCTGCTGAGATTTCTGTTTTTAGGAGATTAGAGAACATTAAAACATTTGTAAATATGAACTATTGCTGAAGACAACTGAGGACTTTTGTAATAATACTGAGTATATGTGGAAGTACTTAGCTCTGTGAATGACTTGTAGGAAATGATCTCTCTGCTTAGTGGAAGACAGGGTGATTCAGCAAACGTGACTGACTGGCAAGTTACCTAGAAAAGGCAACAGAATCCTTCTCCCATTCCTTACTTTTGTCCACTTAGTTGCTTTTTGATGCCTATTTCAAGGGAAGGTGATATTTTGGAAAATTCTCAGCAACCAAGCCCAACTAAGGTGGGCAATGGTGAGCAAGGGGTGATTTCAATCAATTTTAGAATGTCAGTATAACATTCTATTAAAAATATAAATCTACATAAAAAAATCCTTCCCAAAGATTATTTTAAGGTAAGTCTCCCTGGAAATGCAATCATAGGCTTAAAAAACCTTATTTTATTGAAAACTATAGAAGTTAACCTATTCAGTTTGTAGGAGATGTTCTGTTGGTTTAGGTAATTCCTGAGTGGCTTTTGTTAGTTTCAGTATTGGCCATTTCTTAGACCACTGTGCATTTCTCATCAACTGTATATCCTGATACCCTTTTCTCTGACTTGGGCATCTTTATCTTGTAGTCAGGCATAGAATTGTACAGCTAACATTATTATTCACAAACTGCTTTAAATTAAAAGTCTCTGGAAAATCAACACTTAAGTATCTGCCTGTTATGATTATAGGTAAGTTAATAAACATTCATTTGCCTTGCTTCTTAAGAGAACCAAGTGTTACTGCACAGCACTTTTATAATCACAGTCTGAAGTCCACAGAACTTCTTCATAAATCAGATTAAAAAATACTTTCTTATAAAGCTAAGTGACCTTATAGATCAATGTTTGCAGATAAGATCCAGCATAAGCTACTCCAAAGACAGAGAGCATCAATCTTAGGTGATTCATTTCCTCAGCATCTCCCAATGCAATTTAGGGAATAGAAAGTCTCTGCAATAAAAGCTTTTCCCAAAAGGCTGAATATTTATACTAAGATGTTCTTAATAAGTACAAAAATTGCATCATCTCATGTATAAGAGGTTTGTATAGTGCATTTGAAAAATCAAATAAGAAAACTTAATGAATACAGTGGGGGTTTTTTAGATGAATCATTTCTCTATCAAAAGTACTGTTTCTTTTTTACTTCAATATGAAAATCATAAGGCAACCTTCTTATTGTGGCATCAGCTAGTTTTACTAGTCGACATTTTACTGTCCTTCAGTTTTCTGGGAGATCCTTTTTGTCAAATTTACTGCATGCACATTCATAAGCATGTTTAAGAGTGATGACTTTTACTTACCCTGGCTGAAAGACCAGGAGGTGTGGTTTGCACGGAAGCACTGGAAGTCAGGAGTGATCACTTTTTTTTTTTTTGTAATTTCCAATACTGACTGCCTCTGTTTCCTGGGTGAGAGATAGGGAAATTAGTTATTTATATGTCAGGAAATAATTTTAGGAATTTGAATCACAGAATCACAGAATCACTAGATTAGGAGAGACCTTCAAAATCATCAAGCCCAACCCATGCCCTAACACCTCAATTAAACCATGGCACACAGTGCCATTTCCAGTCTTTTTTAAAATATATCCAGGGATGGTGACTCCACCATCTCCCCAGGCAGATCATTCCAATACTTTATCACTCTTTCTATAAAAAACTTTTTCCTAATATCCAACCTATATTTCTCTTGGTGCAGCTTAAGACTGTGTCCTCTCATTCTGTCAGTTGCTGCCTGGGAGGAGGAGACCAACCCTCAAACCCTCACCTGACTACAACCACCCTTCAGGAAGTTGTGGAGAGTGATAAGGTCACCCCCAAGTCTCCTTTTCTCCAGGCTGAACACCTCCAGCTCCTTCAGTTGTTCCTCACAGGGTTTGTGTTCCAAGTCCCTCATCAGCCTTGTTGCCTCCTCTTGACACGCTCAAGCATCTCAATGTCCTTCCTAAACTGAGGGCCCAGAACTGGACACAGCACTCAAGGTGTGGCCTCACCAGTGCTGAGTACAGGGGAAGAATTCAAAGTGTTTGGAAATCTGAACTTAAAACATAGAACTGTAAAATGCTATGTGGTCATTTCTTCTCATTTTGCAAAAAGGTAGCAGAAGAAATCAGAAAATACTGTGTCACTCTTCTACTGTAAAACAACAAAATTTGATTTGTGGAAAAAAGCATGATGTCTAAAAGAACCACTGTTTGCAGTGCTGAGACTGAAGGTGGGGGTTCAGGAATAGAGAGTGGCCCCTTGGAGATGGGCAGACACGGCAGAGAGAGCAGCAGGAGAATGGCTAAATTTCATTTGGCCTATATTTTGGGTCATGCAGGGGGAGCAGACAAAAGTATACACAGCTTAGGAGCCAGGGTAGAATGCCAGGTGGTGGGAAAAAAGTTGAGCAGTTTAGAGATTAAAAAATAATTATTTAACAAGAAAAATTACATTTTGCTTGGTTTTTTTTTTTTTTTCCTCTATAGGCCACTATGTCAGATCAAATCCAGTCACTTGCTATTATGGAATCAAACACACAAGGTGGCAATTGGTATTTACAAAACAGGCAGAAGACTTTGCTTCTGAGAAAAGGCTTATTAACCACATTAGAAATCATGAACAAAAGCTGGCAAACTTGAGCTGATGAGCAGAATTCCACAATGGGAACTACTGAATAGCAGTGAATTGATTGAAATGCTAGTATACATTTAAATCACCAAATAGTTTAATGTTTGTCTCTGGGTAATCTCATTCCTTCTTACTGTGTTTCTTTAATTTCCACAGCCTAATTCAGAAGTTTCCCAAGTGTAAATTAAGACATAATCTATATCATGGTAGGCAACTGAGTTAGGGAGCAGTAGAAACTGTTGTTAGTCACTACACTGGGCAACAAAGAATTCCCATAGGTAGCCTGTGTCACTCAGCAAAAAGTCAGGTGATGGTTCCTTTTGTATTATAAAGGACATTTTCCTACAATAGCCAGAACAAACTAACAAAAGCTGGTAAATAGCGTATTTGTGAGAGCAGCTCAGAAAATCTGCACCAAGTATGGGAAAAAATACCAAGAAATGTAGGTGCTGGGTTAATTTGCTAGGTTTTTTGGGGTTACTCTCTTCAAGTAACTAAATTGTCATTCTTCAACAGTTTAGTATTTAGGTATCAAACAGAAAATATCCTACCTAGAAATAATACTTTGCAACCTTTGTATATCTGGACTAAGATTAGACAAAAGATGTGCAATGTAGTTCTTGCTCAAAATAGAGGCTGGTGTGACTCTTTTGGCCTGTTCCTCTGTCCTTTGGGCAGAAACCACCCCTGGATTTGGTTGGTTTGGACTTGCTGTGTGCTGACTCTGGGGTTGCTCAGAAAAAAAATTAAATGAGAAATTTCTCATTTCTTGTGGCTTTTCAGCCATCAAGACAGCACTTTGTCTCCCTCTTGCATTTGAGACTGTTTGTTATCACAAGGTGAAGTGACCTTCATGCCTGGGAGATTCCTACCCCTCTTCCACTGTGGACTGTACCAGCCCAGTAAGGGCAACAGTTCCCAGTGACTCTCTCAAGTTTGGTTTCCTTGAGCACCCAGAGTGAAAGGGGTTTCTGGCTTTCTGGAGTTTCATGAGTAGATTATATGCATAGCAATTAATCATGTTTTCTGATAAACAAAATAACCTAAAAAATATTGCTAACTGCTCAGCTTTTGAAGCTTACTTTCTTAGCTTTATTTTATTTTCATTTCTCTGGAATGTAGGTAGAATTGCTTTCTGTGTGGTGAGTTTTTTTGTTTCCCAAGGTAGTCAATACCAGCAATGTAAAAAATATTGTTTTTTTTTTCTTTTTATCATTCTATTGTTAGCTTACTTATGACAAGAATAAAATAATAGTCGATATTTGGTAGTGATAATTGCTATGAAGAGACACCAACAGACAAATGCTCTGCAAGACTTCATGCTAACATGCTGCCTGTCAGTATTAAATGTGTTTACTTTTCAGAATTATTGTTACCTTCAGCTGTCCAGAAGGAAAAAAAAAAAAGCTGTTAGCAGAGGTAATTTCCAAGGACATAGCAATTAAGAGGAGGCAAGTGTCAGTTTGTTTAAATAGGTTTCAATATATGCTATTTTTTTAACCTTAACTATGTCTCAGGCAAATTAATCCTCTAAAATACAGGTTTTGGTATTGAGCATTGCTGATTCAATGGTTATTTGCTATGAAGATGATCATAAATTAAGATGCTGGTGAACATGTAATTTAGAGTTTCCAGTACAGAAACAGCTGTTAGCAGAGAGTGGTCGTGTATACCCTGTCAGGGAGGGTTCACTGCAGCCCTGGGTGAGCTATTTTGGCATTCCAGGACATGCAGCTTAATAGCTGCCCAATATTTAAACAGGGGAACAGCTTGGATTTCAGGCCCTGAAAGCTCTAACATTCTTTTCTTGCACAGTCCCAGAGGGCCATGTGGTGCCTTTAATTGTGAACAAGTAAACATTAGTCTGGTGGCTTGAGCAATTCAGGAGATGAAATGAGACAGAAGTTGTCTCTGCAGGTGGGTTAACAGCTGCTGCCAAGTGCCTCTCTATCTTACTATCTCAGACCAAGCCTCAGAGATGAGCCTGAATAATTTCCAGTGTCACATAAAGACTGGCAAACAGCAGGAGTGATCTGTTCTGATTCTTGTGAAAATGATTGATGCAGTGTTTGGTTTTGAAGATTTGAAATTGAGAGAGAAAAACCCACTATTTTGGTTCTCCAGTCATTTAAAATCTTAATATAGGTATGCAGATTCCAGCTCGTTTAAAAATCTGGTTGCAAGCAGTAAGCAATTAACCCTCTAAATGCATCTCCATATAATTTAGCTATCAATTAGCTTTGTCTTAGTGCCTCACAAACTGTTACAAACAAGATGTAGGACAGTCTGTCGGAAACAAGTTGCTTGGAAATGTAATTACCTGTCTTATTTGTAGATGAATGTTTTTGACAGAAGCTTTAAGGAGGGGAGAGCAGAATTTAGTGTGGAAACAGCTCTGCAAATTTAAAGCCATTTCTCCCACTGCAATCCTATTCAAATATGAGGACCCTCCTGCTCTCTCCCTGTTTTTATCTGCAGGTTTATGGTGTTATTGCTGCTGATGATATATCTTAAACGTGATTTTCCCATCATGAGCAAAAGAGAGAGCAAGAAGAGAAATTATGATATATTAAGTAGAAGACAAAGAGGTCTTTTTGGAAAAGAGAAACTATTCATTGTTGAGCAGAGCTATCGTCATTCTTTAAATGTCTCATGGCAAACTGACTTTTCCAGTTCACTTTTGTGCATCTGAGTAATTGAAAGAGGGATGCATTTCCCTTCATATACACATTGCATGCATCAGCAGACCATTTCTGTAAGTGCATATCTGTGATGGTAGAAAAAGGTTTGCTTTCTAAAAATCCATAGAAAGCAGATCAAATATGTGTCCTCTATGAAACTGAATCCCGAGCTGGGATCTAGCTTGCTTTTATGAGCTAATGAGGGTCACTATGGGTCAAGACTTGAATGGAAACTTCCAGGAAAAATAAAAGTGTAGTAGGAAGTACTCTTTACTGCATCCATAAGAGGTGCTTGCCCTTTGACTCAGTGATACAATATAGCTTGAAAGATATTTATAACAATTTATGAAGCCTTCTGGGTTGGTGTCCAAATAGATTAGTTGCTTTTAATGCATGGGATAACAGCTCCCCCCTGGAAGGTCTGGCACAATGTAATGACAGGGCATGTAAATATCTGGTACTTCTAATGGGAAATAACACAAGATGGGGAAATAAAAACTCAACTAAATGCTTCAGCAACAAACCAGCTTGACAGATTTTTTTTTTCTTTCATGATTTACCAATGGTGAACATATATTTACACAATCAAGAAGTAAATAGTGAAATATATTCTAAGAAGCTGTAAAGGCCACAACAGCAAATGGATTAAGAGCAACGCGGTAACTTCATGAAGAAATTCATTAGTGGCAATAATATACGAGATTTGAAGGCAGTCTTCAGATCATGAACAGCTAGTTTGCCAAATCTAGAGAATACACTAGAAGAAGGATCATTCTGTACATGCCTTACTTCCTAAGCTGGCTTTCCTCAGCGCCAACTCTGAGATAAAATGAATTCAGGGGATATTTTCTTAACCCCACCCATACAGCCATTCCTACAACAATATGCACAGACAACAGAAGGACTGTTTATAATGCAGAATGAACTTTGTTTGGTTAGTCCATAGCTTTGAATAAAACAAAGAATTATGAAGGGCTGGGAATTTGTGAACTGGCACTGGAACAAGGGAAGTGAAGAAAGCAGAAGAGCAAAACACAATGTGTCAGGAAAGATTTAAAGGTCTGTCAGTATAACTTTATCTTCATCACAAATCCATTTATACCAGATAAAACCATACGTAATTAACTTCATTTAACTTATATTGTAGAATAGAAGGTTTTCTTCTAAGCTTTAGTGAATATCTTTTTTCAAATCCTATTGCTGAAATGCTCAGTAATCTCAGTTTATAACTATAGCTTCCTATTAATGCAGCAGGTTTCCAGGTGATAAGGACCTGGAGCAAGACCCAGGCCTCACGCTGTAAATGCCATTCAGTCAAATGTGAGTGCCACTCTGCATCTGAGGAAGCAAGGCAATTAAGGAGTGTTCTGTTTTATTCTTCCTTGGTAATCATACCCAGACTACTTCAATTTCCTGGTACTTTGAAAGAATTGCAGTGTGGAGTATAAGACTTTCATCATGTTGCAATGTTACCAGGCCAGCATAAATATTGCATATAAACTGACAAAAGACATCTAAAAAACAATTGAACTGAAGACTTGTACCTTTGTTTGGAAACGATTTAATCATTGCTTTTCATCCTTTGCATTCTAGACTTATACTTTCTCTTGACAGAGAGATTTTCAAAGTTTTAGCTCTACAATCTCTTCAGTCTTTTCGTATTCAAAATAACGCATGCTGAAATAACAAACAGAACATGGTGAGGACAGACTCTCTGAAATGAAAACCCTGAGATTTAGATTAGTCAAAGAAATAAGCCATGCATGCAGTTTTGCGAAGAGTGCAAGTTCTGAATTATGTGCTATTATCAAAAGTTCTAGAATAACTCAATCTTATCTTTAAGCAGTCTTTCAAAATAGTATTCTAATTTCTGAAGGTACAGCTGAAGGTACAGATTCCTATTGAAAATTAAATTTTAGGACTTCTCACCACCACTTTCAACATGTAAATGAATTAATGAAGCAGCTTCTGTTTTTCATACAAATTAATTTTAAGTCACCAATGGAATCCCCATGCTTGCCCTGAGTTTTGTCTGTGCCAACCTTGTCCCAACCTTGCCCATCTCTTGCAACTCCTTATAGGTATTAATATGAATAATTGCACTAAATCTATCAATAAAAATAACCCATGCATTAGTAAAGGACTTTTGGTCTATGAAGCAGACTTATATTTCCCTTGGCAGTGTTAGGGAGCACAGAGAGCAGCAGAAGCACTGATCATATATTTACAGAGGTCTAAGTGCAGAGGGAAGTTTTACAATAAGTCAGCAGGAGCACTCCCTGAGCAGCCCATCTGAGCTGTTGTGGCTGAAGGATGAACCTGTTTAGCTCCAGGGGGGCAGGGCTGGGAGTGATCTGTAGTCTTTAGACTGAAGTAGCTTCCTGGTGTGATCTGTAGAGGTGAGCCTGGCATAATTGCCTACTCTCCTTCTGCAAATAAATGCAGAGGTTAATGATATGGGCATATGCCTTCTGTATACGTTTTAGTCGTGCTGGGAGCCAATGCTACCTGCAAAGAACAACCTTCTGGGTTCTTAATAAATGAAAGGGGGAGTTTGCCAAAGTGGTGATGGTGAATTCTTCTTCCTTCTTCAGAAGATAAATCTCAGCCTTTAATTAAGATGATGCACTGTTGCCCTTTGGGGCTTCAAAATAAGGCTGCTCAGTATCTACTAAGGCAGGTTATAAAGAAGCTCTCTGAGACAAGCTTTGTGTTAAATGAGAAATAAAAATTGACCCAACTAACCTCTCTCAAGCAGGGCAGTTTCACTTAACATAGCTTTCTCAATAACATTTAAATAATGATGAAAATATAGGGCATAGTGCTGGGGAAGGGGGAAGGAGTGGATAAGGTGTTTACCTATAGCTCCTCTGCAGGGTTTTTAATCTATTTTGTCAATTTATATATGCACAAGTCTTGACCTGTACTCGTAGGTGAAATGTGCTGACACAGCCCTCTAGCCCTGCCAGCCTAAATTTTCATAGACCAGTATGTTTTGCTTTGTTTTCACTCTTTCCACAGCTCCTCCTTTTGATGCATAATTCTTGTAAACAAAAAAGTCTTTCTTTTGAGGAAATTCACACAGCATAGTGGAGAAAGCAATAGCTAAGGCACAAGGAGAATTCTCTTCCTTTTTAACATTGCATAGTTAAGTTTTTAACTTAACTAAGTGGTTAAGTATTTAGCATGTCACAGGTGCCAGAAATATATTGTATAATATTTGTGTGTCTTTTGAGGAAATGTAAGTACTTGACATAAGCAAGACATAATTTTACATCCTGTGCTTGGGACAAAGTGTGTGTGTGCATACATACATACATACGCATATATAAAATTGAGTTTAATAAATATGATTTTCCAACACACATGTATGTTTGCTCAGAGATGTGAATACACTGTATCAGAGGCTATGAAAGTTGATTTGGTGCCATCATGTAGGACAATTGTCCACATGGTTAATTTGTAAAAACCTGTGTGTGGGGTTTTTAACTCTTATTTTTGATTATGAATCAAAACCTCTCAGTGGCACACACAGAACTGTTCTCTGTATATATGAGTACTGGAGCCCTGAAAAAAAAAGAGGATTTAAACAAAAATATTGCCATAGCAGAGCTAGCAGGAGAAACTATGAAGTGACACATTTAAGATACAATTTTTCTCAGTGGCAGTGAGATGATGGGGTCCTGCAATGGTGTCTATAGAGAGGAGGTAACAGCTGCTGTCTTCTCTTGGTGGATGACCATATTAGAGCTGATTCCTCAGGCACTGCTAATTAGTGGATGGAGAGAATGAGGTCAGAGGACGGTGATGTTTGCCATTCTTGATGCACAGCAGACAATGTTTAAATCACAGTTTGATGGTGGAATCCCCAAATTTATTTTCTGTGTGTCTGTGTTTGTGTAATGCTGAAAGCTATCAAAACCTCTGTCTGAACTAGATGTCTCTTACTGTTTCTGCCATATATAAACCCCAAAATTCATTTGTTTACTGCTAGAGAAACAGTAAGAAACATACAGAAATGTCTTGGAGAAAAGCTCTTCATTCCAATTCTTGTGCATACCAAAAAAAACTCCTAAATAAATTATATGCTAGAAAGGCTTCTTATGTCCCCTGCTGAATTTACATGGCCACGGGTATCATAAAGAATTGCAACTTCAGTATGCATGCTTGATTGTGTATATTACAGTTCATTAACCAGCCCTCAGGCTGACTAATTGTGCCAGATGGTATAATTTCTGTGTGTACTTGACTTGCCACCAGTGTTACTATCTTGATTCTAATATTTGTCTGTAGTAAGGGTGTGTGAGGGGGAAGGGTTTCTAATTCACAAGCACCTTCTCTGAAAAGACCAATTGCAGATGGAAACAATTTAATGAGTTGTGATTCCAGATATATCAACATGAATGTGAACAGTCAGCATTCATCAGGGGAGATACTGAATAAAAATCACAACCTTCAAAAACCTTTAGAGTTGTGGGGAGGCTCGTGACCATGCTGAGGGCAGGCAGGAGCAAAAAAAAAACACGTTTCAAAGTTTACTTTAATGATGAACCTCTAAAATACGTAATTGTATTTTATTTGGTGCTGACACACAGATATACTCCATCCAATGTTTGCACTCTCCTCTAAAGAGCATTGCTCCTTAGCACTTGGAAAATTTGTCCCTTCTTGCTCATCTCCTCTCCCCAAGGTCATATGTGGGTAAATTTTGACAGTATGAACATGAGATTGGTTTCCTTAGGGACTCAGTACAGCATTATGTGTTCCCTTTTGACTCGTGAATGAGAAGTGCTTTATTTAGGTAGGTAATTTTTCATAACAGATAAACAAGTCAAATCAATCCAAACAAAATTTCTAAGGGCAGTGAGTGGAACCACTTCATTCAGCCTGAATTTCACTAAAGAAGTGTGTTGCAAAACCTGGTGGGGCACTTTTGTTGGAATTATCCCTCCAGTGATCTTCACACGGTTCAGAGCCTGTGATTTCAGAGGGAAAGAATGATTACTCAAAGGGTTCCTTCTGTAAATATGTTTTGTTCAGGAAAAAAATAATCTGAGCCAGGGAAAAACCCTTCAATGGAGAGAAGGTAATAACAGCAGGATATTCCTCTATTTCTTCAATCCTCCTTCATGTCTATTTGGCTTACAGAACTTTATATCCTTTTTATGAAATGGCTGTATTTTTATTGCATAGAATATACTTAACTGTGTGAAATTTGCAGAAATCCAAAGTTTTATGCTCTTAGTTTCCTCCATAGGCTGTTTCTTTAGCTCCGTGTCACAAAGTTAAAATATTAGTATGCAAGACTTTGAAGCTGAAGAAATAGAGAATTTTGGAAGCAAAGTCTATATAGATCTGAAGACACTGAAGACACTTAGGATATGTTAATATCCTAATATAATCATGTTGATAGGCATAAGAAAATGGAAGGTAAAGATCCTGAGCTGTAGTGGGATTGATTTTTAACAGGCACAAATAATCTCTGTGATACTAAAATAAACAAATAAACTGCTGTACTACCACATTGTTTCACAAAGAAATCAGAGTTGTAAGAAAAAAAGTCTTAAAAAACCGCTAAACTCTTATTTTGCTAATGATGCCTAACATAACTACTTATACTGTCAATAACTGCCAGACAAATAGATTTACAAAAGTCATATTAAAAAGAAAATCTTCCTGGAAGCTACTTTAATTTTGTCATGGCACAGCACTTACCGTTTAATTTTAGCGGTAATTAGACCCCAGAAACANTTTTTTTTTTTTTTTTTGGTAGCAGGGTAGCAGGCAAGGCTGAATAATTTAATTTATTTAAAAAATGTGGTTTGAACTTGTGTGCTTGGGAGACTTGTGCGCCTGTTGCTAGGTTTGCCTTTCAGTGCTATGGCAACCGCCGGGAAGCGCGGCGCAGCGGGAGCTGGCGGCCGCGCCGTGCATCCCGGAGGAGTCCGTGTCCTTGGGGTTAGCAGACAGACCTACACCCAGGGGCTTGAGGGGAGAAGAATGCTTTTAAGATCCTGAGGCTTCAGACCCACCTGCCAGTCTTGTTCTCGCTTTTCCTGGGGGCTGAAACTGGCAGCAGAACCTAAGCAGCCGCTCCTCAGTGGAACAAAATACTCTGGCAGGGAGAAAGAGATGGGCAGGATTTTTTAATCTCATCAGGAACACGCATAACCTCACCTGCCAGCATCTTGAATTGTCCAAAATGTAGCTCATGGTATTTGCATGAGATGCCTCGATAATTTCCAATATTTATTCCAAATGTTAATTACTGTCCTGGCTGATTGAGGTGTTTACTTTTCCGAGTGCGGTCATTTTCTGTGAAAAGCTGTGTTCTTGCAAACTGGTGTTTGAAAAATAGCTCTGAGTTGTGACCAGGCCCCTGAATGAATAAGGAACAGTGAGCTTGCACACAAAGCTCTAGGATACACTTGCTGCCCAGGAAGGCCATCACCCTGCCTCTTTCCAGGCTTCAGTGTTTGTCTTGGACACACTTTGATTTGGGCACCTTGCTCCCTTTGCTTTGAGCTTGAGATTGCATAACCTCATCCTACTGGTAAATGTTTACATGCATACCATTCCCAAAGGAAGTGTGGTTTTACCCCTGCTGCAAAAGCATG
The DNA here is from genome assembly GCA_008694505.1 of Cyanoderma ruficeps. NCBI lineage: Eukaryota > Metazoa > Chordata > Aves > Passeriformes > Timaliidae > Cyanoderma > Cyanoderma ruficeps. The sequence goes on along the minus strand of VZDJ01000090.1, from coordinate 11,092,720 downwards.
TCTGCTCTAGTCCCCATATTTACCTTTGTCTGGCAGCAGAATCCCTGCAGGGCTTTCCTCTGCCCCTCTCTGATGGCACCCACCAAGGTGCAGCCACCCCAAAGTCTAGCCTGGCTGGAATGGGACACACAGCCAGTGGCTGCTCCAGGGAAAAGATCATGAGGTGTGGAGCACAGGATGTTAAACACCCCTTACAGCCCCTCTGTCTTAGAAAGTTTTTAATTTAGAGGCAGTAATTCTGGTCTGAGTACAGATGATTTTATTACCATATTAAGAGTGCATGTTGCTCCTCAATTTTTATTTTTGTGTGTGATTTTGGAAGGTGAGGACCAGAAAGGGATTTGTTGCTATTTTGGGTTTGTTTCTTTTCAATATATGTAAGACTGAGTTTTTCAAAGTCCAAGATAATGCAAGCACTGACTTCTGTGATTTTTTTTCACTTGGAAGTAAACATGGATTTTTTAAACTTATTTCAGGTACGTGTCTGTTGTGGTTTCATATTGGCCAAACACCAGACACCCATGAAAGTTCCTCTCTCACCCTTTCTTGCTCTCAGCTGGGCAGAGGAGACGGTAAGAATTAATGAAGGGCTCAGGAGTTGAGATGAAGACCAGGAAAAAACACTCTAAAAACAGATTCAAATTTAAAAGTAATTTTATAATTAACAGATTCAGAAAAGGGTAATAAGAAGTAAAATAAGCCTTTAAAACACCTTTTCTCCTCCCAGTTTTCCTGCTGACAGTGCAGGGAGACAGGGTGTGTGATTTGGTTTTGGTCAGTTTGTCATCTGAGATCTTTTTCTCTTCACTCAGGGGGAGGAAGCTTTCCTCTGCTATGCTGTGGGGTCCCTCCCACAATAGACAGTTATCCTTGAACTTCTCCAGCATGGCTCTAATTTCACAAGCAGAAGTCCTGCCAAAACTGCTGCAGTGTGAGTCCCTCCCATGGGCAGTCTTCCCAAAACTGATATGGCGTGGGTCAGTTGTCCACAGGGTGCAGCCCCCTAAGGATAGGCTGCTCTAGTTCAGCAGCAAGGGCTCTCTCTCTCTGTCAGCAAGGGCTCTCTCTCTCTGTTTGGGTCTCCCATTGGATCACAGGTTTTTCTGGCATCCATCCGCTCCTGGCCTGAGTAGTTTTCCCACGGGCTGTGAGTGGATCTTTGCATCCCCCGTGGACTTCATGCATTACAGGGAGACAGTTTGTTCCACCATGGTCCTCACCATGGCCTGCAGAGCAATCTCAGCTCTGATGCTTGGAACCCCAGGAAGCTGATGGCAGCCCTCTCAATGTGCCAGGAGGAGGGTAATAGCAGCAGTACCAGCAGTGGTAGCTGCTTGTCCTGTGCTGAGAGGATCACCAGGGTTGCAATGAACCTGTGAATCCCTGATGGGGTTCCTGGGTGACCAAGGCCCTCAGGTGATCAGGTGGCAGCAAGGACAGACAACTGCTGAAGGGAACCAGGACACTGGGTTCCAATAGCAGCTTTGCCAGCCAGACCACCCGTCACCAGCCATAATGCCCTGCAGGAGTCTTGAGGACTGGTAACAGGCACCCACGTCCTCTGTGTCCCCCTCTGTGGTATTAGTGCAAGCCAGGACTGAGGAAGATATCCAGACAGAGTTCCCAGGGGAGCACACTGCTCTCTATACCTCCAGATGCATGATGTGCCTGGGGTATTTGCTGCTGTCTGAGATCAACAGCCACAATGTCTGTGGGAGGTGGACACTGATGGAAGAGCTGCTCCGCTTGTTGACCGAGCTTTGGGATGCAGTGGAGAGGTTGAGTAGCATCTGTGAGTCTGAGAAGGGGGTTGACTGATGGAACTCTGCTGTCTTCTCTGGAACAGAAATGTTAACTAGATACCACGCGTGGCAAGCGGTATCCTGCACTCTATCCCTAGGCAGAAGGCAGTGACTTGAGGGACAAAGGTAAAAGGAAATCAGTCTCTACTGGGTCCAGGGAGGGAACGTCCTCCTTGTCTCCTTGCCTCTCCATGTACCCTTATGCAACAGATGTCAGGCTCTGCAGTTGGATGGACTGGGACATGATGAAGTTGAAGATGACCCACACATTCTTGAGGACTCATCAAAGTCAAGTCAGCTTATTTCCCCTGTTGGGAAATACATTCAGTGCAAGAGATCTGTTTGCAAGCTGTGGTGTGACTGCACAGTGGCACCAGCCAGGTGACAGGACACTCAGAGACAGCAGGAGCTGGAGATCCCCAGACCATGGCACACTTAGACTGTAAGGCCATAAAAACCAGGGTTTCATTTGTTTTGGGTCCCTCCTCGGGGGGACCCGAAACCTTGAGTTATTTTGTTGTTATTTAGTTATTGTACCAAGATTAAATTGTTTGAAGGATCTGTGAGTCTGAGATTCTGCTATGGGAAATCTACAGTCAAACTGGTGAGGAAGCGTGGTCTGACTATGAGTGTGGGGTGTGGAGCTCTGAAGGGGTTTTAGGTCCACCTCAGATGGTGCAAGTGGCTCCTGGATTACTGGGCAGAGAAGTTTTCTTAACACCCATGTCACGATAGCCTCCATGAAGAAACAAATGTAAATTTATAATTATGAGAGGAGCAGCAGGTCTGATCTTCTGACCAAACCTGCCTTTAAGGGAAGCTTGCTGCTTTTCTGGGGCTTGTGTTAAAGATATTAATTAACAGGAGACTTCCTAGCCTGATGCATGCTTTTTCATGTGTGTACCAATGAAGTTGTAACCAGAAATCCAAGGGTGACCAAAAGAGGCTTCAATGGCTTGGGGAGACTAGAAAAGGAATTGGAAATGCAGGTAACACTTTCCTCTGTCCTCCCAATTGTAGGGAATGACAGTGAAAGAAACAAGTAGCCTACCAATGCCTGGATTCTGAATGGTGGTGTGTTAGTGTGGGCTTCCATGCTGCACCACAATGTAACTGAGTACACTGGAGTGCTTCTGAAATGTTTGTGTGTGAAGGCAGGCAGTATGTGGGATAAACAAAAGGAGATGATGGTTTTGTCTCTGTCCCAGAGCTAAGACATCACTGTCATAAGTGAGACTCAGGGGGAAGGGTCCAGTGATGGAGTGCCATGATATTCATAGGCTCCTCAGGGAGAGGTAGTGGGGCAGGCAAGGAGGAGGGGCAGTGTTGTATGTAAGGGACAGACTGGACCATACAGCACTCACAGTTAAAGGTGATATGGTTGAGAACTTTTGGGTAAGGACCAGTACAAGAACTAATGGAATAAATACTGTCAGAGTTTATCAAAGACCGCTCTGCCAGCAAGGTAACATCAGTGTATTGTTCTAGAAGGAATTAAGAGAAATCACTACATCAGTCACCCCTGTCCTTATGGGTGATTTCCTCTTCACAGATATTAGATGGGACTATCATACAGTAGGCACTGAAAGGGTTAAGAAAAATCTTGTAACACTTTTAAAGGGTTAAGAGAAATCTTGAAACACTTTGAAGATTACTTTTTGATACAGATACCAAAGGAGATGACTAGCAAAAATGCCCTTCTGAATCTGTTGGTCTGTGGATGAAATGATGTTTAGTGTCTGTCTTGGCCCCAGTTACCACAAAGTGGTAAATTTTAAAATTGTTGGTGATATGAAAAAGCTCTTAGCAGAGCAAACATCCATGGCTTTTGGGAGAGCAGACTGTAGGCTGCTCAAGGATCCAGTTAGCAAGGTCTTGTCAGAATCTGCTTTTGAAGGAATTTGGGTCCATAAATGCTGGTCAATATTTAAAAATATTTAGAGTAAGAATATTTAAGGTAATTCCAAATACATCAAAGTATATGGACTTTGGAAGTCAGGTCAGGTTTCACAGGAGGATGACAGAGATACCACCACTACCGGCAGAAAATTCATACGGCTTAAAACTCCACATTGGATTTGAAAATGGGCAGTAAGATGTGGGATCACAAAAAGGCTTTAATCATGTTAGAAGTAAAAGGAGGACTCAATAAATCATTGGTCTGTTACTTGATGAGGTTGGCTAGCTCACAAATAGGAACGGAGATAAAGCAAAGTGTACTAAAAGAGTTGTTGATGTTATTGTGAGACCTCTCTCATTTATAAATAGTCTTGGGAATCTGGATAAGTCCTGGTCATCTGGAAGTTGAAAAATTATTCCAATCATTGAGAAGGGCGAGGAAAAAGACCATGGCAGTTGTAGGACTCTCAGTCTAATTTGGTGTCTGGTAAAACTATGGAGAAAATTGTTAGTTGAGAGTTAGTTGAAAATGCTTGGAAGACAATGCAGTCATCAGTCAAAGCTGACATGGCTTAATGAAAGCAAAGTCAGGTTACTAACTTAAGATCCTCTTATGTGAATGTTATCTACCTAGTGGACAAAAGGAGAGTAGTGAATGTGTTGATGTTTGGGTTGGTTGGTGTTATTTTTATTTTAAGAAAGCTCTAGATACTGTCTTGGTATCCTTCTGGGCAAGCATAAAGCTAGGTGTGTATGCAATAGGATGGATGAACAATTGGCTGAAAGATTGGGCCCAAAGTAAAGTAGCAAAGGGGTAACATCTGGCCAGTCACTAGTGATGTTCCTCACAGCTCAGGTTTAGGAACAGTTTTCTTTGGTGGCTTTATTAGTGACCTGGACATAGGAGTCAAGTGCACACTAAGTAAATCTGCCAGTGATTCTAAACTGAGCTGTTGATTCCCTCATGGGTAGAGAGGCCTTACAGAGAGGTCTTGGTAGACTGGAGCAATGGACCATTCCTACCATACGAAATGTAGCAAGAATCAACGCCAGGTTTTGCATCCAGGGTGGGATCATCCTGGATGTGTGGTACTGACTGGGGGACAAGAGGCTGGAATGTTGCCCTGCAGGAAGGAATCTGGGAGTTTTGGTTGATGGTAAGATTAATATGAGTCAACAGTGTGCCCTGGTGGCTGAAAGGGCCAACCCTACCCTAGGGTAGGAGCAGAGGGGGAAATGCCCATATCTCCCCTCTGATGTCTGCTGATGGAATGCCAGGGAATGGCTTAGACCTGCACTTGGGGAAGTTCAGATGGGATACTAGGACCACTGAGAGAATGCTAAGCACTGGAACAAACTCCCTAGGGAAGTGATCAAGGCTCTAAGCCTGTTGATGTTCAGGAAGTGTTTGGACAATGCTCTTAAATATAAGGTTTAACTTTTAAATTACTCAATTAGCCAGAAGTTGGACTCAAGGATTTTCTGTACACTTGTTTTCCTTTTCCAGCTGAAAGAAGATGATGCACATTACGATATTTATATAGTAGTGTAAATTACATTTGTTTGTTTTTTCCACATGCCTATATTTGTGAAGCAAGGAAGCTGTATTTCACATTTTTGTTTGTAATGTCATGGAAATAAGAAAGATCTGGAGAGAGAATATCCTGTTTCTAAGTTTCCTCACAATAGTTTTCAACACATTCATTCTTTTCTTACCCTCTGCCACCGCTTAAAAGAATAAAATCTGTTAACAACAGGCATATGTGATCAACAGCTCCTCCTACCTCAAATCTGTCTTTAAGCTTCACTTTTTGGGAGTCCATCCTACATTAACCTTCTGCTAGAGTTTATATCAAACCAAAAATGCAGTAACTATGGTGCTGCACAAATGTGTGTGTTTGTGGAATTGTGAACTTCTACATTTGCTACTCTGTTGATAGGGTATGGCTGAAATCTACTGGCAAAAGTACAAACGTAGGCTCTCTGAAAATTGAATGAACAGTTACTTGGAGACACACAAAACAATTGAACTTTCATCCATTTAGAAAATAAAGCTTTCTGATTTAGGTGATATTTTACAATAAAGTGACATCTTCAAATTCTGAGGATTCAATCATTTCATGACATAAGACAAATAAAAATATGATACTGAAGGAATTAGTGGCTTAACTGAAGACACAATGTGGTCGGATTCCATTCTTTGTTTAAATTTATCCCTCTTTTGGATAGGGTTTTAGGGAAGGTTTGGTTTACTTCATTACAGGAAGGTTAACATCACTTTTTCTAATGCTGGGTTTTAGAATTCTGCTCAGATGTGGTTGCTTGAGGTTTTTGTGTTGATGCCTATGGATTGATTCATTCATTCTGGTCCATTTTCAAGGCTGTGCCTCTCTATCACAAATGTCAAATATATTTGTGTCTTGAGGGATCTCCATCACTGGGAGGGCTTTTTCTTTTTTTTTTTTTTTTTTTTTTTNGATGTTGAAAGCTAACAAAGAAAATAAAAGATTTAAAAAGAAGCAACATACCCACAGGCTATCTCTGACTGATAAGAATTCAAGCGGCTGTGCTTTTTTCCAAGTGAGTGACCAAATGAAGCTTTTCTGTTTGACATTCTCTTCAGCTTCTTCACCTGTGCCACACAAAGACTTTTAGTCTCCATCCTCTGAATAAAATCTATTTCTAGGTCAGGCACACCTCACACTGGAAAGGGAGAAATGTGGCAGAGATGAAGGAAGGTTCAAAGCTCCTCTACTTTTACTCCCAGACATGATATGGTTAATCTGTTTACTAGGACAGGTCTGAAAACTAATGATAACTATTTACTTTCAAAAGTAAATGCTACTCCTCACCTTGAAGTAATTTCAGAAGTGATTGAATATTCATGAGTTTTTCTTCAGAGTGGGATAAAGGCTTCTCCAACCTGGTTGTGTTCTTACCGATATTCAGGAGAACAAGAAAGATATCTTGCTGAGTAACAAACACCCAAATTTATTCTCTGCAGAAGGAAACAGCATGCTGTGTGAGCTGAAAAAACAGTAAACGTTGAACAGTTAGAAGGCAGCCTAATGTGCATGATTCTAGAGTTCACCTCTGACAGATGCGTGAGACTCACTGTAACTCGCTGGCATCTAAAAAAATGATGTAACTAAATATCACTACAATGTAAAAAATATTGGTTTGGGTTTTTCTACTAGACTCACAAGGAAAGAAAAAGCTGAATTCTACATAAAATCATATGGCTTTGGGTTGGAAGGGACCTTGAATATCATTTAATTCCAACCCACCTGCCAGGGGCAGGGACATGATTCACTAGACTGGGTTCTTCAGAGGTCCATCTAACTCAGTCTTAAATTCCTCCAAGAGTGAGACATCCACAGCTTGTCTGTGCAACCCATTCCAGTGCCTCAGATGAATGCATTCATGCAAATTAATTAATATTCTCTTCTTCCAGATAGATGTCCAGATAAAAGGCAAACTGCAAAGGCTGTGAACCTCTGCCCTTCTTTTTCCTTCCTACTCTATCTTCATGCTGCACGTTCTGTCTTCAGCTCCTCCACAGCCTGGTGCCGCCAGGTGCAATCCAGTGTCATTTAACTCTGATTCACTTTTCCTCTTTGTAAGAGATCATGGTAGCAATTGCTCTAATATCTTTTGTAATCACAGATTTTAGTCAAGTTTAAAATGTACAGAAGAACAGTGGCCACAATAAAGAAGACTGTTCTTTTTCTTGAAGAACTGGTGATACCTGTTAAAAAAGCTATGTGAATTTCTGGCTCAGCAGAGCACAGAGTCCTGATTCTTGTGCCAAAGACTGAGAGTGTAACTCTTTGAAGAAATTAAAAGGTTATCTTAATTTGATTTTTTTGATGTATGGGTGTAGGGGGGTGAAACTGTTTCAGTAATTTTTGGTTTTGTTTTGGAGTCTCTTTTGCACATAACTAATACTCTAGGACTCAAGTTTGTCTTTTTGTCTTTCAGGCTTAGAACAACAATAAATTGGTTCTGATAATTCACCAAATGGTGAAGCATTGCTTTAGATGATTCTTTTTTTTCCAATCTGAATCAAGCAAAGCTTTTTCTCACAGACATTTTGTATAGATGTAGTTATACCTCAGTTAGTAGAGAGACATTGATTATAGGATTCTAAATTGTTTGAATTTTGTTCAATCAGCTGTATAAAAGATGATGGTTGGAGATTGAGTTTGCTTGAAAAACAGAAAGGTTGATTTCATTTTGAAAAGGGAATAATATATTTTGTGAAGCTTCTAAAGAATAAAAAGATAAAAATTATGCTTTTTTAGGGTAAGATGTTTTAAATGCATAGGGTTTGTGGTGTATGTTTTTCAAAAGTGACGACTAGGCACAGTTTGGGGCTATTTAAAATAAATGTTTCAGAATCATATCAGGGACTCACTCAATCCTGTGCTGGCATGAATAACAAACAGTCCTACTTCCAAAGTACTCTTCCCAACTGTGCTGAATACTAGAGGCATTTGCAGCTGAAGTTGGAGGTAATGTGCTGTCCTGGCTTCTGCATTTCAAGGCAGGCACAGGGGATTTAATTGCTACTCTTGTAACTAGTCAAAATGACAAAGGGAATGCAGTAGCTGAGACTGAAAAATCTGTGACTCTTGTAGTTCGAAGCAGAGATGTCTGTGGTAGGCTATGACTGAGGTTTATAAAATTGGTGAAGGCAAGAGATGAACTGTTATTCACTAAATCTTTGCACAGAAGAGCTAGGAAATTAATTTAAATAGATTTGAGACAGATAAGTATGCTTCAATACAGTGCATAGTAGACTTCTGGATGTTGTGAAGCAGACACAATGTGAACAGAGGCAAAAAAAGATGGACAAACTGTGAGGAATGACTGATCCATAAACAGATGGGGGATAAGCAGGGGTATTTTTAGGATTCATAATCCAATTCTTGAAAGTGCTAGGGGAGCACCGGAGTGATGGACTCTAGGTAGTGTCGAGTGTCATGTGTCCTCCTACCACTGGGCAAGGTTCTCTGTGGCTCTGGCCCAGTAAGGTGGGTTTTGTGTCCTTAACACAAAACAGTGTTAAGTAGAGAACAAACAAAACAGTGGAAAATTTCATGTAGTGATCACTGGGCTTTTTACCCCTGGGGAGGAAGGGGTGAAGTCTAAGATGCATTTTGAACTGAATGTATAGTTTCAGCTTGCTTACCTTAGCTGTCATGACTCTTGTGAGCTGCTGGCTTGTGGCTTGAAATCCCAAGCCTAAAAATGACATCCACTTTAACGTGCAGTACTGACAGAATGGTGACTTGGAGCTGTAGGCAGGGGCTGTCTGTCAGCCCTGTACCTGCTGCTGTCCTGATGTAATCAAAGTCAGGCTGCATGACTGCTTCGTCTCCTGCCCTTTCACCGGGCAGCAAAGGAAAGCTTTGCCTTCTTTCAGCTGAGAGTGGTGCTGCTTGCTGCTCTCCTTCAGCCAAGGAGAGAGTGAGAAGAGAGGTCCAGGACTTGGCTGGAAGGCAAGGCTGCCTTTGCTACATTGCAGATGAGATTTTCTTTTTTTCTTGACTATGCAAGTGTACAGTTCAGAATTGCTCTCTTGTTGCTTTTAGTCAAATCACAGAGAATAAAGTATGATGGCAGAGGAGCTCTTGGGCAAACACCTGCCCTACCTGATGATGATGATAAACACCAGTGACTGCAAGTCTCTGCTGAGACCAGTGTCTGCTTGTGTGAGTGCTTTATTGATGGGCTAAACTTGATTGCAGTTATTGGTTTGAGTGGGAAGGTTATTGCTGCCAAGAATAGTTCTCTCTCAATAGACCTCACCTTGGCATAGGCCCTAATTTGGAGACAACACAGGCAAAATAATTTGACAACATGATCAAAATTATAATGTTTACTTAACTATTTGAAAACTTTGAAGTCCCAGACTAAAAGGTATGCATAATTCATGGGGTTTAAGCAGTTATAATTTTTTCTTTCTTTCTTATTTTTTTTGAGGATTGGATGCCCAGTGTAAAGTAATCTATGCACAATTTAGCTGCTCACACTGTTTACCCCAATACCAAAAGATAGGGAAACAAGCTACTATTTGTGAGCTACTATTTGTGTAGATGATCATTAAAAGTCCTTCATCCTAACATGCACTAGCATGAACATATTATTTACTTAATTTTCAAATACTGACGTGTTGTTGAAGAAGTGTTTGAAATGTTGAGTAGACTGTTTTTATTATCTCCTGTCATTGTCAGCGGTTGACCTGAATAACACCTTCAAATATGATGTGAAATTAATCACCGTGTAGAGTATATCATGTAGATTACTTGAACAGAACAACATTATTTGTTCAGAAACCAAAATATCAGGAGATATTGATGTAACAAAAACAAAAGAAATTCTGCTAAAATTGGTTAGAAGCAGAAAAGCTTACCATGGGATCATATAATTGAGGTGTGGAAATCAATGCTGCTAGGTGTCAAATTAGGTCTTCATAAAGTAAAATCAGGAAATTACATTAATGTGGCTGGACCTATGAATTATGGTATTTAGCTACAGTAGTAAATTACAAAAATATTAAGCTCTCATTTCCATTTCTGAGAGTGCTTTTTACTGGTGCTGCTTGTGCTTTGGGCGAGGCTTGGCTGCTGGTTGTACTCTGTGTGTGCCCTCTGAGGTGACAAATGAGAGTCGACCAAGGACAAAGGTCTGTCCCTAGGCAACATTGTTATGCTCACAACTACATTTTCTAGACAAAAGCAATTGGTGTATTGGCCTGAAGACACCTTTGTCTGTTTAGACATGTTTTTTGTGATTGAGATGTAATCTTCCACTTTAGAATGGTCTTAAGAACTGTATGCCATTTGTGACACTTCATTTAAAAAATAAGTTAAAGTTGTGATAAACAAGGCTGCAGGCAGTAGCTGGGACATAGCACTGTGGATTTTGTATTAGAGGATTAATCCTATTGCTGGTTTTCCTTTCAGGTTTGGTTTCACATTTAAGTACTCAGCTGTCACATATTGATACACACAATCCTGATTAACTCTTTGTACTGTCTCTGTGTGACAGGGACTCCTGTTCTTTCACAGATCAACATCCGGCTGAAATGATTTTGAAAACTATTGGAGGCTTTTAAAGCAATATGAAACTTTAGTCTTCTTTTTCAAGTACCCTGTTTATAAATTGTTATAGGGCTGCTGGAAACTAGAAATCTTGCCAACTGAAGTGCTTTTTATATTTTTTTTTATTTCCAAAGGAGACGGATATCTACTTTTTTCTGAGGACTGACTCAACAAAGCAACCCAAATTTTCAGAGGCATTTGTAGTTATAACTGACAAGCCCAGCTTTTGAGGTGGATGCTATCTAGGAATCCTACGCAGAACGGTTTTGACATTATCGTACCCATGTTTGGAAACTGAAGTAGCCACTATCCACCTGGGAAAAAGTCACGGAAGTTTTTGATGTACTCATACACCAAGCAAAGGTCTTCTGCTGTGGCCTCTGATTCCCTAGTGAAAAAAGAACCTATGAAAGTATACAACATTTTTTGTAATGTTTCTGCTTGTACTTCACGATGTTATGATAATACAGATGCAGACAAATGGAAGCGAGTTCAGTCAGTTGTCAGGCATTTTTTGAACCCAAGATTTTCTGCTCATCTCCTGCTGGCCAGCCATTGGCTTTTGCATATTCTGAACCAGCTGTATTCACATTAACCACATGTTCTTTTTTTTTAACAGTTTGACAATTGGAGCTTTTAGGTTGGACTCAATGATCTCAGAGGTCTTTTCCAACATAAGTGATTCTGTGATTTTCTGATAACTGTGACATTCACTTGGCGTGAACAAATGTTCTATTCCTCATTTTCCTTCAGCTTCTATATCTTCAAAAGTGTTGATATTGAGCCACAGCATTTGGGATTAATGATAGATGAAATGTTTAAGTGTCTCTGACTATGAAATTCACAGAAAACATCTGAAGAGCTGGTGATTTTTGGAAGTATGACCATCAGTCATGATGTTCTCATTTTCAAAGGTGTATATTTAGGAATCCCATTTGCAAAAAAAAAGGTTGTTATCACAGCTTGAAATATTTGAACTACAAAGGATAGATTGCTGGTCTGAGCAAAGTTTTAAGAGAGTAATAAGCCTATTCTTATGATGGCAGCACATAAGCCGTGCAAGATTAGTTGTGAAACAATTTACCAGCCTACTATCAATATGTATTTTCAAAAAACCTACTTGATGTGGGAGCAGCTAGATGCAGTACAGTGAAAGGAGTTGGAGATTTACCCACTTTCACCCTAAATGTAAGCCATATATGCTAGATTCCTAAATATAACTTTAATATCTGCATTAGACTAGTTGTCAGACTGTGTTCAGCCTCACAGCCTGATATGTTTCAACATGACTTGAATAAGCTTTTAGATCATGGCTTTAATCCCAGAGATTTTGAAGTAGCACCTGTGTGTCTTTTAAAATACATGGGTATGAAGCAGCTGTTGAAAGTAGAATACCATGGATGAATAGACTTCTCTGTTACATATATAGGACCTGCTACCATTTTTCCTTGAAAATGCATTTCTGCAATGAGCTGGTGACAAGAAACATGGATTGATTACAAGGCATGGCTTAAACCAACTGTGCAGTAAAGAGCATGACTATCAGCTAATCTACAGGCCCAGCTGCCTATAGATCAGCTTCCAATAATCTTCAATATACTCTTATCACCTACTCTTCAGAGAATGGCTTTTGCATGTGAGCAAGGTTGATGCTGGTCTGGAGAAAGAAGTTCAGCTGCTGCCTACATGCTTTGTGTCTCTTAGGCTGAGCCTGCAAGGATGCAGGCTTGGGTCCACATTCCCAATGAGACACACAAGAAATCATGGCATTAATAAGTTCAGAGTCAAATTTGTCAGAAAATAAAATATAGGAACATGAATGTATGAGTAGGTTTGGACCTGCTTGCTTTCCTTTTTTCTTCACTCTCCATCTTCTGTTATGAGCAGACCCCACGTGCTGGATGAAAACCTTGCATTTATTATTAGAATCTTTAGGTTTATGTGTATTAATAAAAAGGAGCTCTTAATTTAAATCTCAGTAGAAAATAAAGTATTGTTATTACTCCTGGAGTGAGTCGGAGGAATGGCAAGTGCCTGTTGCTTTTGGGGAAAAAAAAGTTTCCAGAGAGACATCATTATCTTGGAGGTCCCACCCACAGCAGCTCATCAAGAGCTATCAGCATTTTCTGGCTTTCTGAGGTACTGGTGGCTGCTTACACAAGGAGATGGCATTATCATGCCTGGAAGGAGAATTCCACGATCACAGAATCAGAATCACAGAATCACAAAACGAACTATGCTGGAAAAGATCTTTGAAATCATCAAGTCCAACCTATGACCTAACACTTCCTTATCAACTAAACCGTGGCACTGAGTGCCACATCCAGTCATTTTGTAATTACATCCAGGGATAGTGACTCCACCATCTCCCTGGGCAGATCATTCCAGTGCCCAATCACTCTTTCAGTGAAGAATTTTTTCCTGATGTCTAACCTAAACTTCCCCTGGCACAGCTTAAGACTGTGTCCTCTCATTCTGTCAGTGGTTTCCTGGGAGAAGAGACTGACCCCCACCTGACTACAACCACCTTTCAGGTAGCTGTGGAGAGTGATAAGGTCACCCCTGAGTCTCCTTTTCTCCAGGCTAAACAACTCCAGCTCCCTCAGTTGTCCCTCATAGGGTTTGTGTTCCAAGCCCCTCACCAGCCTTGTTGCCTCCTCTGGACACATTCAAACACCTCAACGTCGTTCCTAAACTGAGGAGTCCAGAACTGGACACAGCGCTCAAGGTGTGATCATTCATTCCCATTCAATATTCATCAAGGCTATTGCAATCCCTGAGCTAGCATGGGTCCAGTTCATTCAAAAGTGTTTGAGGCTCAGCTGGATGGCTGATCAGGCCTTTTGAGCTATTGCATTTGGCTAGAGCTCCTGCTGGCTCACTCTTATGCAGGGCTAGGCACATCTTGCTGAGTGACCCTTACACCTTTGGTCTGACCTTCTCCTTCAGTAAGTACGCTATGAGTTCGTGGGTGGCTTGGGCACGAGCAGGGAGATCTGCAGAACACTGCACTGACAGTCTTTAAATAAGTGTGTGCTTTCTCCTTACCCCTTCTCCCTTTCATATCCATGCATGTGAGAGTGTCTTTATGCACGTGCATGTCTCTTTATGCTGCTAGGGAGGATGAGCAGGTCACAGCTCATGCTATAGCTGTTTCAAAGCCATATGCATGTGCTGGTTGCTCAACTGAGTCAGACAGACTTGAAAACAGAGCTCAGAGCTCTAGTCATTCCCTCATTAGAAGCAACGACTTGGGCTTTGTGTCCTCTGCACAGCAGCAAATTTTCTTAGAACAGGTAGGATTTGCCTCTTGTCTCTTCTCTGACAAATGATGCTGAAATTTCCTAATGAGAACAAAATTGTTGAGAGATCAGGTTAGTGGGAGGCAAAGAGGAGAATGAGATCAATAGTTCAATCTTCTAAGTAATCTTTCCTTAGGACCCAGTCTTTAAATTACCTTTCCTATCTTTCCCTCATCTTAGAGAAATGTGTTCCAGTTTTCAGTCTTGCAGCAAGTGGCAAAGGAACACTTTGCTTTCATGCCGTGTATTGAAGGATTGCTTCAGTAGCATGGGTCCCATGGTGCCCAAAGGAAGCTCTTGGTTCTACTTATAAACTTCACAAATTAAGCAGAGTGGTGTAGGAGAGAGGAGGGGGAATCTTTACAGGAAGACCTGTGAAGCTAGCTAGGAGCCTTGGACTCGGAATCAATGACTTGAATGCTGAAATCTAAAAAATTCACACTTATTTTTGACATAAATTCTTGTATCCAGTCCACTTTTTGAGGAGTTTGATTCTGCTTCTAATTCAAGATAAAGTATTTTAGAAATAAGGTAGCTATCAACAGGTATTCCCTGGATAATCTCAAAGCGGAGTAATAAAAAATGAAGGAAAGAATAAAATTTAGTTCAGTGGAAATCAATACTTTGTGTGCCGGCAGGTTCAAATGTGCCTGTAGTAGAATCATTATACTTTGGGGGGGGNGGGGGGGGGGGGGGTGGTGGAGGTGTTTGTTTTTTTTCCTCTTGTATTCCCATGAGTTAACTGTGAAGTTGGGAGTGGAAAGTTTTAAGTAAATGGCTCTCATCTTCATTTGGTTTTTGATATACTGTCTTCCCACTGAACGATTGTGAAACTTCATGTATTTTAGGAAACATGGTTGATTAGTTCTGTAACTTTTGATCCATCATTTGCATATTTTTTAAAACCATTCATGCAGAAAGCAAACCATGCAGGCAGGTTTTTCCCATTTTATCAACTCTAGTTTAAAACAGCAACAAAAAATAAGTCCTGAAGTTTTGTTGATGCAAAACAGAGATCCTTGCTTCTGCTAGGTTAGACTCGCAACCACCCTGCAGTATTTGGAAATCAGGCACAAGTTCACTTGAAAGCATGAAGTAAATTAACCATGAAACAAGGAAAGCTATGGATTGGTTAATAATTAAGCAGCATAGTTTTGTTAGTTATCATTTAACAACTTAGAAGACTATGTGGTATGAGAAAGAAACATGAAAAGGGCCAATTTTATGAGAAAATTCCAGATTGGTGTGTAACAGGCAGTTACATCACTTTTGTAGAACAAACCAAAGGGTTTGCTAACTATGCCAATAATTCCTGTTCCTGTTTACAGAGAAAAAGTAGGGACGTGTTTATTGTTTTGAAACAATAAATGAAACAAGTATATTCAAATATGTTGTATTGCTGTTTAACTTTTTTTGCAAAAGAGTAGCTAGATACACGTGGTAAGACTTAATGGGACACAATATCCCAAGGAATTTCTTCTCATGGCTTCACAGTCTTGCTGACCTGAACATTTGACCTTCACCAAGAAGGGTATTAAAAGCCCACTTATATTTCATCTGAATATTTGTATAACAAAGTTGCCTCCTGGGCATCCTCTTCATGACAAAGAACTACTCAGTGCTGCACAAGCCAGTCATGCAGCAGGTACTAGGAACACACTGGAACAATGGGAAGACAGATTAAGCAGTTAGCCAAAGCCAGTGAGTAAAAAAAACATTAAGAAAAAGCCTTGCTGTGAGAGCATTCTGGCTAGGGATCTGTCCTCGTTTAGGGCGAATTTGGGAGGAAACCTTCAAACGGGGCTCCTCTGGAGAGCAAACCTAAATGGCCCCTCCCCCCAGTCGGTCCGGGAAAAGAACTTCCTCGGAAAATAGTGGAAAAACTATTTATTTAACAAACAAACTGCCCACAAGCATAAGGAAGGAACAATATGAAACAATAAAACCTCTTGCTGGTCCAAAGAGAGATGGCAAAACTGAGAGAAGTCCTTGCCATGAGCCAGGTCAGCTCTCTCAGTCTCTTATCAGTCCCAGTCCCTTCGGCACTGGAAAGTGCCCAGGTCCAGGCCCAGTGAGCCACAGGTGCAGCTCCTGGTGCTCCTCTGGGTTTTTTCAGTACAGAGCAGGTTTAAACAGTCCCGAGAAAAAAAAAAAAAAAAAAGGAAAAATAAAACAGTCCAGGAAGCTTCTTTGCCTCAGCTAGCTAGACTAACTAAAAAGGAAATAAAAACTCTCTCGTCGCTGTCTGTGCATCCGATGAACACCCCAAGGATGAAAAAGAAAAGCAGAGGAGTGAACACTGTTTTTTCAAAACAAACTGCACCCTTCTTCTTTCCCTGCTCCCTCTCAGAATCAGTCTTACAGGTACAGAACACACAGCACACACAGAACAGATGATTGGGGATACAGGCACTATAGTCACCCTAGGACAGGATCAGTGCTGCTTCACACACTGAGCTGCTCTGACCAGTTTGAAATTAGTGCTGGACACCCACATCCATTGTAACTACAAAATGAGGACTGGCTCTTTTCAAAATATGATTGCTCTGTGTGGATCAATCATCTTGTGCATGGAGCTCCTGTGATGAGGAGGTCAGAGTTACACCACGTGTCTGTCACCTGCCCTCAATCAGGCCAGGCTGGGGCAGTGTGGGGAAATTAACCTTTGAGACAATTTTGGAGGAATAGGGGATGATTTCTTAAGTTCTTGAGTTTTTGATAAGAAGTTTACAAATCTCTTTGAGTGTACTCATATATTTCTCAGACAATCTTCCCTGACACATAAATCATCTATTTGTTTTCACAATCATGTGAATTCCAAAAAAGATAGAATGGATCAAAAAAATTATCTCCAATGGATTTTACTTGGCCTGTATTAGGCAGGAGTAAATCATGATCTATGAAATATTTAAGTCATAAGCTACCAGATAATGGTATTACACTGTGGTCAATAAAATTAAAATAGGTCTGATAGTTTACATGTTGGTAAAAGTAGGGATCTCAATCTTTTTCTTGAAGGTTCTTTGTGAATCTGGATTAGCTTTCGCAAGAAAATTTAGAGCAACTGACAGAGTAGCTGTTGGTCAACTGTATTGAATTTACCAAAATTCTGAATGTAAACCAATCAGGAACTATAACTACTTGCTGCCCATTTGGTAGGGATGCTGGAGCATGATGCTGAGCATTACCTTAATGTTGTGTAGGGTGGTGGAAGAATTGGATAACATTTGGGCTTTGACTCCTAGTCTTGACTCAAACTATCAAATTCTTTTTTAATATCAGCATCATACATTGTACATTCCCCATGTATTCTTACTGTAAATAGTTTTTTTAAAATTTATTTATTCTTGTCGGAATTAGGCTGAGTTCTCTCGTAGTCATTGCTTATTTCAGTGGGAATGAACACATCTTGTGTTTTAAATGGACATGGGACATGCTCACATGGGTTCTGGAGTTAAAGGAGAGGTACTACCCACTTATTTCTTACTTTCTTGTTTTTGTTGGAAATACATTTAGCTCATTGATTACTTTAAGTAGTTAAGAAGCTCATGCTTTAACCAAAGTAAATTCAGTAACAGATAGATTGTTTAGAGTAAAAAGAGTGTGTTTTATAAGTAATATGAAGTCAAGCCCACAACTTCTTAAATGTTCCTATAATTTTTCTTCTTGAAACAAAATAATACACACGCTGGGAGAAGTTCCTGTGGAAATGGGAAAGCTAATTCTAGACCATCAGAACAAAATGGTAATCAATGTAATTGCTTCAATAGAAATATCTTTCCTTAGGTTTAATTTTGTGTACTTTACAGATTAGAGAATTCTGATTTTCCACTTGGCAGCTCTATCTTACTTAATATCCAAATCAATCTCAAAGGCTAAATCAAGCCTTTACTGATAAATCTCCCATTGTTACCTTTGTGGCTATTACTCATATAGCACTTGGTGCAAGTTAGAAATATAGTAACCAAAGTTACAGATGCCTTTAGAGACCTAGAATATAAAAGGCACCATATGTGACAGTTTCACGTGATTGTGATTTTCTCCTCCATACACACTAGACAAGTGTAATTAAACCATTAATTACGTAGGAGGACAGGAGACACTAATTAGAGGAGCAGCTTTGTTCAGACTGAGATGATGTCAGAGTATGGGGGGGTTTGTGAGGCAGGATGTATAGGTAAAGGAAGCATCTTTAACTGGAACTGCTGTGATATTGTTCAAATAAACAGACAAACCTTTAAAAACTTTTAGCTGTGACTGAAGGTTGAAAATACAGGTTTCTTGTCTGAATGCTGAAGAAAGTAACTACAGTATTAACACTGCTGTGTAAAAGAGTTTTGCCAGCAAATAAGGAACTGTAGGTCAAAAATAACAAGTAATGATTTTTGTACAACTCTATAACAGACCCTAGTGACTAGTACTGGTATTTTAATAGTTTTGCAGAGTACCATCTGCTGCTGTAGTCAATGAGATAAATAAGACCTAAGTGACCATCCTGCTCCAAAAAGTGTGTGTGTGAACACTTACACATACTGGTAATATTTGATACCTAATATGTTCACAGTCAGTCTTACTGTATTGGATATCAGAGCTTGCAATCAAAAGGTCATTGATATCCTGAAATTATCTGAGAGGTGGATAAAAAAGGCTTCACTTAACTGATGCTTCCATTTTTTTTGAACAAAAATCTGAACTGCAGATGCCTCAGAGGGTGGATTAGCATGGACGTCATGCATTAGCTTGCAACAGTGAAGTGGGAAGTGACAACTTCTGGAACTCATGGAAGGAATATATTTGTAAACTGTGGGGTTTTAAAGCTAAATTAAGTTGATATTTGAACAAAACTAGACAGTACCCCTGTTCTGTAAAAGAGCCATGGGCTGTTTGACCAGACCATGGGCAGAAAAGAGCTGTGAAAAAATCTAAATGATAGTGTGCAGTACTGCACACTATAACAGCATTAGAAGAGTTGGCTGGAAGCAGATCAGAGGTGGGGGAAAAAAAGCACTTCTGCGAAATTCAGCACATTGTGTGGAGAAGAATTACCTACATGACAGTTAAATCAAGCAACAGGCATTAGACTTGAACTCCTGAGAGAAAACCACAGAACAATTGAATCACCATTACTTTTACTCAGCTCAATATAGCAAGAAGATTTTAGATCAGGAAATTCTAGTTAGCAAGTGAACTATGCATCTCAGTAATACCTCTTGGAGAAAGATGAGATCAGTGGTTGAATACTTCACTCAACATGTAAATGAAAGTACCTGTGATAAAAGCTGAATGACTAGGAAATAAATCCAAAAAGGCTGCTGTTTTACCCATTTTATATTAAGCATGAGAAGGTTCATTTTGGAAGTAGAGAAGGGAATATAGGAAATTTCATCTCAAGTTCTAAACCACTGACATTTTATAATGGAAAAAGGTAAAACCCTGAAATATGTCTGGCAATGAGTTGTCTCAACAAAGTAATAGAAGATACTTGCATTTACCCTTTAATTTTTAGAGGCGGACATATTTTAATCTTCCTTAGGCTTCATTTCTCTGTCAATTTTTTTAGCAAATGGGATTTCTTCTGAAAGGCTTAACATTCATTTTTGTGCAGCTGACTCATAGCCCAGTTCTGGCACAAAGAGAAATGCCCTGGTTTGAGCACTGAGGTGATGCATCACTCTTAGCCTGTGCACAGAGCACAATGCATGTTAATTAAAATAAATGATCTTATTTATTCTTCATTCTCAAAACAAAAAAAGGTATGTGAGGGGGGAGTGAGAAGAGAGATGGGACTAAACCAAGAAGACTGTTAGCAAAATAATGATTTTCAGCCACTCCCAAATGCGAGACTTGGCACACTAATTCTCTGCTTTAAATGTGCTATAACTTTGGCGCTGAGAATCTTGTACAAACTCCATTTTTCACAAATATTAAGTAATTAAAAAACATATTTTAAGAATATGAGTGTTTTGCATTTTGTTGTGGTTATCTGTGAAACCTGGTGGTGGTAGGTGGCTTTAATGGGATTTCCTGCAGTGTTGGGACAGATGATTAGAATCCAAGGAAATGTTAGTCACAGCAGCCTGTGGACTGGTCAAAGTTCATGAGTTAAGCCCTGCATAGTCTTAATGCTTTTTTTACCTTTTTTTTCCATGAAGGGTAAACATACTTCTGCCACTATTTTACTGATGTAGGGTGCCTCTGACCAGCTCTGCAGGTGCAAATGAGCTGGTACTTTTGTTCATTTTACAGTGCTTCTTCAGAAGTGTAAATAAGGAACAACTCCAGCTCAGGCCAAAGACAGCAACTAGTGTCATGAATTGAAGAAAACCTAGGCCTTTAAGAAGGGCATCACTCATGAAGGCCTGAAAATCCACTATATTGGTAGCAGATGGGAGATAAAACAATTCCTGCCAATTACTTGTGCTACACCATGCTGGGAGAGATGCTGTTTTGTAAGTGTCTCAAACTGAGGGGGGGGGAGGGGTGTCACATGAATAAGAATTCATTTGGTCATGTTGCTTTCAGCTTCTTGAAACAATGGACTTGAATTAAGATTGCTCTAGCAATTCCCTCCTTCCTCCCTTTCCCTTTTTGTGCCAAGCATCATTAGCTCTGTAGTTTTGTTTCATTTGGTTTTAATGCTTACATAGAACCAGGAACATTTTCAGACTCTTCATGAAAAATGTGCAAGTAGAAATACCAATAATGCAGAGAAACCCTTTTAGTCAGCGCAGCATTGCCAGAACTTGCCAAGAATAGTGACGTCTTGTGGAAAAGCTTAAGTCTTTTAATTGACCCTGGTTTGAACAGAGGACCAGGTAAATGACCTTCAGGGGTCCCTTGTAAAATTTCAATGCTTTTATGGTTTTAGAAGTTCATCAAACAGGTCAGGGATTTTAGACTGGTTGGAGCTGCAGGGTGTTTACTGGTTGGGTCAGAAAGTTCTGATCTGCTTCTTAGATAGCGTCCATGCCATGGGCTTCCAGACTGGGTTTGGTTGTCCCACAGTCCTGGAATTATGTGGAGGTGAAGTAATGAGTCTTCAATTGCATGGCTAATTATGGTTTCCATACCTGGTAGTTACTCTTAGTGCACAAAATCCTGTAAAAGTATGCTGCCATTCAGGATCTTTTTTCCTCAATGATCCCTCTTATATATGCTTGGAAGGACCTGATGTGCTTTGATATCTTCAATGTTTGGCCTGATTTCATTGCTGTGACCACATTTTCATTATTTGGTTGCAGTCGAGCTAGAGAAAGTATTTTCTTTTCACTTCTTATTTCCTTGTGTTTCTAACTTTCTTGTTCCTCTGAAATTCGTTGTTTTTTTATTGAAATGGGCTGTGAGGAAGGATATGCTGAAATAACATTTGACATAGGAACACTACAAATATTCCAACTGTCTATGCTTTTCGAAATCCAGGATTTACTGGAATATTTTCTAGGCTGCTCATTATTGAGTAATGTGAAACTTGTGTTCAAACAAAATTTTTGCATTGATAGTGAAGGCCTTCTGAGTGGTTTTTATCAAGATCTTAATAATTTATAGGAGATTTAAGCTGTGTGGTGAAGAATTGACTAACCAACAGCAACTCCATTACAGTTTTCCAGAATTCAAGTTACGTTTTTATATATTACCCCTTTCTTATAGATGGTGAGTGCAAGAACAAAAATAGACTTTTCTTTTTTTTTTTTTCTTTTAAGCATAGAGGTCAGGAAAAGTTGGTGTTCCAGTTCTCAAGAAGTGTGAGTTAGCTATATAAAAACTCAATAGTGTTATGTACTTTATTCACATTGATATGTTTCTAATTGCATTTGGCATAGCAATGAAGTTGATCCTTTAATTGTGTGATTTCAGTATGGCTCTCAAAAGAAACATATTTCACAGAGTCATGCTATCTTGCTCTCTCCCCTACTTGGTAACTCTTAAATGTTTTGACCAGTTTTGTAAATCTAGGTGATTCATGAACATTTTACAATGCGAAACTGGGTAGGCATGGAAGAGAAAAAAACATTAAATATGTTAATCTGAAAAGCATACACTGCATTATTAGCTCACAGTATTAGACAACCAAAGGTTTAATGGAGCTGAACATATTGAAACATGGCTTGATAGAAAACTGAGCCTTCTTAGGCTGGAGATTAGAATGAAATTTCTGGAGCAAAAAGATGTAAAGCTTTTAGTGAGAGAAACTGTAAAAATAAGTATGTGTAAGTGGAACAATGGTAAAATTGAGTGGTAGCATTCAAAGCTATGACTGTACCTACTGATCTACATTTTATTCCCTTTCTGATTTGATTTGTTTGAAAGTTGCTGGTACTATAACTCAATGAGATTGCAGTGTGTGTCTGTCAAGCCTGGGTAAATGCCTTCTGTAGATTATGGATGCATTTGCATATTATCAAATCTGGATGGTCTGTCGAAGGATAATTTATGTAAAATACATTCAGCCTTACAGAGGAGTTGGGGCTAGAGGAGAGTTCTGAAGGTCATTTGGTCTAAACCCTGCACTCAAGCAGGGCCACCTAGAACACAGAATCACAGAACCATGTCCACACCTTCTGCAACGTTTAGATCTGTTCAGTTTTATACACATTATATATATAATTTATAAACTAATATATATAATACATATATATATATGTGTAATATTAATACATATATTAAAAACATAATAATACCACAATTTTTTACTGGATGTATTACTTCAGGAAAAGTTGTTGGTAAATCTGGAAAACTACACCAAGAAAATGCTAATAACTGCATCTCGCTGTTTATGCAAGAAAAGAAACTTCTAGGGCCTTCAGACCTTTGAAAGAAATAATATAATCATTATTTTTGTCTCTTTTCCTATTTCCCCTTCATAAATTCAGCTAAGATATCATACAAAATTGCAGGCACCACTTTCATTTAAAAATAACAGCTTTCAGAAAAAGAGTACTTTTGGGCACAAAGAACTGTGAAACAGTTTTTTAAAATGAACTTGTTAGTAGCAATTTTAATGCAATGAGCTGTGGGTGGTGACTTAGACTTCTTGTTTCTGCTGAATATATATAAAAAATGAATGTATACAAAAATGAAATTTCACAGATGATTGAAGAAAAAATACACAGAAAACAAAAGATGACCATAAAATTGCTTTTAAGGATCTCCTGTGCTGCCAGCTTCCAAGTCCAGTTTTCTTCTCTAGCAGGCTCCATAAATCTTTTCTGTAGATATATTTTTTCTTATATAAAATAATAAAATTAAGGAGAAAGTATTAGCAAATGGGCTAACTGTAGCACTGACACACTATTTTTTACAACTGTAATTGCTCTATAAGACATTTCAATTTTAATCTAGAGAACATTCAAATTTTTTTAAAATTACCAATTCCCTTGCCTCCTTCTAAAACTTTTTTTTTTTTTTTAACCAGGAGGAATGTAGGATCTAGCATACCTTTGTGTTTAGTAGAGAAGGGGAGTGCTGGTTATCAGTTTAACATGACAGCAAGTGTGGAGGTAGTCTTTGTTGGCTGCTTAATTTGAACAGTGTTGCACCACAACTTGGCTTTCATAGAGTAGCTGAAGGTGATTGCTCTCTTCTGAAAATATTTCTTAATTGCATTTATCGAGCTTTTTTCAAAATAGCAAAATATAAAATTCTTCATCTACATTTTCCTGTTTTGCAAAATGGAAATTTCTTTGCCTGGGACAGAAAAATATATATGTTTTTATGCCTCTAACTCATATGATATCATGGAGGTTTTTGAAATAAACTTTCTAGGGATGGCTGCAAGAGGCTGTAGAACACATCTCTTAAAAAGAATTTAAGTGATACCTGTAATTTTGTAGCCTGTTTTATTATCAAACCTCCTGATCTGCAAGATGAAGAAATTGAATTTTTTCCTTAGGGTCTGATTATTGTAGTAGTCAATCCTCTGATCTCCTTGTCCTTTACTTCTATTTTCCCAGTTCTTCTATCTTGATAAAGCCTTGATACTGGAAGAAACAGCTGATTGTGTGTTTCATAGGTGCAGAAACAAAGCAGAAGAAAATATTTTACCCATCGGTGTTTTGAAGTATTTTGCAACACCAACATTTGCTGTAGTTGCACATAGGACTACTTATAGCATTGCAAACCTTGAATTATTTTTTCCAGAGTATCAGTCACAGGTATTATGTTAGAATCAGGAAATTGCTATTACTTAATGCAGCAGTTTTTGTTGATTTCAGTAATAAATTAGTAATGATGAAACTCTGAAGAGCATGGCCACTGAGACCTAGTGGGAGAACTAGTCAGAATGAAGTATTCCTGAATTTGTAATGCTGTACCAGAATTTGTTTCATCTCAGAGGTTTCTTACCTATAATTAGAAATTGGCTAGTAGCTGTTTATGTAGTCTGTAGTTTGGCAGGGAGGAACTTAATTAAATGCATCAGACTGTTTTCTAACTACTTGGGTAGAAAAAAGAAACAAGCTTATTTATTGTCAAACAAGTGACATAGAAGCACAGACATTTGAACTTTTCTAATGGCAGAACTCACTTCACTATCCCTAATTTTTCCTGAGAGCCCATGTACTTTCACAGCACCTTCTTCTGAAGAATTAACTTTTGACTTTGGGCCTGAACAAAAATTGATCTATTCCCATGTTCTCATGTTCTAGCTGTGATGTCCCTCAAGGGAACTAATAACATGCCCGTGGTTATCACACTGTGTACAAACTGATGGGCTTTTGGAACAGCTTTTGTATATTGCAAGTATTCCAGATTAGTTTCTAGCAAACTCCAGGAATTTTTTATTTGCAGTCAACTTTCACAATGTCTTCAGGGATCAAAAGCATAAGCAGACATTGATGAACTGATTATGTCTACAAATCAGCATGACTGATGTAGCAACTTGCAGTAAGGCTTTCTCTATGTTAACCTCCTAAAAACCATATTGGATCCACAAAGTTCTAATTGTAGAAGTGACAGAACAGCTATGTAAATTGCCTGCAGTTTCATTAAGAAGTGTGTCTGTTGAGTGTTTCCTTAAATGAACTCCATGATGGGCTTATAATGTGAAAACTATGGCGACCATGTGATTTTTCAGTATTAAATTAACGAAAGCTACAATTAGGCAAGTGTGAAACAGGACTAAAGGGGACATTAGTGCTGATAGTGGTTGGTCACTGGAAAAATTCAGCTTTGTCTTTTTATGGAAATACATTTCAATGTAAATGGTGTATTTTAATTTGTGATGGAGTGAAATCTTTGTGTGTAATTTGAGTCCAAAATCTAAATGCGTCAGAAAAAAAACCCCAACGAGAACCCAAAAGAAATAGAACTCTATCTTCCAAATCACAAGAATTATCACTATTTATATGCATATATATGTGTTGCTCAGAATGGTAATATCTTTTATCACAGCTGATTTCTCCCCCAAATCTGTCTGCTCCCAGCATGATGGGTTAACCCTGACTAACAGCCCAACTCCAAACAGCTGCTCATTCCTCAGCTCCCCCTGACCTTAGCAGGATGCAGCAGAGAAAATAGGATGAGAAAGCTCAGAGGGATTGCTCACCAGTCATTGCTGTTGGCAAAACAGACTCATCTTGGGGAAAATAACTTGTTGCCCTCTAAAAGAGATTCAGGTAGTGAGAAACAAAAAGGTGGGTGTTAAAGTCTCACCTTCTCTCTACTTTCAACTCCTCTATGCCCAGGTCTGTTGTTTAGCAGGGGAAAAAGTGGGGTTATAGTCCATTCATAACTGTTCTTCTCTGGTGCTCCTTCCTCTTCCTGTTTTCCCTTTGCTGTAGTGTGGGATCTGAACAGGCTTCAGGGGAGTCTCTGCTCCAGTGCCAGGAGTTGTTGCTTTTCGTCTTCTGGGCAGTCTTCTCCCTCCCTGTTGCTCTCATCTGGGCATCTACAGCCTGTGCATTCACAAGTGGCAGACTATTTATTTTATAAAATCCAAAAGGGCTTTACCAAATGGGGAGAAATGGTTTATCTAGTATATTTTGAGAATTGTTATCATGTACCTGTTCAAGCAGCAATCTTGTGTTTTGCTCAAGTTTCATATTTTATCATGTTAGTATAGCCTTCTACAGTGGTAAATTTGGGATCAGTGTAAGTTGCTGATCATCTAACCAACAAGTCACATAAATTAATATATCACTTGAAGGCTCAGTTGTTTCACAAAGCTTGAACACTAACTGAATTCTACCTAGTAGAGGTTTGCATAGCCTAACATTAATCATAAAAATCAGTCATATAACTTGTGGGTCAAGGATTTCTCTTAGTGACTCAGAAATTGAACTGTGTAGACCTCAGGACAAAAAGCGTTAACAGCTGCTTTGTAAAATCAGAAGTACTTCAGCTTTTCAGTAATTTCAGTATATCTTACTGCATATCCATGTTATAACCCTTAATATCCTTCTCAATAAATTAGTGGATAAAGTTTGATACTGTCTTGAACCAAGCTTCAATGTGTTTCTGTCCCATTCAGAGCTGGAGTCCAAGATTATATTACTGATAGAAAGTTCTTTAATCTGGTTATCTAAATAAGTTAACATTTTTGGGGGAAGCCAACAACTTTTTTTTGATGGTGATCGTTCTGAAGGACTTCTAAAGGGCACAAACTGTTTGAATACCCCCTGAAAGACACAAATGAATGTGCTGAGAACAGACTAGACAACTAAAGATGTGATAAAAAGAGAATTAATCACTAGGGTGTCTGTCTACTGATATACAGATAGAGACGTGATCATTGCCAGTTTTAGTCAAATGCATTACTTCACAGACATGCAGGACTCTCTCTACAAAGTAATGCCACATGCTAAGGACTTCCTGCAAAGATGTTTAAATTACAAAAATCATTAGGCTTACAGTTTCTTTGATATCCTCAGCTGCATTTGGCAGCTTCATTAATTGTTCAAGATGAAGAAGACGGATGCATGGATGCCCTCTTAGGCTTCAGTGCCATAGATAAAGGTTTTTCAGACCCTAAATCCAGAGGGAATTGCTTTGGAAGGTTATATTGCTGCTAATGGGCAAGGCACACAGGTTTCTATTGCAGGGCAGGTAAGGGGGTGATTGCCCACTTTGGTTTCTTTGAATTACATAAGAAGTGGTAAAGATAATGAAAATTGAATGTGCTGCACTGATCTACAAATGCAAAACTTTCTATGGAATTTATAATTCTAGGATCAGAATTGCTTTAGGGACTACCAATTGAAAGACAAAAAAAACCCTGGTACAGTTGGCCCAGGGACCTAACCTGAAAGCTGCATTCCCATCTTGTACCCTTCCTGCAAACATGGGCCTGAAGGGAAGGAGCCTTTAGCTGTGTGGGACAAGGAGCATCTCTGGAGTGCCTGGTGCGTAGATAGAGGACCCGATTATTTATCCAGTGGAACCACACTCAAGAGACGGATGGGTGAGAGTGGCTTGGCAGCAAAACATATATTGGAAAAATTCTTGGGGTTTTAACAGCAAAGATTTTTTTTCACAGATGGATCTTGAGTCCTTTCACCAAACAACTTTGCCAGGGAAAGACTCTGCAAATGCAGACTTTTGTGTTAATGTTAAAGGCACTTCCAAAGTGCAACAGGAGAAATCATTCTCTATGAACCACCATCAAAATTGTTAGAATTGGCTATATAACTCTGTAAGCTGGTAGACTCCTGTGGAAAATATTGAATTTCTTTTGTTGTACAGTCTTATCAACATCAATCAGATAAACAGATTATGCGGAAGTTCTTAATCTTTGATTTTTAGTGCCAGAACATAAAGATAAGACCACCCACAAACTTGTTGCTTACATCTCAATTTGTCATCTTTTTTCTTCTGTATCTTACTGTGTTTTTAATGTCTTGAAAAGATAATTATGCTTCATAAATTCTTTCAGTAACTGAGAGTTAAATGCCCATGAAAATGAAGGTTTGTCACTGTACTTATCAAGTGGAAAATAGTGACATTGGGAGGAAAGAAGAAAACTAAAATTTCCATGAAAATGATAATTTTTAGAGAGTTTCGCATTTTTTCCTGTCTCAGAGATTTCTGTGATAAATATTTTTCCACATGAGTCAACAAAGACTGTGTTCTATTTTTCCTATTAGTGTATTCTATGGACATTCTGTGGAGCATAATGTTGAATAGCTGTAATAGAGAGTGCAGTGTTAACTATTTGAGTTACCTGAGGGCAGCAGAAGTCTGGTGAGCAAAGGGTCCTTCTGGTCCTATGAAGTTAGTTTTTATATAGCTTCATGCTATTATTTGTTTGGAGGGATGTAGAGTTAATTGTTATTATAAAAGTGTCATCTGAAATAGGGGACTGCAGTGGCTAGGGCAACCCTCCAAAAACTGTCGTCAAAGAAACTGCGGCACCATTTTTCATTGCAGTGGTGAAAAATATAGCTGCTCTCACCTCTATAAAAGCTTTAGAAAAAGTTTTCTCAATATTGCAAGTGTCTAAAATGGGAAAAGATACTGTCTCCCAGAAAACTCCATTTTGTACTCTTCTTCTCTATATAGGTGTAATAGGTTTGGCATCATATATTAACATGGGAGAGAAGACATTCTTTTTAACATAAGAAAAATGTCTCGGTCCATACAATTTTAAATTACATAAATTGTAGTCACTCTGTATTGTATATGAAATTTGTTATTCTAGCATACATTTGACTTGAGATCTGGTGGAGACAGTTTTGCTTTCCTGGAGAGCAGTGTCTATTTTTCCCTTCACATCTAGCAAGCTCTCATATTTCATGTCTTCTAGCAATTGATAAGATACATTTGTGAACAGGTACGTTTCATTTGCTTTCAGTGCTTATGTCTTAAAATATATTTACGTAAGTACTTGCTGCTCATTCATTATAACAGAGAAGGGAACCTGCCAACAAATGCACCTCCCAACTAGACTTGTTCAACTTCCCCTGTGTGGGAAGAATAACCAGGGCTTCCCAGCATGCAGAACTCAGCAACACTCTGTCTTTCAGGTTTTTTGTGCTGAATGCAGATGCCGTACTTGTGAAGTTGTTCATAATACAAACAGCAGAAATAATCTGCCTGTAGTCTAAAAAATTAGGGATGGGAAATAGTGAGATTTTTATAGGTGTCTTTGAAAAGAAAAAAATAGATTTGCCTTTAATAGGAGGGGAATGATACTTTTAATAAGTTGAGGTATTTTTGCTGAACAGTTTCATGCCACCTTGATTGTGGAAGCATGCACCCTGATTGTTCCATTGTGCTCAGGTTTTGTGGGATGCTATTGATATATGGTGCCTGCCTGACATTTTAACTTCATTTTTAATAATCTGTTATAAATTATCTTTTTTCTCTAGTTAGCTTTTAACTGGACATTTAATTTTGGTATCAATTCTGCTTTTAACAAAAGCTTTTTTAACTAGTAGCTTGCTTGGGTAATTTAGGTGTTTTAAATATACTGGATTTAATAATAAAACCCTCTTTATGTTGCAACATAATCAGGCTGATGAAATGCCACAGTTGAAGATAATTCGAAAAGAGCTGGTATAAAAGAAACCTGGAAAAAAGCCAAATTGGGGTCTGGTCTTTGAAAATGGGGAACCACCAGATTATTAATCAGTCATAGCACTTGGGTTTCTACAAAGAATATTGTGGCAAATCACAAAACGAAATTTTGACATGAGCTGGAACCATTATGTTCCTTTCAGGAATTGTGTTGGACCATCCCAGTCTGTTCACAGGATGGCTAAAGGGCCTTGAGCAGAGAACAGTGGTAGGTGTCCCTGAGTAGAGAAACATGTTCCATAGTGCACAAACTGCTCTCAGAAGAAAGGTTAGTAAACGCTGGATACAGGAATAATGACCCTGACCCTAAGGTAAGCAGGCAGAGAGAAGCACTCTGCCCAGTGATATGAGCAATGCAGTGGGGCCACAGTGACTTAGCCCTCTCTGTGGAAAAGAATTGCTGGGTGCTCTAAAATCAGAACCCAGGGAAGCAGGAGGGATAGCAAATGGGGCAATCCTCTTCTCCTCCTTTAAACCCAAGTTCAAATCAGTTTCTAAGAGTTTCTCACTAATTTCTCAGTCCTGTAATATTTTAAATATAACTTTGCACGATTTGGCCTGACTTCTTCCGCAAAACGAGTAAATCAGCTGTGAAAGGCAGAGTCACAACTTCATTTACACTCAAGTGTTCTCCTGACCATTTATTACTTGTTAATTCCAGTCTATTTGTGGTAAGAAAGATAACAGATGTTTACTGTCTGATACTCATTGTCCTCATTAATCACCATTTGTCTTGAGGACAGGTTTTGGAGAACGAGATTTCACTGCCCATCAGGAGGCCTGTACTGGGAGAGCATTTTTCCAATTTCACCACTGATGTGTGTGGTTTCAGATTAAAAACAAGGACGAAAGAATCACTTACCCCAAGACAGAGGCCCAGTGATATCTTTGGCCCTGTCCACGGCAAGGGGACTGTAGAGAATCAATGGGTGCATTCATTAAAGATAGCTGCTGTTGTATGGATCCTGAGCAGAGTTTCTAATTGCTGAACTCTGCAGAAATTTGTGCAATTTTCAGAACACTAATAATTTATTACTGTAAGAACCACTTCTATCAGATTGATCTTTGTGTTTAGGAAGGCACCTGCCTCTGGAAATTGCTCCATGTGAATGAATCATGGTTGCTCTGACAGCGTCTTTGGTTCACCCATGAGGCTACCAGGATTATCCAGGTCCTGGTGCTTGCCTAACAGTTTACATGGAATTTTTCTGGAGTGTCATGTATCTAATGTACTGACAGGTTTTGTACACAGATAAGATCTCAGATGGAGAGAGGGGGGCTCTTCTCTGTGCCATGATTTAAAGTGGGCTTATCTAATATGCTTTCCAATATGCCATAAAGATCATCTCAAATGCACAGCTGAAGTGTTTTAGCTACTCACATCCTCTTCTACTTATTGTTCATTTTCCTTAGAGATTGAAATTTTCGTTTTTCAACCAAGTTTTTACCTTGCTGAAAACAAGTGTGTAGACTTTAAACCCAAACACAGAAAATTAAGACTGCCCCAATTTTGCCAAGGTTGCTTGGTGCAAGGCAGGCTGCTGTGGATGTGCTTGTCCTGATTCAAGCACAGTGAAAATCAGTCAGGAGTCCTGAAGTCAAAATGATTTGCCTGTATTATAAATTTAGTAAGGGTTCTTTCTACATGTAGCCCTTGTCATACTTTCCAATACCTTGGATTTTATTTGCACCAAGGAATTGACAGAGCAAGATGTCTCAGAGTAGTTCCTTTATTGAAGAGGGTAGAAAGCATAGGTGTTTAAAGTATTGAAACGTGGCTTTTGCTATAGAAATTTGTTTTAGCTGAAAGAGTAAGTAAAACTGAGTAAATAATGTCATTTGAAAGCCTCCTTTTGTACCAGGATTGGTTCTAATTACACAAATTTCAGCAAATATGTTCTGTAGTTGTTTTGTGCTTGAAAATAATTATGTTTTTCTTTCGTTCTGTGTAGTCCCATAAGTACGAGAAATAGATGCAAAATTTTGGTATTGACTAAGTCATGCACTTTCTTTATGCAGACATAATTTATTTCTGTTATTATTTGTTCTGAGACAGGTAGGGCAAAGTATCCTATTTGCACGTTTCCTCTGCTGCAAGAAATTCAGTGTTTATCATTCATCTACTTTCTATTTTCATACAGATGAAGGTGGTCCTATTTTTTTAAATATGTCTTGGCCTAATTTTCTTGGATTACCCTTCTCTTTTAATTTCCTTAGTCTGGAGGTTAGAAAATCAGTCAGAAATACTCTTTCTTGTTCTATTGAGTATATTTCTATTTCTACTTACGCTTTAGTTTAAATGGACTTTGGAAGTTCAGAAAAAATACAAATTCGGTGAGCGATGATAATTCTTCCCAAAGAGGCTGCCTGGTGGTCTTAACTCTTATAGGAGGTGGAATGGTCATTATTCTATCCTAGGTGGAAGGGAAATAATTCTAATTCTGAAATTTGTTTTTCTTGAAATGGGAAAAAAGAGCTATCCTCTGTTAATATCTGACTTAGTCACAAGTACTTAATTTACTCTTTTTCCTATTTCTGATTTTTCAGTCAACTCTCCAAGAGAGACTTAGAAATATTTTTTGAACAGGTTCACTTACAGAAGAAGTCATAGGGTAGCGTTTAAAGCACTTGTACTTAAAGTATTGAGAGGTGCATGAAAACACCTGGGTGTCAGTGAGAAGTTTTACCTGAATATATAAAACCTTGTGAAGAATAATAGGGTAATGAGATGTGAAGTATAACCTGAGGGGCTAGAAAGTAGTAGTCAAGTGAAAAATGCTCCACGTTCTTGCTTTAAAGTATACTTTTTATTTCTTTATTTTACCAAAAAACAAATGCAACCACATGGTCTGTGTATTTTTATAGGATTTTTTTTCCCCCCAAAAACTGTTCATGAAATCTTTCATGAAAATGGAGCCTATAATTGAAGACAGATTGTTGACAGATCAAGTTTAGCTAGGCAAATACGTACAAATTTGTATATTCTAACTAATTTCAAGGAACTTGTGACTCTGTAGAAACTATACATAGGATTTCACAGGAAGTAAATTTTAAACCTTAATAGCTTTGGGCTTGATCTAGGGTTGGCTAAAAGGGGCTGTAGCACTGAAATTTAATTAGTTAATCTGTTAAAACCTAAGAGATGATTCTTGTAAGGGAAGACTGAAAAAAAATCAGCTAAAAACTGTATTTAAAGGTGGCGTTTAAATGGAATTTAGATTACAGAGGAAAACTGGTTGGTCTTTAAATATCTCTGCTACAACTGGCTCTCAGCCTCTTTGTAATTAAAAAAAGTGGGGAGTGGGGAAAAGTTTTAACTTGAGTTAGTTAATTTGGTTTTAAATCCTGGTGAAGACATTGTAAAAGAGCACTTTCTATACCACTAAGGAGGCTGAGAAAGCCTCTGTGATCTTGTGTTAAGATTTATCTGCCGTGTTAAATGTGAAAATGACAGTTTGAGATGCCTTCAGTAGGGCTTCACTTTGGATTAATTCAAGGTAACTAAAACAAGTTAAATTCTTCCTCCACACTCCCTGACTAAGGGTAGGTGCTTGGTTTATAAAAATAAGAAATGTTAGTAATTACTGGACTACACTGAAGGAATTTTGCAAGAGTGATTGGTGACACTGAAGATTTAAAAATCTTAAAGAAAATATTGCTTTTAAAGGAGCACAAGAAGACACCGACAAAAAAAGCTTCAGAATAATCACTGTGCTCACTAGAAAGAAACCCCAAGCTGGTTGAAATGGGAATTCAGTGAAATCTGCTTTTGCATTTGATATGAAGGCATCTCTTACTACACTTGATGTCATGATATTTAATTTCAGTCTTGGGGTAAATATTCATACTGAACTAATTTTTTCTAAATAGGACTTTTTTCGCAAAAGATATCTCATTTGAATTTGATATGGCAGGTGAACATTAAGAAAAAGGTCTCTTTCCTCAAGGAGGTGTGTTATTGTTTCAGCACCTGTAAAACTTCTGGAAAATGGACATGAAATAATTTTATTTCCTCTTAGGAAAATAAAAGAGTCTTCATTTTTACTTTTCCAATCCAACTGTTCCACTGTGTAGCCAGCAGCATGTTCAAGCCATTCTCAGAAGTTTTGCACAATTTTTTTGAATTTCTGCAGAGTATCTAAAACCATCTTTTGCAGATCTGATGTCTGAAGAAAGCAGAGGATATTGGTCAGCAGTAATTCTGACCTGATTAACTTTGTTTTAAGATAAATTAATAAAGTGCAGAGATCAACTGTATAAAAATGTCAGTGTACCATGTGGTGCCCTTATGTTAATTGCTGGAGTAGACTCACAAATACAGACGTCTTACTGTAGCTTTCCTGCACTAGAGAACTAGAGAAAAACAGTACTTGGGGTTAGCAAATTCACACATTACTAGCAGTGAGTAAAATTCCTGACTATCTTGAACGGGGATGAGTCCTAGTTTATTTTCTAGCTGATTACTTTCTTGATTCTGATATGGTTGACTTTCAGCCTGCTTCTTTCACATGATTAAACCAAGACATTGTGTTTGCAACCCAGTAATTCTGCCACTTTTCTTTTTTTAAAGTATTCTGATGTCACTAAGTATTCAAAAGCCTAGACTACTTGAATATAGTGTTGAGTGCCACTTAATGATTTTTTTTTCTTCAGCAGTTTATCAGATGCATAATCATACTGGCAAAATATTGAAACACTCTAGGTAAACTTGTACTGATCTAGAAGTTACTATCACATTTAGTCCAAAATATGGGGTTTTTCTGCTGTTATGGTTGTGCTGCTATTCTGCTGTTTCATCAGAGTAGAAATGGATTAGCTCATATTTATACTCTGTTATCTTTTGTGACTGTGTTGATGCAAAACGTGTTTAATGGACAATTCGTCTAATATGGACAATTTTCGCATTTCCGTATGTTTGCTAGGTGCATTATATTAAAGTACAGCATACTAACTGAAGCTGAGCCAAAAGATGCCTGATCTTAGACCAGAAATTCTCACTGGAAAATGTATAAACATTCAAGACATCATCTGATTGACAAGTCTGGCTTTTGCTCTATAGTCTCTTACTGAAGGTCCCCTGGCATCATTTAATGGTTTCTCTCTCTAGTGGGGACAACTCAGCTAAAACTCAGCAAGCCGAGTAACCATAGAGCTCAGAACAAGTAGTATGACACTGTTCTACTTCAGATAACTGCTTTTTATCTGCTTTTACTGTAAATTTGTGCAAGGGTTTGCTATAGCTGTCTCTGCCTTTCTTGATAAGATAATGCAGAGGGAGGAAATACAGGCTAAAATATGTGAGAGCTCAGTATGGTCAGTGGATTGTTTCTGTTTTGCTGTAATTCCTTTTATCTGTAAAGAATGTATGAAGAAAGTACAGGAAAAAAAATCCACAGTATGCACACCAGGAAAGGCATTATGTCTGGAGATGAGCAGAGGTCTGTGGATAAATAAATCTTTTAAGCTGTGATTGCAGCTGTCTTAAGTTTCAAAGTAGGTAGTTCCAAAGGCTTAGGAAAATAGATAAGCTTTAATGATGTCCTAATGAGCTAATAGACACATGCACTGGCTCATGAGTAGGAAGTAAGCAGCAACACTATCTTTCCAATGGGATGTGTTAGACATTTTGCTTAGTGTCAAACGCTGGAGTTTATTTTGGTGACAGATTCGTCGTGCCTTTGTAGTACACTGTACTGTGGGATATATTACTGGTGGTAATATCCTAACTGAGAAACTCCTACATACAGGACTAATGTCTTTAACAGGATGGTGGTCCTCCTGAAAGATGCTGGGTCTCATTCTTGCAAAGGGAAAAAAATATAGCTGGAGATGCTTGGTTCTGAAAATAGAAAAAAGATCTTTGAACAGTTCGGGATATTTGGGACACAGTGAACAATACTGTGTTTACTACTGAAGGTTGAAAGTGTATGAACGTACTATCTAATTAATTTATTAAATATAGTGATGTGGAATGGGAAATGATGTGTGCTGGGGAAAGTGAGGCCGAGGAGCTACATTTGATAAGTACATAAGAACTAAGAGCAATGGTGCCTTAAGTGGGTGTTTCTTGGAGCACAATAATCACAGTTTAAGTGAAGAGTGTAATTATCTTCATTAAATCCACTGATGTGGTTTATTCCCAAGGTCTGTCGAAAAGACTGCTAAACATGTAACACACTAACTAGACAAGCATCATTGGATGTTATGAATGACAGTAAAACTAGAAGTTAACAGGACAATAGGGATGTAAACAAATAACTACATTCAGGCTGTGGTGGAGACATGGAAATAAGCAGCTGGAGAAGCAAATAAAGATAACTTTCTCTTGGGAGCTCCAACTTTCAGTCTTTTTTCTCATGTCTGAAACAACAGCTCTGTCAGTTGTCTGCACTGCTGTTCTTCTCCTTGGGAGATTTTTTTAAACTTGACTTGTCAATCTCCTTTGAAATAATGTGGTGTTGAATATCAAAGGGAATAACCTTTTGCTGCATTGGTCTCTGATCTGCTGTACCATCACATTCCCAATCTTTTCCCGGTTCTCTAATATTTTGACAAGGGATGGAAATCCTTTATTTTATGGTTTGTAGGGAGTTGCATTACTTATATAACCCTGCTTGAAAAGCATGGTCAAAATAATCATGAATAGAATGGTAAGAAAAATCCTTTTTGACCAATATGTGAGAACTTCATACAAGGTCAGTAAAGTTGTTCATGTATTGAAGTGAAACAACTGTCACAGAGTGTTCAGTAGAGTTTTTTATACAGCCAATAAAATACCTTGCTCTGAGGCTTGCAGAGGCTCCTAAGTAGAGAATGAGTCTGTTAGCATGTTTTAGTAATGTTCTGATGGTGCTGAAATCAGCTGACAAGAATTTAAAAAAAAAAATCTCAAACAGACAAAACAAATTCAGCTTGGAGCGCTGTCCAAATTTCTGCTCTTTGGTCACATTAGAGAGTCACAGGGTGACATTATAGTCCTGAGAATTGCTTGGAAAGTTTTGCCTTGGTGACGGAGGCTGCACAGCAGAGAGGTGTGGAAGCAGATTGGTATTCATCATTGCAAGTTTCACAATTTATGGGGGAGAAAAATAGCAAAGTTCTTAAGAGTCTGGCCTCATACCATTTACTGTGGGTGGGTGAAAAAACTATATGGTAATGCAGAAGTTTTATTTTATATCAGAAAACTTGCTAGGGCTTGAGAGTATTTGAAGATGAAGCAGAATGTTCTGTAAAATCCAGACTATGTGGCCTTGGGTCTTCAACTCTATTAACAGATGCCAAAGGCAGCTTTTCAATTCCAGAAGATGACCATTGTNATTGTCCATCCTCAGAGATGGGTGTAACTTAACTGCAGTAAATATGTGCTCAGATGCCAGCCTCAGAATGGGGTCTTAAATTAACAGCATTATGAAGCTTTTTCATGTTTAAGCTGCCTGAAGACTTGCGGGCCCTCCTGTATGGACCCATACTGCTCATTTCTGTGGGCAAAGGAATGCTGATCTGAAAAAATGAAATGCTAACTTCAGAGTATT
The DNA here is from genome assembly GCA_008694505.1 of Cyanoderma ruficeps. NCBI lineage: Eukaryota > Metazoa > Chordata > Aves > Passeriformes > Timaliidae > Cyanoderma > Cyanoderma ruficeps. The sequence continues at coordinate 11,055,566 of VZDJ01000090.1, read as the reverse complement.
TGCAAACCTTACATCTCTCTTGGCAAGAGTATGAGTCAGCATATAGAATGCTTGAATGACTGCATAAACTTGAAAATTGGAAGATTAATCTTAGAGCTGGAACGGGAGAGATTTGGAGGTCAAAAGTGAAACAATACTATATGATTCAATTCATCACTATGTAGTACAAAAAATGGCCCAATAATAGAGTGAACAGCACAAATACTGTTGTAGCTCTTGTTGAAGCTGCTCTTCTCTTTTCTAAAGAAAAATTTGCTATAACTTACATATATGTTATGAGAATTGTGACACATTTTTCTAAACTTTAGTTTTCAATGTCTTGCCATAGTTATAATCTTGCAGTTAGGTATGTTTTTACATCTCTATTTTTGTGTCATAATATTAGCTAAGCAGGCTGAACTTGGAGAGTTAACCTAATTGTTGCATTTTCTAAGCTTCATTGGCTGAGATTTTTGTCATTTCTGTATGCCTTTATTAAATAAATAAAACATTCTTGGTCATCAAGTATCAACATTACTGTTGAGGAGACGCTTCAGAGATGTAAATGCACATTTACTAAAATGCTCTATTTTTAATATTAAATGCTCTATTTTAATTTTTAATTTCTCTCAATGTCTACTGGGAAAATGTTACTCTGTTCAGAAGGGGTTCTGTGCCGCTGGCTGTGAGTTTTCTAGTGAGTCAGGATTTGTGGAAAACTGTGTAAGATTCTAAACATCAAACATTCTGGCTTTCCTTCACCTCTGAAGCATGTACAGATATCTGTGTTCAGGGAAGTCTTTGGGCTTAGAAGTATCCATTGTTTGTTTGGATTCCCTTTCAAACGTGAGTTTCCCTCGTTGCTTCCAGGCACTGTATTATGGATTCTTGAATTAGATTAGCTCCAGGATACAGCCCTTGCTTGAAGGAATATCCATCCCATGAGATAAAATGATAAAAAAATTCCCCTGGACACAGCCGGAGTCCATAACTGTGTATGGACCTGAACAGCTGAATCAAATGTGGTGCTGGACTCTTCTTTGAGTAAGAGATTGGATTCGATCTTCTATTCAATCCAATTTATTCTCTAATCCCATAATCTTTGCCTGGATTTAAATTTGCACCAGGAAGCACGGGAACATCAGCATCTTATATTGAAGCTGGAGATTTGCCTTGGGCTTCTCAGCAGGAATAGGTGCTGCAGAGCATTGGTCTGATTGGAGACGCAACTGCGACCGGGTTCTCAGTCACGGAAATGTGGCTTTGTGTTGGTTCTTCTGCCTTTGTGGAGACAAATTCTCTGCATATCCTAGTGCAATTGCAACAGGTGGCTTTTTNTTTTTTTTTAAGCAAGAAACCAAGACAACTTTCTTTTCAGAATTAAAAGTTTCCATAGACATAAATTTTCTTTGAAAACCCCCAAAAACAAACAAAAAACCCCCTACATTGGAAATTGAGCTAAAACCTTTTCTTCAAAATGATTGCATTTCTTATAAGAATTATATCAGCCCTAAAAAAAGCTGATGAATCAGTGATAATATATATTTTTTAACAAAACCAGTCAGTTATCTCGAAAGACCAACACTAGATTTTCTTTATATTTTAACTACTTCTTTTACTATGATTCAGGCAAGGATTTACATAGGCTAGTCAAAGATCTTAATCTTGAAATAACTTCACTTTTGCGTACTCCTGTTGTCTGGGGACTTTTCGTAAACTACTTGCGTAGGTTTTTGGGTTTTTTTGGGTTTTTTGTTTTGGTTTTTTTTTTTTGTGCTTTCCATAGAATAAATATGTTTGCTTTATAAAGTTTTTTT